>JAYDZK010000113.1:95397691-95420632 GCA_034509185.1 Euphonia xanthogaster
AGAAGAAGAAGAAGAAGAAGAAGAAGAAGAAGAAGAAGAAGAAGAAGAAGAAGAAGAAGAAGAAGAAGAAGAATTTTCTGTAACTTAATATATGCTGAATTTTCTTTCAGAAGACAATATTATGTGTCTGACAACAGAAAAAACCTATTGCAGTTCTCAGACTGCCTGAAAAGTGATAGGCATCCTCTTGCTCTTTTGACATGAACTGTGAGTATAGTACTGCTGTACTTTGAAAAGTAAATCAGTGACAATGACATCATGAGGTTCCATATTTACCTTTCTCTCAAAGTCTGGCATAATGCAACAGTTTTCTTTGTAAGTCAAAGTCTGATTTCTGTGGGGTTTAGCCTTATGGTTTTGACCTAAGAAATGAAAAACAACTCTGAGTCTTATATAATAAACTTTCAATCACAGATTACTGGGCAATATTATGCTCTGTACACATTAGACAGAAAATCTGTTAGGATAGTTCTGAATAGTTGCTTTTCCTTAGGAACATTAAATAAAGTAAAATTGATTAAATCTCTAAAATTAGAGAGATTTTTTTTATTTCATTCTACTAGTTTTGGTCATATTTTCAACAGTAAAAAGAGGCTTAGTCAAAACTGACTTATTTTGCAAGAAAAAAGGAGAAAGCATTTTACATTTTATAGAATTAGTTACAAAACGAATTCCTAGATTCAAGAACTTAACAGTTTTTTTTTGTTTACTGATATTTTTGTGAGTACTTGGTGTTCTTCCTGGAAATTTTCCTGAAACCTGTATCAAAAAATTTCATAATAAAAATTGGTCTTCATCACAATCAATTAACTATTTTTTGGCATTTTTAATGAGAAATTTTTCCTCTGTAAAATGTTACAGCTATCTACTGAGAAGGAAAAAACATCATTACATTTAAATAGCTGAGCAAGCCATGACAATAAAAACCATTGTTTCCTGTGATTTGGGGATGTATATTCTGCTGAAATTCTTTTCAGAACTGAATTCCAGGTGAGACTGTAGACTATGGATTGAGGAGTACAGTAACTGAGTACATGGGAAAACTGAAGCCAATTAATATATTCCAATGAGATGTCATTGCTTTTAGGAGTGATGGCTAGTTGTCTAAACAGCAATGAGAGTGTTGCAAATACAGGAATGAAGGAAAGCCTAGAACTAACTAGTATTTAATTCCCAGACTTTAACACAGATCTTAATAATATATGACAGAGAAAATTTTAAAGGTTTTTTTTGTTGGTTTTTTTTTTTTTTATTATCTAGCTTCATAGATAGAGAATCAAATAACTTCACATGGAAAGAAGTCTCAAACTACAGTTTAAGCACTAACATTTCCCTCATAAATAGTTAAAAGTAAGTCTGTCTTAGGGGATCAGAGAATACAAAGTACATATCTATGTGGAAAGGACTCTTTTCCATGTGAAATGTGTGGAGGTGGATGTAAGACTGTCCAGAAAAGTGTACAATATAAACAATGGTCAGCCAGAATAATTCTGGTATTTTTAATATAACTTTCAAGACAGAAATCTGGAATGATGATGAAGCCCATATTGATGACGGGGAGTTTCTATAAAGAGAATAATAAAGTTTCTGTGCAATATCCAGATAGTTAAATAAACATTTCCCCCTCTCCATAATGTAAATTCCTCTTCCACATATTTAACCCTAGGAAGTCTATACAGAAAATTAATTTTGTACTGTTGTCTCCTGTCTTTTTACTTTCTCTTTTTCACCACATGTGAAATGTGTAAGTTTTTTGGCTCAGATTATAAAATTTTGATATTTTTTTTCTTGTTTTTGCCACAAGTATTTAAAGTATTATATATTTTCTGTAATATTTTGCTTGCCCATGATGCTTTTTCCACATTCTAATTCTTTACAGACATATATGGAAAATATCACAATATAAGAAAATAATGTTTTTATGCAATCAAGTCTAAAAAACTTGACCATAATCAAATTAGTGTCTAACCTGTCAAGGGATTTTTCCTCCATATTTCACTAAGTGCAAAATTCTGCTTGGAGAATGGAGTTAACAAAGTTTCCTCTATAATCTAGAATTTCTCTAGAACTTTCCAGAGTTAAATGCATATTCATTGCTGTTTACTGGTAAGATCTAAAATTATAGTAGCATGTTCATGGGATTTTTTAACTTTCATAAGCTGATTTTCACCTCTCTTGAGGCAGATATTTTCTCTTTCCAAAGAGTCATTATCAAGATTATTAGATTTTTTTTCCTGCCTACTGTGAACAAGAAATAAAAGTCATGCTAATACTGGCTTTCAGTATTTGAGTATTGAAGGAGCTTTCCAAAATCAGATAGAGGCATACTCCTAAAACATGTTGCTTTCATACTAACCATATGTACATGCTTAAGATATAAAAAACCTTATCAATTCCTAGAAAAAGAATTGCCATATAGTGTCATAAGAAAAATGTATTGACAAGTTTCTTAGTATAAAATAACTTACATGTACCATATAAGTTAAAGCAATCTGTTATAAAATTTTTCAATTTCCACCCAGAAACTGTGCTTTGGAGGGCATAGTCAGTTTAAAGTGGTTTTTGCAGGGACAATCAGGATGGCTGACAAGGAAGCTTAAAAAAGGAAATGTCCTTTATGAACAGCAAAAGAACACCAACCAGAAGCTGCAGGGCTAGAACTGGGGAAACTGCTTCCATATAAAGGGAGTAGCTCAACATTGTCCTACTGTGCTTGCCTTTCTACCTCTGTGAGAGCTTAGAAATTATGAAAAGATTCTAATGTAGTAGCATGCATGACTTCTCTTTTTTTTTCTTTAAGCAACTGAGGATGTAAGACTCATAGAGTTAGTATGTTCAAGACAATTTAAGTGACCTTTTTTAAGGAAAGATAAAAGCTTTACACATTTTTATCATGGCTGGAGTAGTCTTCTTTTTTAACATGTATTTGACATCTTTTATAGCCCACAAGAGCTATTTCAGCTCCAAGTAAACTATTTAAGACCAGATGTTAATTTACTGATGCAGCATATTTCACAGCATAATCTTTCACAGGACAGACTACAAGCATGTGAATTAGGTAAATTTTCCAACTGAACATGGATGATACAAACATTTTATAATGAAAGAGGATTCTTGCTCAAAACACAGTCTTAAATGTTTTAAAAGTGGTGTCATGGTAAAAGCTATCTGATATAACCAATAGTTTGTCATCAACAAAAACATCAAGTCGAATGCTGTCCAAAAAGCTTGTGCCATTAAAAAGCAAACCAAAACAAAACCCTACAACAAGAAATACAAACCAGATCAGAATCACCAAAACCCCACCAAACACCCCCAAAAATCAATAGCAATGAATCAATTATTTGTCTTAGTGTTGATAGGCTCTGAACCACAGTTAGCTGATTATGTCTTCCAAAAAGAATAGTAAGCTTCTGTCTTCATTTGTCTTATTTCCTTCCCTATCATTAAAGATAATATTTAATGTGAATATCTTCCCTTACTTTTATCATTACCTTTTACTTAACAGGTTACAAAATACTGAATTGTCAAAGCTCACTCTTCTGCACAGCTGCCTAGCATTTAGCCTCTCTGATTAGATAGACACTTGTCTCATCCAAACTGTAACTATAAGCATGACACTAATAAAATGTACAGTAGTTACATTTATAGTTTTAAAATCAACTATATGAAACCATCTAATATTATGAGATAGAAAACCAAATAATTTATTAAAATAAGACATGGATAAAACAACTTCTGAGTTAAAAATAATTCTCCAATTCATAAGCCATGGGTCCTGATTATTCTGGTGATTAAGTCAGAAGCATTATGTCCTTTCAGTAGTGCAGGTCCTAATCTCACCATTTGGATAGTTCTGCTTTGAGTTTTAGATGGACCCATTGCTTCTCCCTCCCACCTTGACTCTGTTTTCTTTATACAAAATAAATTATCCTATGGTACGTTAAGAAAAAAAAAAGAATATACAAACACAGTAAATACAGAAGAATAGATGGCTAAAGGACTCAAGGAAGGCTTATTTTTATCTCTACATCAATAATAATATTTTTGGCACCATATAGGCACTTAAGCACAACCTACTGACTCTTTCATAAAAGTGGGAATTGTTGCATTGATTTTTGCAACTTGACCATAGCAGAACTGAACAAATAATATTGTCATTCACTGATAAAATGCATTTCTCTTTGTAGAAAAAGAAGTATCTTACCAATATAGAAAGTAATTCATACTCTTTACAGTTTTGTCACATCACCTCTGAGTAGTGTTCAAAAGTATACATTACTGTTCATGTTTAATGTACTAAAAATTAACACAAAAAAAGGGTCCAAAAATCCCACAACAACAACTAAAACTTCAACACTGCAAAATCCCCATAAAAGCCACCAGTGGGAACTTACCCTGTCCCTTCTGGGAACACCGACGTTGAAGGAATGTTGGCTGATCTGGAATTCCTCTTTCATTAATTTCATTGATCTTTTCCTGAGCTCTATGTGTCTGCACTGCCAAAAAGTCCCATGGGAAGGAGTGGTCTGAAATGTATTGTCAGTACTGTCAATTCAGTTAACATTTTGAAATTATTATTATGAAGAATAGGATCACACTGTCATTTTTGGAAGAGTTTTCTTGAATGATAGGGCTTAGGAATTATGGAAATGGGATATTTTTGAGTGATCAATTAATAAATGTACTAAGAACAATTTACAGCACAGCTACATGTATTGACACACAGTTGTGATGTCATAGTTATTCTTCAGTTATAAACATATGTTTGTTTTCAATTTACATGTAATGCACAAAAGAGCACAAATACTGAATATGTATAAGAAGAAAAAAGGTAATAAAATCGCTGCTGTTTGCCTCTCCTCCAATCTGTGATAACGGGATTCACAAGAAAAGGCTGCTGAAGCCACTTGTCTCATCTCTGCAGTATCATCTTTCTTTACATCTTCCTATGTGAGAGGGAAAGGGAGGAAATTTTGCAAGGGGAGTCACATGTTCTTACAAAGGTCTTTGGCTGTAGTTTAATACTCAGTGCTTTCATCACCTTTAAGTTCCAACTTTTATCTTTCCTTTTCAGGTCCCTGCCCCAGTGTTATAAAGCCTCTGCTGAATGTTTTGATCTTTCTCCTTCCACACCAAGTGCTCCTTCCCAGGGGGTTAAAGGGAAGGGTAGAAATATTGCTGCTTTTACTCAGGCTTTGCAGCAAAGATTTAATCATGCATACACACACAGTCTGACAGAAGACCCTCCCAAGTGCCTTCAAACAGCTCAGATTTTTCACTGAACTTCTAGATAGTCTTCCTTACTATCTAACCTAGATTAGACAGTGCTTTAGATGTGTCTGTAATGATGAAAGTCAGATGAGAATGAAGTTTCTACAGACAAAATATGGACCTTTTTTTGGGACATATTTTAAGATGTCCTTTTTCTATCCTTGAACTTCAGATACAGTTTTGGCCTCTCTATTGCCAGCTGTGAAATTGTGTGTATGTGTGTCCTTAATATGTGAATGGAATTGTGCTCTTAAAGGCCTAAAACAATTTCTATTAGTGGCAGTCAAAAGCATTCAGGGTGCAAAACTAAATGTAATGTTTTCGTACACATGCAGAAATAAACCACCCCAGGACAAACGTCAAATGAAGAATTGCAATTAAAGAACTGAAGGAATTTAAAGCGTGTGAGGTACCTTTAAATTTGGTCAGTGAAAACTGACCAAATTAATTAGAAGCAAGCACAAAACTGAGTAGAAAATACAGAATATTTTATTGTGGATTTGCTGTAGAGACATCTAGATTTTTTAAATTTAAAATATCTGGAGAAGTTTGATGGCACGTTTTTTGTCCGTAGGGAGGGAGAAAAATCATTTGTGAAAGCACAAGAGAGTAACTAATCTGGAGCCTTCTTAGAAAGTGGATTGCATCAAGGGACAGGACTTCAAAATATTTAGGTAAGGAAAGGATAGCAGTGGCATTTGGTCTCTTCTGTAAATATCCAGAAAAAAAACCAGTCAACATTAGAATGGAAATAAACCCCCATTGCTTTATGCCATTAGAAATCAAACCCACTAGAAAAAGAAGTAATATGTCTTCTAATATTTAAAATAGAAGGCAAAATACAAATACATGTCTGAAAAGATGATCGTTCCTCATTATTTAAGGGTAGTGTATTCAGAAGAAGGCATTATGGGGATTTATTCCTGCATCAGACTCTTCGAATGCGCACCAGACTCTGGTGTTCATTTCTGACTTAAAAATAGTAATGTTTTTTCATATTTCAAGAAATACAAAAATAATGGGTTTCAAGAATGAAGGGGTTGGTTGGTAATTTTCACTTTAGTGAGTGCTATAGGAGAAAAAAATAGAAAATCTGGAGTACAGGATCATGAATAATTTTTGGTTTTCAAGCAAGTTACCTTTAATGAATCAATTGACAGCCAGTATGACTGTAAACTGTGCATCTGTGTATTTATTTCTATACTGTTTCTGTACAATATTCAGTAAATGAGAAATACTCAGAGAATTTCTTTTAATAATATGACAGATACAGGTTCACTGATGTTAATGTTACTCTGAATATACAAACCTCTCAAAAAGGCAAAGACCAAAAAAACCCATAAATAAAGACAAATGTAAGAAAGCAATTTGAATTGTTCACTCATAGGGAAATTTGAAAGGGTGGTTTGCAAGTGAAATTCTGTACAACTAGTGCATTAAGATATTAGTTTGTTTTCATCTTCACAATAAATCATAGCAACAACAACAAAAAACAAAACAAAACAAAACAAAAACAAAACAAAACAAAACAAAACAAAAAAATAATCAACAAAACAAACCAACCAAAAAAACTTGATTTTGTTTCCCCATGATTTTAGCAAAGATGGTACAAACAAGTAGCTGTAACATACATGATAGCTTATTCTGACTTTGGAAGAAAATCTTCATCTGCCAAAGGAAGTAAAAAAAAAATGAAAAGGACAAGGCAAAATATAAATAATAAATAAATAATTTTAATATAAATAAATATAAATAAATAAATAAGCGAGATACTCAAAAGTGAGTTCAAAGTTATCTCTAAATAAAACCAGAAAGAGAAGAACTGAACAGGCCATGGGAGGGAGTATCTGGTAAGAAATTGTGCTTATTTTTCAAACACTATTCAGGAAGAAGTAATTCCTAAATACAGCAGGACACAGAAAGTGATTATTTATGGAGACATCTGCAGTGCATTAGATTAAGGGAAAAAAGTTATTAAAATAAGTAATGATTGCAAGAGATAATGCCAGCTTTAACAAGTGGTGGCAGGGAAGGAAAGTAACTTCACAGTGTCTGAAGGCAAATAATGTCTATTATTTAAATGTGAATACTTTTGCCAATTTTCTATCTGCACCATAACTTATGTGAAATTAAAGCAGCACTGTTCCTATAAAAAACCTTAGAGAAAATTATTCTTAATCTTAGAAGGTAATATCTTTTTTTGCAATTATGTTTTGCTGTGAAATCTATCAAATATTAGTACCAGATTATCAAGCCTATGTAATTTTTTTTTTTTATTAAAGTATGCTATCTGTTTGGGACTGAACTGGAAGCTTAACTAAAAATCACTTGATAGCAATTTAGTATCCCCACATCCAGACAAATGACATACTAAGAACTGTAAACAGCTGCACACATAGGGAAACATTTACTAGTGAATATAGAAATATTGGGTTCCTTAGGGAATACTGCAGATTTTTGCACAACATCAGTTACACAGAGTTAAAGTTTCATACTTAGATCCTCATGAACTGTCTCAGGCATGATCAAAGGTTTACTTTCCTCCACTACACTACCCACGCAGTGATGTCTCATTCACTTCAGTTACATGCAGTTTCTCCTCAGACTACAGGGCATGCCAAAAAGGACATCAACAGTTAGACCATGCTGTTGTGTTACACACCAAATATCTCAGAAAATCTGCTTACTTATAAATTAGCACAAGACTGTCCCTTCTGATTTATTTTATTCAGGGAACAAGTGTATTCAGTGCTCTAAGTACACAGGAAGAAAGGGTCTCACTCAGCTTACAGAGGATAGAGCAAAAAACAGAAAGGATAAACGACACACAAAAAAAGCCACTAGACCTGAACCATGCTTTGAAGTATTGTCACTTTTTCTCTCTATTGCACTTACCTTGGGTGCCCCCTGGGTGCCCACCTGGTTGGTGAGATGGGAGGGGAGGGGATTGCAGTGCCTGGAGTGGGAGGAAGCCCAGCCTCCTGCACAGATGAGTGCCTTAGCCTGGTGAGTGCCACACTGGGACCAACATCTTCATGCACTACCAGACATTCTTGTTCTTCCAGCCTAGGTCTGACATCTGGATTAAATTCTGCGTCTGGGTGACCACTCTTGATCATAATCAAACAGAGGGAACCGTCGTACTGCTGAATCAGTTATGCCTTTTTTAAGAACCAAGATATTTCTAGGAAGTGTAAATTCTGCTAGGTTTCTATTAACCTTTCTAGTTTTATATTAATCCCTTAGTGATGCTGAGCACTTGGAATTCCTAATTTGAATCCAATGCTGGTAAAAGTCATGCTGTCTGCATGCTTTAAACTACTACTGCATGCATTTTCTCCCACATTGCTATACTACATATTGAAAAAATATTTAGTCACTCTAAAAGGAGCATCATTTAGATAAAAATAATTTTCTTCCTGGATGGTTTTTGTGGAAGATTTTAATAAGCAGTCTTAACACACAAATGTGGTTCTACTACTGCTATTGTGAAGGCATTAAATTTTATTGATTTTTTCATGAAAATAAAGCTAAGTGCCTTGTTTGGCAAGTTTTGCTTCTAGTTTATATTTCTGAACTGCCTTTTCCTGAGGTAGAGGAAAGCAATTATAAAGTAAGCTACATTTCTGTATTTTTGGAGTTACAGAAGTAAGCTATTAAACTGCTTAATAATAAATACCCTAAACAGTTATGTATATCTCCAAAGATATTAAGGTCTATAAACATGAATTGATCAGTAATTCACAAATAGAAAACATTACCGCATGATAATATTCTGATAATTTACATAAAAAGAGGAAATTGAGATAGAGAGATTTAATCACAGGAAAAAAAAATATACAAGGATCAGAAGGTTCATAATTTACTACATGCATGTTGACATAAGTAGACTTCTTAGAAGTAGAATCCTCCCATCTATAAAAATCCAATAATTTTAATGAGCATAAGCAATGAGAAGATTATGAAGCACACAGGAATAGTTGATCAGGTGATAAGATGATCAGGTGATAATTACAAACCTGGTTTTGGATTATAAATAAATAAATATTTCCCTTTTTCAGTGGAGGGGCATTTCCTTAAATTATTGCTCCTACTTCTGCCCCTTTCTTCTCCAACCTCCTCTGGAACTACAGTAAAGTCCACTTCAACCATGGACACTTGGCTTTTAAAAGTATCCAAGTAAAATCGCAGAGTCAAAAACATGCATTATTATTTGACCATCCTCAGGGTAAAAATATTCTTCAGGTTGAACTTTTTTTTTTATTTGTGCTCACTGCTTTTAGTCGTTCCACTAGGCACTAATGTGGAGTGTCTGGCTGTGTTATTTTTCATTGCCCTGAGACTGCCCAGGCTGAACAATCCCAGGTCTCTCAGCATCTCATCACATGTTCTCATTAGCTTCTCAATGCTTTAGCAAAGATAATCGAATTTCTAATGAATTTTTTGTATTTATTCTCTAAAGGCCTGGCTTTGTATTAGTTATCATCATGGCAAAATAACTTTCATTTTCAAAAGACAGATGAATGACTCTGCAGTTTGAAATTAAGGTATATCCCTAGCTCATTTTTTAGATTATTGTTGTCTTTTTCCTCTTTTTCCTTCAAAAATTATTATAAATATTATGCTCATCTATCTCAGTACTAATATCTCTACTAATTTTTTCTTTCAGGTATTCTAGAATCTGTTACAAAATAAAGTATTAATATTGTCCATAAAATGTTACAAAACTGTACAAATTTCATTATTATTTTTATTCTACATTTTCTCTTTTTCTTCTTTCAAATATGAAATTCCTAAGTTTGGAATAACATGACTGTTGTCTTTATATTGAATTGACTTATACAAAGTTCTACGTATATCTATGATCACAATTTTAAATTCTCTCATTTCCAGAAGTTGAGATTAAGGAAAGCAGTTTAGGAAAAACTCACAAGTCTATGTATTTTTGACAGGATGGTTGGTACTCTTCAAACTAGTACCTTAAAACTGGAACACAAAGTGTTCAAGACTCACTGATTTCCTATTGACCAAAGGTGCCTTAAGTCCATTTCCTTCATGGTAGAAGAAAACTTTCCACTCTGGAGTGGTTTTTTTTTTTTTTTTGTTACTAAAAATTCTGGAGACGAAATTTGATGATAATTTACCCTTGATTTTGTCAATTATTAATTGGAAAGAAGAAGACACTATTCAGTAATGAGCCTGCCTCAGGATGTGAACTCACCAGATACTGGTCACTGGAGAGCGTGACAGCAGGAATCCTTCGGGAAGACCTCAGGCAGATGCAGTATGGAGTTAATGAAAAGAGGAATGAGAAGGGAATGTGTATTCTGGGAAGATTATTAAATATTTCATATTCTCCCCAAAGAACTGGTTTGCTTATTATTCATTTGCACTTCTTAATAGTAGCCAATTAGCCTCCTCCTCATAGTTTTCTACTCTCACTGTACAATAATTAACTTTTGCATGAGAGAAGTTTCTGTGCTGAATGCACACCCAGTGAATGTATGTACCCTTCCTAATTATTTTCTCACTTTTTATTTCAAAGTTAGGTAAAAGCAAAACAAAACAGAAAAAAATAAACAATCACAACCAAAAAAAAAAATTAATGAGGAAGGGCAGAAGACAAAATTACAAACAGCCCTTAATATGCGGAGAAATTCAGGCAACTATCTGCCTGAGAAATAGAAATCTTGAAGAGCTGAATGATGGTGCATTCCATAGGTGTTTTATGTGGTTGATGATTCAGTTGGTCCTTGTACCTGAAAAGCATTTCTCTTTTTGTACTGATGCAAAAAAAATCCTTTTTCAAGCTCAATTAAAGGCTTTTTCACCACTTACCACTTTTGGCAAATTTAGGTATTTCTGTGATTAAAATTTTTTGTGGATATAGTTTATTTGAAACTCATTACTTACAGTTCTAGGGCATGATCTGAGTAAATTTACAAGAAACACAAGTGATTATAATGAAGAATTTTGAACTATTACATAATGTAATGTTTAAAAATTGGTTCTTTCAATGCTTGAGTAACAAAATATATTTCCTTCTCTATCTTTTGGGACAGAATAACGCCAATTTACCAATAGTTTTGTGGAAAAAAAAAATATAACCAGATAATATCATCTCTGTCTCATATTATTGAATAAACATTAATTTGAGAGCAGGGAATGTTTTTCCATCCCCCTCTAGACCCCACCATGTTAATAAAAAACTAAAATTAAATAACTAATATTACAGATAAACTAAGCATTCCCTACCAGACCAGCTTCACTAAAAATTTTTGCAACTTCTATATTTGCAAATGTGAAATATATCAGCATTCAAAACATGACATCTATATAGGGAATACAATATTCTTCCGGCAATATCCAAGTTATTTTCTATATACTTGAATTTCCATACTGTGAATCACAAATGGGTTGGCTCCACTGCTTATGTTACTAGTGTGGACTCTCTTATTAAGTCAAGATAATTTAGGAACATTTGTCCAACAGCCTTTTGGGATGAGCATGAATTGGGATTTCCAGAGATGTACTATGCTCTACAAATAATTCTAGCATATAATCTATTAAATATTCTATTACAGATACTCCTTTCCCCTCTTATAGTACTGATATCAGGATGACAAAGGAGCACTAATGACTTAATAGCTAAAATTTACCCAATGCATTTTCCAGTTCCTTACTTAAAATTATCTTCAGTGTGGCTGGAAACTGCATAAGGAAAAAAAGCCCACAAACTGAAATTGAGTATTTGTTGTTTTTTTTTTAATGTATTGGTGTTGAGATTGCACTGGATATTAGCCAGTCAGTCTCCATTTATGATTTACATCTGTGTTGCAGAAAAATTTAGTAAAGTTACTGCTAAAATTTGTAATATTACAGCCTTTTTTGGTATCGGTCTCCAGTACTTTTATGCTCCCCTAAGGAGAATCAGGAACATAGCTACAATTATATGCAGTTGTAGGTGCAGGAAAAGAGATGAGACACACTCTTAAAACCTTTCCTTCCCCGCTGATATCCCCTCCAGATGGAACATGCTCCATTTTCTGTTAGAGACAATATAAAAAGCAGTCCTCCTCTCTCTTTATAAATTGGCATCCTTTTAGTGCTTGCTCTAGTTTATTGTTCCCTGAACTTTTTCTTTCTGTCTTCATTCACACAATTTTGGCTTTCACTGGTCTTCTGGCTGCTATGCTAGAGTTAGCAGAACCTGCAGCTAGTTAGCTCTATTTCTTACTTTAAATGGACAACCAAGTCAACATGAGAAAATAAAAGAAAGCAGAGAAAAGTGGCAAGGATGACAACAAGTAGAGATAAAAGCAGAGGGAAAAAAGAGAAAAAGGAAGATGAACACACAAAAGAGGCAGCAA
This sequence comes from Euphonia xanthogaster, assembly GCA_034509185.1. Classification (NCBI taxonomy): domain Eukaryota; kingdom Metazoa; phylum Chordata; class Aves; order Passeriformes; family Fringillidae; genus Euphonia; species Euphonia xanthogaster. The sequence goes on from JAYDZK010000113.1 coordinate 95,410,336, forward strand.
ATTTTGTTTCAGATGAAAGAGTAAGAGGGCAGGTTATTTTGGAAATATTTGCCAGTATTTCAAAACTAGAAGTTTCAGATGGACAAGACTGACACATGGAATGAAGGAAAAATCTAAGAGATATTTCAAGGTCTTTGCTCTTGATTTACACCTGGCCAAGCATAGCATAAAACCTAAACAGTATCAGGAAAAAGAAATGCTAGCTTGCTTGTTCCTGAAAAACACTTGCCTTCTTGTACATGGGCTTTTCCTGGAAGTCTTTTCTTCCCCAAAACATCAGGAGGTTTGGTTTTGTTTTTTTTTTTCAGGAAAGGTGTTTTTTTTTTTGTTGTTTCTGTTTGCTTTTCAAAAGGGCTATCCCATTGAAGGTGCTAAGCAAATTCTGGAGAAAGTTAAGAATTACGAAACGTTTGCTAGCAAACTTCTCTGATAGTTCATTATCTGTTTTCTATTGTCAGTCACAACATGGATATCACCTTGTGTTCTCCACACACATGATTCAAAGAATTTAAACAAATAATAAGATAGGAGAGTAAGATTTATACTCTAAAAACTAGAATTTTGTTTTTCTGCCCTCGGGTTTTAAATTGTTGAATAAGTTTCAATGAAAGTATTCTTTTTCCAGACCTGTGAAACCAAGAAAAATCTCTTTCCCGTTAAAAGTAAAGCCACAGATGCCAAACATGCATTCTGGAAGTTAAGTTTGAATTTTAAATACCTTGTTTTACAAGCCACTATTTTTTTATAAAAATGGTATTTTCTTGGGCATTGTAACACCCCTAAGGTTTTGGTTTATGAATGCTTTTCAATTATCTAGTTATTTCATACAAAGAAATATGGAAAACTATCTATAAAACTCTGTAGGACTAGTTCACAAACACCAGTGTTCTTTTTTCTCAAAACTGAAAGCTTCCCTCTGTTTTCCCCTATAATCAGAGTAGCTGTAATTGTCAAGCTGAGAGTATTCCCCTTTACAGCTCTGCCACTTGGTTGGTGATATCACCAGGGTATATACCGCAAAAGTGCTGTTGCTAGTGCTTCAGCACTCTTTGCCTGAAATATATCAACAAAATCTAATTTTGGGCATTTATTGTTCAAGGCTGATGTCAATAGTCCAATGGTTGCATACAGTACATATGAGCCCAGGTGACAGTGCTCAAAGAAAGAAAGAGTGTTTTCTTTATACTTGAATTTTATGACTCTGAAATGTCAAAGAAAGAAAGAGTGTTTTCTTTCTTTGACATTTCAGAGTCATAAAAAGCTTTCTAAATTCAGAACAGCAGTGGAATTATTGGCAAAATAAAACCAAGAACAAAAATTAGATACACTAAGGAATGACCTGTGGATGTAATCCCAAAGTGATAATTTTTGCTCCCTATGGTTCCCGACTCTCTGAAATACTGATTCTAGCTGCAGCCAGAGGATTTTAGGAATAAAATATGATTTTAACAGCTGGTTCCACTGAATTAAATTAAATCATTACCAGTTTAGACCTTCTTTAGGCCATGTTCATAGTGTTTTATAACCCAATAGGACAGTTTCTGTCAGCACTGATTTAAAGACTGAGTAGTAATCTGACTTTCATATCTCGTTTCTAGGGCAAAGGGGCCTGGAAAATTATGTTAGACCATAATAAGAGCTGCTCAGAGTCTTAAAAATATTTTTTAATTTCTTCGTATACCAGGTAGCACATTACTATTTCCCTTTTAAATTCTGTAGAAGGTTTATATGTAATATTACCTTTCACACAAAATAGGTATAAAGTCAGTATAATTCTAAAAGAATTATGGGCATAGCTTTTAAATTTAAATGATGAAAAATGCCATGTGGATCAGTTTTTGAACTGGTGTCCCTGTTGTTCACCAGTTATTTACTGTGGTGTCCAGATTATAAATGCCTTGGTTAAACCCCAGCTGTCATCTCAGCCCAATCTAGACATGAGCTCACTGCTCATGGTGGGATGGAGGAGAGAACTGGGAAAATACAGGTGAGAGAACTCATAGGTTGAGATAAAGACAGTTTAATAAGGAAAGCAAAAGCCACACACATAAGCAAAGAAAAACAAGGGATTCTTTCACCACTTCCCATGCACAGGGAGGTGTTCAGCCCTTCCCAGCAAAGCAGGGCTCCATCCCACCCAGTGAATTGCAAAGACAAACACCATCACTTGGGTTTATTCAGAGACCAATCTCACAAGCATGCTGAGAAAAATAATTGCAAAACCTGTCTGCATGCCTAGCTGGCACCAACAGAAAATGCAGCAATGAGTATAGGCAGAAGACCTGTATTCAAAAAATCCTATACTGTGATATTTTAGGGGGACATAAGACTGATTTTCTTCATTTTTCATGAAGAACTGAGACATGAATTTCTCTAGCTGAGAACTCTTTCAGCATAGTTATTACTGTTTATGGCAACATGCTATTGTATACACCAGAGCACAGCTGAAAACAGATATGCCACTTTGGCTTTGGACTAACAGATCATTTCTCTTATACTACCACAGTGTCTAATTCTCCTGGCAGGAATTAGTATGAGAATACATGAAGGGGCAAAAAGTGCTAAGTCCTTTCTATCTGTACTATTTAGCTGCAGAGTTGAATCTACTGCATTTCTTGCATCTTTCCAAACCGCATCCTTTTTGTTCTGGTCATTCCACTCTATTTACTCCCTGTGTTACTTTTGCTACATTTGCACATTGAATTTCATTGTATAAGGTCACTTTTTTTTTATTATTGATATTTTGTTTTTTCAATCATATCAGTAAAGATATCCATCCTTGCTAAGGATGCCATTGAACCCTATTTTTATTTATTTTGAATTTCAATAAAAAATTCTTTTTTTTTTGTCAAATACCTGGTTATTCATTTGAAATAGCAACACCGACATTTCAGTCATGGATCAGAAAGATCCTATTTTTTTTTTTTAATCCTGTTTATTCAACAAGCCTCAGAGGCTTTGAATTTCACACAAATCACAAGGCATCATCAATATATAATATATTTTTTTGTAATCAGGCTTTCAAGCCCAAAAATTTTAAGCATCATGGCAGAACAAGCTGTTTGAAAGAAATCCTTAATGTTTAATGAATTTATATTAACTGTCTGTCCCTGCATAAACAAGGTACTTGCTGCTGCTGCGGAAACTCTGCCTACAATGTTGTCAGTTAAATACCGACAATATCTGACAAGGTGGCTGAAGTGTTAAAATGATTTCATAAATCACAGGTTTTTATCTAGGTCTACAAACTGGATGGGAAAGAAGACCAAGCTCAAAATCAAATTGAGGAGGACAATAACTTTCAATCTTCATAGTTCTTAAACTCTCTGCTGCTTGTCACCAAGCCTCTCCCTAACATATTCCTTGCCTTTCAGTCCTGAGTTATCACCCCTTGTCTGGTTTGGTTTGGTTTCTTTTCTTATTCTTTTGACTTCTTTTTTACAAGTTGTATGGTGGTCCCTAGCCTTTGTCACATCTTCTCTTTCTTTCTGTTTTCAACCAAAACCCTTGCTGTTACAGTGAAGGGCATCCTTAATGAAAACAAAAGACTTACCTAGCAAACTTTGGTTTTTTACTTGCTTTTCCTCATCTCTCATCTAATCTTTTATGTCTCTTTTCCACTGTTTAAGGAAATTTAAATAATTCAATTGTATAGGAAAATGGCTACACTAAAGCCAAGTTTTATTAACTACCAAAGAAATGTTGTTTATAATTGACATGAGGAATTCTCATTGGAATGCTAATATGCCCTGGAAAAAAATATGGTCTTAAATTATAACCTCGTGTGTAAAGCAACAATAATCTGTTGAGAAAGAAAGAAGATATGCTTATTTCCTCCTTGCTAGCTGGTGATAAGATGACTTAATTGTTTTGGGCTTTTTTGTAAATAATATTCCAACTTCCAAAAAGACTTTTCTAAGACAGACAGGATTATACACAGAGACCAGAGATCTCTACAGGAAGTAAAAAAAAAAGCTTATCTACAATCAGAATTAAAGAGATTAAATAGAAGATAACATTGCATAAATCTGTGAAATTCTATTTTCCTCTTTAATTTGTTGGATTTGACTTTCTTTAATCTCTCAGGCTGCCATTTCTATCAATAAAAGTGCTAGAAGCTGTCAATTTTAAACAATTTATACACTATTCAGATTCATTTAAAATAAATTTTCTGATGTACTTCAATGGAAATTTGTGAGTTTGCCTTGTTAAAACTTGTATAGTGGCTATTAAGGGCACATTAGAGAGCTATATTGTACAGTCTGCAAAATCTAAATGCTGTATCCTGTCACTGCAAGAAGGCTTAGGCCAGATTTTAATAGCCCAGTGGTGACAGTGCATATGCATCTAAGGACAATGCACATGCAAAAGAAGCTAATTAACATCAAACACTAATTAGTCCCTCAGTATTTAGCAATGAAGTATCAGCAGCTGTCGTAGATGCCATATGCTAATTAGCATTAATAAACTTCAGAAATAATTGTCTCCATTGTTCTGTGTCATAATACTCCCTCTAATTATACTTTGGAGAGCTTTGCCTATAAATGGTAGCAAGCATTGCATTGCAATGCTTGAAGTTTAATGAGCAATTTATGGCAACTTGTGGCAATAAAAAAAAAGGATCTATGTTAGAAAAGAAAAGATTAATATCAATTTTATCAGTCTATAATTAATGTGTTGGCTGGTACCTGCATTCAGAAATTCTGTGAGATGGAAGTGAGATTATTTTTTGTTCTGTATGCTGCAATGTATATAGCAAAATAATAAAAAATGTGATGTCTTAGTGTAGTAGAATTGATTCACTGTCTCTGCACGCAAATTCTCCAAAACAACAGTTTTATATCTCATGCAAAAGTGTATGAGCTATTATACTGGAGTGTTTATATTCAAATCTTGGTCTTTATGGTTGTTCAGAATTCCATATTGTCTAATGGTGAGGAAAAAACAAGAATTGTTTTGGGTTTACTCTTATCAATAATGCATTATCTACAATGGGTGTTTTTCCGCAGATTTTTTTTTTCCATCACTGAAAAGCTGCATGATTTTTAGCTTTTTTTTGTGTGTGTGTGTGTGTGTGGTAGGTTATTTTGGTTTGGTTGGTTGGTTTGGGTTTTTGGTTTGTTTGTTTGTTTTTCATCAGAACACCAACGAAACTGATAGGAGACACATGTTTAATAACCTGAGACTCTGGGATGCATTTTGACTTGCCTGAATACTTATGCTGACCACTGTTAAAGACATCCAGCGCTGCATTACAAGAAGTGCAATTTTCCATGAAATGATCCCTTTACACACACACTGCTCAATGTCTATATCTCCTGGTTTAAAGGATGTCAATAAATCTAAGCCATTCAAACATAACAAGCATACCTAATATTTGATCACATCTCCCATCAGGAAGTCCCAATGGGATGAAAATAGAAAAGCATGAAAGGGCACATAACAGACTACTGAAGCATGCAAAGAAACACCCCACTGTCAAAGGGACTGAACAACGTTGCACTATTTCATAACTAAGCTCAGTCTAACCCAGATTAGTTTGACAGAAGATAGAAGCATCAGTTTTGCAAACAGAGAATGTTGATGTTCCACTGTTTACTGATTTGGTTTAAAAATTACCCACCTTCCTTCAACAGCTGGTTAGAAATATCCAGGAGGAAAGGATGATAGAGGAATTATAGAAGCAATTAAAAGGAAAATAAAAAAAGCAATTGATAAATCCATTAGTGTTTAACAGCCAGATCTGAAGTTGCAATCGTTCGAGACCGTGACAGACTTTGTAAAAGATGATTTCCTCCAAGGAGAGGGTTCATTAGCTCACAGAAATGACTAATGTTAAGAGTGGTTATTAGTCTATTATTTCTATCAGTGCAGAACGTAAGTATGAAGATTTCACCCATTGCATTAATGCCTATAAAACAAGTGAATTGTGGATGAAAGAGTGCATATGCTTAGGATGAGTACATGTTCATACGAAAGCATGCAATCTAAGTTTTGCAGCAGGGATGGGTTTGAGGCAAAAAATGCAGTTATAGGTTATGTTTGGACCTGAAATTTATGATTAAGAGCATCTGAAAACTCTATAAAAAAACAAATGTACTTTCCTTACAGAAATAATAAGATTGTTAATAATGCAGAAAGAGGTCAAAGCTCTGGAACTACAGCTTGACCCTGTAAACGAGTTTCTCCCCTATAATTTAAAAAACTTTGTTTTCCAGTTTACAATGATACTTGATTTCATATTTTCTCCCATTTTAAAACCATTTATTTGTTTCTGTATAGCAGTGAGAAAGAAAGGAAACCTATCCATTTCAAAGCGAGATAAGGCCATAATTACTTCCCATGCAAACTTTGTAACAACGTGCTAACAGTATGTCCATCAAATTAGGCATATTGTGTATATTTATTCATGCTCACCTGCAGGAAAAAATCAATAAGAAAGAGATCTTAGTAAACATTTTTGTGCATCTAAATAAGCAGTAGCTTCCTTCATATCTTAAGAGATTTTCTTCAGAAATAAGTGTTTTGCTGTGGCTTTGAAATGTCAAAAATAAAAACTATCTTTCAGAAAATGTCTTATTTATTCAGGCCTGAAGGGTTTTTTCCCAGTATTTTATACTTCAGTTTGTACTAACAAGGTGATTTATGCATTTGTCCTGTATTTTATCCTTTATCAAAAGTTTAATGCAATCAGTTTGGGGTTTTGTTTCCATAAAAAGCCCCAGGGCTTTTGATAAAGCTTTTAACTGGAAACATTTCTACCTTTACTGTTTATCAAGGTTTTATGGCAGAAGTTAATATATTATGTAGGTAGTTGTTTTAGATGTAACATATTTTTTCTCATTTTTTATTGATAAGATTATCTTCTCCTCAAAAGTTGATGTTTCCTCTTACTGTAAGATGTTTCACAATGCAGTATTTTTCTTGATTGTAAACATATTAAAATATGAATGGATAATTCAGTGCTTCAATTTTCCCATCATTAATACATATAAAATTTGACAATACCTGAGATTTCTACTTAGTACATGGACTGCTTAGCTTCTCATTTCTCATATGTATCAGAAACCTAAGACATCTCATAAATGGAGACAAGATGGACTACTCCCAACAGAAAAGTGAATATTGAACCACATTAGGGAAGGATCTGAATATACTTTAAATTCTGTAGATTTTTGGGGAGGGAGAAGTATAAAAATAAAAATACTTCAAAAAAATTCTTTAAACATTTTGTAGGCTCCAGTACAGTGAGAAACATGCTTGAAAGTATATAAAATACCCCTGTTTGAACTTTTTATGTGTTTCTCTTCTTCAGACTGCTTGCATACCTAGGTGGATGACAGTCTGATCCGAGGTACATTCTGGCTGACTGAACTCCTAAGCAGTAATGTTACCTTTTCTTCACTACTCACTGGACAGATGAGGTCCACCCACTTTTTTTCCTTCTAGTTTTTACTTCAAGTGACTAACAACATTTTCTAGTCTTGTCTTCATGAAATTTAGGGCTTTGTCTCCATTAGAAAACAGTGACATGCTCTGGGAACACATTTGTATAGTAAAATAATGGTTATTTCCTCTACTGTAAGTATATCCACACTTTGAACTTTGCTGGAAGCTCAGCATCAGACAGGATGAGGGTGGCACAGCCAGCCCTACTTGTGCCTACTTGTGGCCTTTGTGAATGTGGTTCTGCACCATGTCTTCTACTCTAGTTAGAGAAAGAAAGTTTGTGTAAACCAAAGTGACCTATGGTGTAAACTAAAGTGGAAGGACAGTTGAGAAGTTTGGTTGGAGAAGACATCTCAATCAAAACAAGAAATGCAATGCAAATACATTGTAAAAGTCTGCAAGTCTAACCTGTTTTCTGTTGTTCTCCAATGAGTTAACATGGTCTATACCTAGAAGTCAGAGCACTTCACTCATATGAAAACCATGAACTATTCATTCTTCTGCTAATTTCAGATAATCTTTATCATATTTCTTCCTAACCATTGGAAACTTTGGACAGAAATACTTCATCTTTCTGGACGCCACTGTGAAGTCAGTTCCATACTATAACAATTTCATCTCTAGGGAATTAACAGCCTCAGTTAATTCTCAATATGGTCACAGTGGCATAAGTAGTTTTTTCCTTCTTTTGGAAAATATTTCGGCAGTTTAGGTCATCCTTGCAATCTAATTGTTTCTCCACAATTATCAAATATTACCATTTATGGTAATAAGACTCTGGATCTGATACTGCTAGGTCACTATCAAAAGCTCCTTCAACACTCTGAAGTTAAAAAGATAAAATGTGAAAGACTGATAATGTCAGAGCTACACCAGATACCCCTGATGACAAGGACAGCAAGACAGGAACACAACCTCCAAGGTGCAGTCCAAGGCCATAGCCAGTCTTAGAACAGATGAGAGGTATATGAATGAAGACTTTCCTTATATTCAATAATACTGACACAAAAATTAACATTAAGGGTGAGAAGCTTCAGGTTTGTACAGTTATTTTCACAATTTTTTTTTTTTTTTTTAGAGCGAGACTCACACGCCTTTTATTTGTATTTAGCTAAAACCAATACATTTAATAGACACATTGTGAAATCTCAATTATTATATCGAATGCTTTAAATCTTTGTTTTGTTTATTTTACCTATAAAATAAAATATTACCACTTAAATTGAGTAAAAGAAATAGCAGATGCTTTTCACATATGGAAGAGATGGTTAATACCCACGACATATTTAGCATGTTCATTTGTGTTAATTGCAGTGGATGGTCTCAGAAACCAAGTATCTCTCCTACCAGGCACTGTACAAATGTAACAGGCTTGAACTAATGTTGATTTAATCATATGTACGCAGAAAATGATTGCTCAATTTGTATTGATTCAGAGCCACTGACCTGCTTAGATTTTAGGGAAAGAGAAATTTTATTGGAGTGATAAGCCCCAACACCTATTTCTACTGCTGTTCAACTACCCACTTCTGAATTCATATTCAGATTCAGAAAGCACTCCTTTTGCAACTTCACAAAATTTATGTTGAATAGATTTCACCATTAGCCTCCTCAGCTGAGGTGAAAGTCACTGACAATTTCTTGCTTATGTCATACCTCAGTCTGGCTTCAGATTGACCCACCACCTTGCCTTTGCATCACTTGTGTTGGGTGTTCCATTCAGAAGAGTTCAGTTGCTGAAATATCATGACCATTTATAACTACACAAGTTACCTGTCTTACAGTTTTAGGGTTTCTTCCCAAGCTCTGCTTTTTCGGAATTCAAAAGTCCTGATATTTCCTCACCTCCAAGGGTCACAGGATCTCACCATTGCAGTTCTCTGTTGTCCTTGTGCTTTTATGTATCCCCATATCATTTGGTTAGACATGATTCTTTATGAAGACAAAAAATAATTTATTTTATAAAATGCCCAAATTCAGAACAGTGATTGAACTCTGGGCTAGTTGTCTACCATTTCCTAGCCTGATGCTTCTGTTTTCTGTGGATTAACTGGATTATTGAAAAACTGCCTATGACCTATAATCCTCAGGCTTTTCTCTTGCAATCTGGTTTTACAATTCAGTATAGATACTCCTCCTAATTATAACAATCAATGGTCCACAAATGTAACATAATTTGTTCCAATTTTCATAGGAGCTCCTCTGTTATTCTTAGACCAAGACACTTTGCACCTTTCTTTCTTCTCTCTTTCTGAGAAGGAGGGTACTTCAGCTTCTCCAAAGAACAGGTTCCCTGCAACTCAGAAAAACTATTGTCTGGAGAAATATAACATAACATATAACATAACATAACATAACATAACATAACATAACATAACATATATTCAAATCTGACCACTGATTGGTTTTGACCGCAACTTCCCAAAAAACTCACTTCCTTATCAACCCAGGACACATAATATATATATAACTAAAATAGTCTTATTTGAAAGACAAAATAAATTTCTGTGTTTAAATCATGGAATAATTATGACAGCTATTAGACAGCTTATCTTGAATAAAGAACATTAGCAAACCATTCATGTCTCTTTAAAACTCTTTAGTTTCTTCCAGTTACACAGACTATCAGAGCAAAACAGTCATATTCCCTTTTCTTCATAAAGGATCATAGAGGAAATTACCAGTTGCCTGAAGAAATTCTCAGAGCATTTTAGATAGATAGATAGATAGATAGATAGATAAATAGATAGATAGATAGACAGACAAATGATAGGAAAGAAAGAAAGAAAGAAAGAAAGAAAGAAAGAAAGAAAGAAAGAAAGAAAGAAAGAAAGAAAGAAAGAAAGAA
>JAYDZK010000113.1:95425040-95439281 GCA_034509185.1 Euphonia xanthogaster
GTTTGTTTTCAGACACTGCACTCACTCCTCCACATTCCTGCTCCTGGACTGTGTTGTCTGCAGATAGACAGACAGCGAGACAGAGCTCTCCTTTGCTTTTAATTAGTTTAGCTAGCTGAAGCAAAGAACTTTCTTAGACCGTAGTTTTTTTCTTTTTTTCCCCTTTTTCTTTAAACCTGTTAAACCTGCTCTAGACTGAACACCCAGCAGAGCACCAGCAGCTCGCACCTGCGGCCACCAGGCCAAGCCTAAACCGCAGCATTTCCAGCGCCAAAAAAACTGATAAAAAACTGAATAAGCTAAACTGCAACCCAGAGAAAAAACTTTCTAAATTTATCATCTTATTCAAAACAGCAAAAAATTTTGTTGTTTAATATTGTTTAAGTTTGATTGTTTAATAAACAGTTTTTTTCCACTTTTCTCCAAAAAAATATTTTCTCCCAGACCAGTTAAAAAAAAAAACTAATTAAATCTGCTTTCCTAAAAAAGCCCTTTAAAAAAATTCTCTCCCAAATTTACCCTAAACCAAGACAAATACAGTAGTGATACTTTTATTTTGGATATGCATCATAAATGGAGAGTGGAAATATGAGAAAACTGATAAGCCTAAAAAATGATTTGCAACTGCTTCAGTAGAACAAACAGTGAATTAAAGCTTTAAAATTATAATCTACTATAACTAAAAACATCAATGAGATATAACTGCATTGCCAAAATCTGTCCAGTAATGACTTCTTCAGTCTAGGCTTTTATTGCTTAAAACACAAGGGTGAATATTAGTTCAAATGGAAATTCCCTCATTTTCTCCAATTTAGAAGACAATACTGATATTGCTGTCATTGGAAGGTATGTCCACTTCTCTTTTTGATTATCATTTGCATTCTTGACTTAGTTCTTATTCTTAAAACACAACTTCAGTCTCTGCCTAAAATTAACATTAATTTGTCTCTTGCTGAGAGGTTATCTAAAAGTCATAAATTTTCCTTTTCAACTGTATCAACTCACCTTTGATACAGAATACAGGGGGCTCAGTGTAAAAAGTAAAATTCAGTAACTGAGTTTCTCTTATACAATTCTTTCAGGTATGGTTATTATTTTTTCAGATTTTTTTGAAGTAGAACACCTTAGGCATCAGTGCAACTTATGATTTGATATTGAGATGAAACATTTGTCTAGAGCAAACTTTCACAAGTAAAAATAACAAACATTTCTTCTTTCCATTTTTGAAATATTGGTATCATCAAATTTGACTACAGTGCTGCATTGCATTAAAATATTTACCTAATATGCCTTCATAACAGTAAAGGTTTATTTTATTTTCTTTTCCTTGTGTATTAAGAATAAATTCTAATTTGCTTTCTGAGAATTACCACAGTAAGCCAGACTCAATTTACAAAATGAAACCCTGGGGCCTGGAGGACACTGACAGTGATACGATAAACAGTTCTGCTCTGTTGCAGAGCTTGAAGCAATATAACACTTTCAAGTTCAGAAATTTCAGACTAAGAACTAACAAGAAAACACAAAATATAAAAGTGTTTAGTAATGATTTATTTTTCTTCTTCTTAGAAGCCATTGCAACTAAATGGGAGACTAAAAATAAATTTTTTGCCTATAAAACGGCAGATAAATTATGACTAAAAGCATAAATAATTTAAAACAAAGTATCCAAAAGCATTTTATTACCTTTTCTTGCTTTGTTTCTTTCATGCTCGGACATGATTACATTAATTTTTCTTATGTGCTCCACTGCCCATTGCATGGCACAGATTCCTCACTCACAGTTCATACGTTACCTACACTTGACTTACTCATCTACATAACTGCAGATGGGTGTTAGACCACAATTAGGTTTTTCACTAATATGGCAACTAGTCAAGCTATTAGGCAGATCAAATTCCTAAATGTTAGTGAAATTTTGTATTCAATTACAGCAAGACAGACCAGGCATTTTCTCAATGCCTCATTTTCTTCTAGGTACTGCATCAGAACCTTTTTAATTGGCTGAGAAAAACAAGTCTGCAGCCAACAGTGAAGCAGTCTCTATGTTTTGCACTGATATGGCTTTGTCTCATTAAAATTTAGGTCTTGAAGAAATTAAAACTCCATAAAAGGGTTTGTTTCTTCCCTTGCCAGAGGAAACACACAAAGATGTCTTTAGAAGGAAGCAAGCTTTTCAGATAAATCGGATTGGTTCTGAGTTAATGGTAAAGCAAGAGGAGCTCTCCAACAACAGTTAGCCTTTTCACTTTTCTCTCCTTCTGCTTTCTTTCCTTCTCTGATTCCAACAATTCTTTGAATATGAATGAAATATACCTTAATTTAACAACTTTCCACAGTTTAAACACTAAATTTGTTGACATCAATAGTGAATAGATACCCTACAACAGCAAATACAGGAAAAAAGTTTAAGCAAGAGTTCCCCAGAGGTTATACAAAAGAGATATAAAGGGAGGCTACAAAGTAAATACTAACATTGCAGTACAATAATGCATTAGCTTTATCTTTTCCATTAAAAATTACAGATCAGAGGGAGATTACTTCTTTCAAATAAAAATCATTACAAAATTTCTCTATTGAGTTATATTTATCTGCTGATCTTCATGCCTCTTCTGGCAGAAGTGGCTGTCTTATCTGTTCATACTCATATTTCTAAAGTTTTCCACTTGTCATTGAAATAAAGAACTGCTGTTGAAACAGCATCAGCTAGCTTAGTAATGGGATGGGCTGATAAGTAATTTGTTAATGACCAACCCTCTCTGCTAGATATGCTGAGAGAAAGAAGTTCCTCTGTGAAAGCAAATCTACCCCATGTATACTCCCAAATCCTAAGTATCATTTATATATAATTAGGGTGTGTGTGTGTGTGTATGTGTGATTGGGTGGGTTGGTGTGGTTGCCACATTTTTTGTCCATCGTGAGGCCTTGAATTTAGAAGGCAGCAGCATGGTAGGGTAGTATGGTTTGAAATACTACTATTCATAGTCATTATTCATAGTCATTGACTCTGGTAATCATTTGCTGGTCAGCCAAACCTCTGTGCCCAGTAAAACCTCAGAACAGATCACCTTGGAAGATATGTCAAAACATTTGGAGGACAGGAAGATGATTAGAGACACTCAACAAGGCTTTACCAGGGACAAATCATGCCTGATTAATCTAGTGGCCTGAAGGAGTGACTGCATCAGTGGACAAGGGAAGAGCTACAAACCTCATCTGCTTGGACTTCTGTAAGGCTTTTAATGTGGTCCCTTACAACATTCTTGCCTAAACTGGAAAGACGTGGATGCGATGAATGCACTTTTAGGTGGATACGGAATAAGTTGGATGGCCATATATGAAAACTTACAGTCAGTGGCTCAATGGCTAACTGGAAAATTGTGCCGAGTGCTGTCTCTCAGGGGTCTATAGAGGAACCACTATAATTTAACACCTCAATCAGTGGCATAGACAGTGGGACTGAAGCAAGTCTGCAGGTGATGCCAAACTGAGTGGTGCAGTTCATGGTGCTGGAGGAACAGGAGGAACTTTCACAGGCTTGAGGACTGGGCCCATGTAAAGGGTCATGAAGCTCAATATGGCCAGGTAAAAGGTCCTGAACCTGAGGCAGGGCAACCCCAGGTATCACTATTCACAGTGGGATGAATGGTTTGAAAGCAGCACTAAGGACTTGGACATCCTAGCAGACAAAACAATGGGAATGATCTGGCAATGTATGCTTACGGCCCAGAAAGAGAATCATATCCTGGGTTGCATAAAAAGAAATGTGGCCAGTAGGTCGAGGGAGGTGACTCCCACTCTCTACTCTGCTCTTACTCTTGCGGAGTCACTGCATCTGAAACTGCACCTGCTTATGCTGTGTTTCTTCTCACAAGCAAGAATGGGAATGCAGCAACAACAACCAAATTCGCTGCATGTTCCTAGTAAGCACAGCAATGTTTACATCTGTCAATTGCAGCTATTTTTATCTCTAAACTGGAAAGGGTGGCTACAGAGACCATTTCTGCCTCCAGAAATGAGATCAGCAAAGTTTACTTTTGACTTATCTTGGTCAGTGTCATCAAGGACTAATAGTGTATTTACACAAACCTCCATTCTTCCCCTTTCCTTCTTTATCCTCTAGGTACAAATTCAATCACTTGCTCAATAAACTGACTCCTATTTTTCTCTAAAAGCCACCTTAGACACAGTTTCTGGTATGAACTTCCAGCACAATGCAATTTTTAACTCTAAAGTGATCTGTTTGTGTGGTTGCAAACTACAGGCATAAATGAGTGAAGTACATATAAGAAAGGCTTCATATGTTTTTATAGAATTATAGTTAGAGGTTAGAACCTGTACTATTTAAAATAAGTGCCCATATATTACAAGTATATTGCATCTAACAGCATAAAAGCTCAGGTCTTTCCATTCCCACTTTAACTGCCTGCATAGCATGAGCAGTGTAGACTCAAATTTGTCTGCATCTGCCAATATATATATGTCATTGGGTTGAACTGGGAGCAAATAATTTTGTGTGTGTGTGTGTGTGTGTGTGTGTGTGTGTGTGTGTGTGTTGCAGTCATCATGAAAAATAAACACAGCAAGAAAACCAGCAGGCAAGTTACTTCTATGTTACTTTATCAGCTGATCAGCAGGAGGTACCCTTACCTTCAGCAGCTGTCATTTCCCCAGCTCCTCTACTTATATCCCTTATCATGCAGAGGAGCCAAGGTCAGGCCACAAAACTGTATCACCTTCACAATATCAGCAGGGCTGAGCCTTCCCAGCCAAGTGAGTGGGTGAGAGAAAGATAGATGAGGTTGCTTTCAAACCAACCTCCCTGTTCCACAATACTCTGAACAGCTGCTAAGCCACCTGGCCTGCCACAGGATTATACCTTATTTAATTCTCATCCACAAGAACCCAAACACTGTATAGTATTGCCATTTCTGACTGCAGGAAAAAAATATCTCTTTTTTCCCTCACATTTTGAGTTTGAATAAAACCTGTTTTCAGTAAACAGACTTACTAAAGAAAGTTACAAGAGATGAATAAACTCCATTAACTGATTGGATAGTTGGTGGGAAAAACACTCAGTGTAAAACAACATGGCTAAGTCTGCGCAGAAGTTGGAGACGAAGAGAATTGAGAATTCACTTGTGTCTTCAGAACACAGAGCCCTGGGTACTACCAAAATCATCTGTGCTCTGAATATATAGTAATTTGTCAGAGAGGTAAGTGTATTGTGTTTGAATGGCAAGATTTTGGTAACACGGTGGCTACAAGGGTGGACTCTGTGAGAAGCTGCCAGAAGCTTCTTCCGTGTACAACAGAGCCAATATTGACTCCAAGACAGACCACTGCTGGCCAAGGCAAAGCTCATTAGTGATGGCAGTGCACCTCTGGGATAATGCATCCCAGAAAAGGAAAACATATGATGCACCATGACAATTGCAGCCAGACAGGAGAAGAGAAAATGAGAACCCCCATTCCTCACACCTCTGCACCACTAAAGGTGAGGAGGTAAAGAATATCAGGAGCAAAGCCCATGAAGAAGGGACCAGAGGGGGAAAGGTGTTCTTATGATTTAGGAGTTCTTTTCTCATTATCATACTCTGCTTTGATTTGTATTTCATTAAACTAATTTCTCTGAGTCAGGTTTATTTTGACTGTGACAGTAACTGGTGATTATCATTTCCTGTTTTTATCTTGACCATTTTTTATATTTTCTTTCCACTGCCCAGCTGAGGAGGATGGCAAAAGAGCAGCTTAGGTGTGTACCTGGTGTTCAGCCAAGGTCAAACCATCGCAGAGAAAAAACTGAAGGAATTGGAAAGAAAGTGGGGAGAAAGTATCATATACAGATATAGAAAGACTGCAGATATTAGGAAAAAAATTGTAAAATTAACTAGTAACAGGATTTAGCAAACACACCTGGAAGTCTTAGAGATACAACTTGCACAATTCTTTCAACTAACAAATCTTTCTGCAAATGCATCACTACAGGGAAGGTTGTGATAAGTTCAGTGATCTAAAATTATAGAAAGAGCATTTGAGGTAAGACAGCAACACCAACACCAAATGTATTTTTCACAGCTGCATCCACCAAGAGTGACTTTCAGGAGGTTCCAGCAACCACAGGTGGTCTGTCCCTTTTTGATATGTCATGAGAAAGAATAAGGGATCACCTGACAAAATAAAGAACTACATGGCATTCAGAAAGGGAGAGTGGTGGCATTGCCAGGTTGCTAACTGTACCATAGAGATGTTTGGGTTTTTTTCAAGTACCAGGTCCAGATGGTTAGATAATGGGCAGTGTGGTGCCTATTAAAAGGAAAAAAAAAAAAAAAAACTGGGGAAAGATCCACAGAACTGAGAATTTAAAAGCCTAATTTCTATATTGGCCTTCTGTAGAGACTGGATTGAAAATAGAATTGCTGGGCATGGGAATAAATATCCTTTATTCAGGAGAGACAAGATTTTATAAGGTAAATTATTTCCCAAAAAAAATTAATGGACCTATTTAAAAAAACAATTAAGAAGTCTGTGGAGAAGAGGAACATAATAGAGTCTACATAAGTTTTCAGAGAGATCCTTGGGGAAACTAAGATTCAGCAATGGCATAAACTCATTGTTAATTGGCTAAAACATAGAAGAGAGATAATGAAGGGGAATGGTCAGACCTAACTATATCAGCAGGAGGAATTCAATACAGATGCAGAATACATAGGAAAAACACTGTCTTATTCTGTATAAACAGCAATGATCTTTATTATGTCTTGTACCGCTGAAGAAGAAATAGACACAAAAACAATAGGACAGATATCAATGTTGGTCAAGAAAACAGTATTAGAAAAGGAAGGAGAGAAACAAAATAAAACCATAACGTGAACTCATATTTTCAATATTGTGGGAAGACACTGTCATTATCACAAAAAGATAATGTTTGACTTGGAAGTCAGAGAGGATGGAGAAGAACAACAAAAATGACAGAACAGGTTGCACCATATGTGTAAGGAATGAACAGACAGTGTAAACATTTATTCAGGTAATGACTAAATGAACTAAAGCTTCCGAAATTTTAGAAGAGACGTGAGAAAATAGCATAAACCCCCATGACTAACAGGGAAAGAGCAAATAGGAAAGAACTGTTAATATTTTCTAATATAAGAAATGGGGGATAGATAAAATTCCCATCAGGTCTCAGTTCAAAACAAACCAGTATTATTACTACTTACAATTTGAACACATATTGCTTTCAACTTAATGATCACAAAAAAAAAAAAAAACAAAAAAAAGAAAATTAACAGAAGCCTAATATTCAGAGGAAATTACATTTCAAAAGTGAAAGAGACCATAGCAATATTCTAAGAGTAAAAAAGTTATATGGTAAAATACAGACTATTGTTCACTAGATTTTGCAGATAATGATAAATAGAAAGAAAATATAAAGTTTTAGTTCTTCAGCTCTTATGCCTTATAAATTATTATAAAAGAATTGATTTAATTTTCTTTCTTTTGATCAATTGCTGACTACTTCCATACCTCAGTTAACTGAATCTATTAATTATTTTGGGTTTTATTTTAAGCCAGGCCCTGATAAACCAAGAGAAACTTCACACTGTAGCATTTCTCATGAAAATGTGACAGAAATATGGAGAATGATCCTTTTTTGTTGTTATATTTATTCTGCGTATCCCTAATAAACAAGTTTATCATGAGTCCCTGAAAACACAATTCTGTTTATTATTCACTTTGAAGTAGAGAATGCAATTTAATGTATGCTTGTAAAAGGTCTTATAAAATATTCCATATTACATACATTAATAATAATTTGTTGTTGTTGTATATTATTATTATTATTACTGCTTTTAATATTTTTTATTAAGGAAGGTCAAGTTTGGTATTGTAGTTTCAGATATTTATGCCAGCAAATAGGACTTTAATTCATATGTTCACTGAATTAAGGAAAAAGGAACAGAGATTAACATTTTCCTCTGCAGATCTGGAATCCCCCATCACTTGCTTTTAATTCAAACAGCTACTAGGTATAAGCATATAAAATGTTAGAAAAAATGCCAAAAATTACCCTTAAAGAAAACCACTTTGGGCTAAACCCCAACTACACACCTATGTATAAACCTTTGATAAAGAGACAAACATATCTAATGGCCTTCAATTCTGTAGCCATTACATTTGGTGGAAAAACTTGTGGTGCTGTCAGAAGGAACAGATTTTAGCATGGCTGAAATTACTAGCTCAATATACAGTTTATTAACCATGCTTTCTTTTATTAATCAGTGGATGAAAACATTGTGATGGGTTTACCTTGGTGGGTTGCCAGACATCCACGCACTTGCCTCCAGGCCAGAGGGAGAAAATAAGATGCTCATAGGCTGACAGAAAAATATGAATATGTCTCCTGGATTTTTGGAAATTAGACTGGGAGTTAAGCAACCTGCATTGAGATAAGACAAAGGTGATGCTATTGTCCAATTATGTCAGGTCTAGGGAGAAGTAAACAAGGCCGTGGGAGAAGAACATATCCTCAAGGAGAGTCAGGCCCAGCAGCTGTCCTGATACACAGTGTTGCAACATCCAAAGTCTGTTGCAAACCACAGTTTAAACCATTTTCCTCTCCTGGGGAGGTGCTTCGCATTAGCACGTATACCAGAATATATATTAATGCATTGCACTCCATGTTTGGTGGGACCCACCACTGAGAAGCCCAGGGTGAAGAGGTCCAACAGAATGCTGCTGGATCCACAGGGGTGGTGACTGTCTTTCTACTTAATTCATCTCTCACTGTCTTTCTCACTTGACTCACCCCCTCCTCTTGTCTGTTCCTTTCTATCTTTTTCTGCCTCGAATTTACTTTTAAATAATACCTGTATTATTGACTTTGGCATATGATCTCATTTGCACCTTGATTTGGGCAGAGACATCTCTCTAACAATCATAATAATCAAATGTTAACACTGCCCTCTGTCTTCCCTCCACTTGCTCTCAGGAGGCTCCAGGTTACAGTAAATGATTAAACATTATGCACAGGTAAACAAGCAATGTATCTATCTTTGATGGCTTCACCAAACCTCTTCTACAAATTGCCCTGCTTATTGAGCAGTGTCAAATAAGGAAAAGAGAGAATTTTCACTCCTTTTACAGTTCACTAATGTGGGTAGAATTTATACCCACATTAGAGCTTGAAGCCACAGTTCAAATGACTTTCTGGATTTTGAGAGATAGTCTTTTAGAAGACTCAAACTCAGCAAAAACGGAATGTTACACATGAAGTCTCAACTGAATAGGAGATACTCTTTTCAGTTAAAGTCATTAAACAAAGTGGTCTGAGATGTATTTATGCTTTGTGATTGAGTCACCATTTTTGTGTAGCTGATTCTGGGTCCCATAGCCCACAGGGTTACTGAACAGACAGATGCTTATTACATCTTGTGTTCCTGTGCAGGCATCAGGTGCATCACATGCAAAACAAGAAAGGATACTGGGCTTGTTCACTGTTCCTGCAGCTGCCTCCTTTCAGCTCTCTCTCTCTGTGCCCTAAATCCAGCATTCTGGAAGAAATGCTTGAGCTACTGGTGGTCCACAGGGTTCACCTTTGTGAGAAACATTTGTACAAACAGAGAATAAAAATTAATCAGTCAGGTCAAGGGAAAAAAAAAAAGATATGAAAGCTGAAATTAATCAAGCTGAGCAGGTCACCTGTATAATGAAGCTATGACATGAGCAAATTTCTTGCAAATGCAAAAATGTAGAATGCGGGATGCACTACTGAGGCTAGAAGAACAAAGGTCTAGAAAAGGAGACATGAAAAATATTAAACAAGCATGGCTTTTCAACTAGGAGAAAAAAAAACAACAGTGGGAGTCTTGATAATGGTTGTGAGACATATGTACCATGTGTTTATGATTTTCCCTGTGTATATAAATGTAGACACAGGCCTGCTGTAGATTCCAGTGCTCTGCTTATCTCCCCCTTGATAAGTAGTAAAAAAAAAGAGCTGAGTCTGCAACAATACTCAGATAAAGCATTGCAATTTCTTTTTTGACAGCAGCATAGAGTGCTTGATTTGATCCTGAATGTCAGAAATGTCACAAGCAAATTTCATTTCTAAGAATGTACAGTTCCAATTTTAGGCATCTTGAGGTCATTTCTTAGACTAAGTTTTAATGAATATTTGGCTAGGAAAGGTGGCAAAGATCAAGACAGTAATTATATTGAAAAATGTTGTATACACTTTTTAGGGTATTTCAGGAATCAACTACTTCTGGGTTTTAGTTTTAATATACAGGGAAGATATTGATCTTCTATTTCAACCTTAAAGTCCCAAAAATATTGAAGATAAATAATTAAAGTGCAGGCACAAATCATCCTGGGAGATTAAGCAGTTCAGTTATGAAAAGGTCAGCTCCATATTGATAATAAACTTTTGATTACTTTTCTAAAACCTATAAGCAGAGTTACACTCAAATATGAACATCTTGAAAAAGAAAAATCTAATTGTTTATCGGGAAAAACATTACAGAATATGAAACTTGACTTCCTCATCAACGAACTAAAATGTTTTTTTCCATTGTTCCCTATAAAATTAAATGTTTAGGTGGAAATAATGAAGAATTTTAGTACATAAATAAAGAAGAATTCTAGTACCTAAATAAAGAAAACTTTAAATGCCTACTTTACGTTTAGGCATCTGAACAGGAAGAGAAATGTGCCTACAGATTTGTGACATAGCTTTGTATGTCCAAATCCCTAACATTCAGAGGCACTTTAATGTCTGCTGAATTTATTTGGAATTATTAAAGTCACAATCAATTACGTACACAATGAAATTAACTAACAAGGCTTAATATCTAAGAGCAAATTATAAAAAAAGCTAGATTTACTAATTAAGAGTCTAATGGTCAGTGGGATCTTCCACAGCTGGTTGGCTCCAGCCTGAGAAGACAGAGGAATGGAATATGTTGGGATCCATTTATAGAGACATAATCTAGTGGCAGAAATCACAACAATCCTTTCCTTTAATCCCCCATCTCCCAGTGGGAACAACTAAGGAAAATATTTCATAAAATCTTTCCCCAAAAGAGAATGAAAAGACTTTTAGTTTTTAAATTATTTCCACAGAAGACATAGAAGTCTGAAGGACAGTGTAGACCAAATAAATTGGTGATCTGCAGAACTGTAAATGCCATATTCTTTTTGCCAAATTGAAGAAAGAGGTCTCTGTTCTGCTTTCATATGTTAGACTGAGCAAATACTCCCTCCTCAGAGGGAAACAAAGGCTTTTTTATCTCCATCCATAGACACAGAAGGGTCATGAGAGCAGAGCAAAAAAGCCACACTATTTTATATCTCCATTTCCAAGTTTTCTGTAACCTAATGTTGATCCCTACCAATGTTTCCTAGGCACAATAATTCACTGAAGTGGCTGATCTTTATCTCAGTTCCTAGGATTTTTTTACTGGGATCCAAGGCCTAGTAAAAACCTTATAGATGATACCTAGGATGAGCCTACCTTAGCTGGTGCCCTGAAGCTCATTATACATGTGCATGGGATGCACTGTGAGATATCAAAGAAAAAATATTCCAAAAAGTTTGAGGATCTCTTGGACAAGGATAATGCTGGCTCTTTAACAATTACCTCACTCTTCCTTAAATGTCAGCATTGCATACAGTTTCAGAAAGATGACGTCCTACTGAAAGCTGTTTTGCTGTTGGCCTTATTACTCTCAATCTTCCAGTGTCTATGTGTATCTTGTCTTGTTTTATTTCCTTTCATATTTTCCTTGTTTTTTGTTTTGTTTTGTTTTTTTTTGTTTGTTTTGTTTTGTTGGGGTTTTTTTGTTGTTGTTGGGTTTTTTTGGGTTTTTTTTTTATTTGTTTTGTTTTGGTTTTTTTTTTTTTGTCACATCATTCATTATGTTTTGTGGCTCTTTTTCTGCTTATTTTTGGTAATTCTAGAAATATCCTACATAGAGTCTACATCCACTGTATGTGTCTCTATCTCAAACCTTCAAAAGCATAGGAATGCACTTAAACAAGACCGTGCTTACTCTGAGTCTACAAAAAATAGACTACTCAATAAAATGTTGCCTTCTTGGCAACATATCTTCTCAGTCTTACAGAGAAAGTCTCATATTCCCGAGTCAGCTTTAATTTTTTTTTTTTAAGATGTTCAGTTCTGTTTTCAAACAGAGCTCATTTTCAATCATTCAGCTGAATTATATTTTTTTTATTGTCTATATAGATATGGTTTGGGTTTTGAACACACAAATCAGTACAATCTTTTCCCTTTAAGTCTGAAATCCAAAAAATTCAAACTATCAAAAAAATTTAAAAAACAATACCACAACAGGAAAGTAAGTACGGAAAATCAGCCAATATCCTTTTTAAAAAAAAACTGATTTATCTTTCTTCTTCTATAATTGAAACTTTCATATTTTACATTGCTATTAATATTTGTGTTCGAAGTTGCAGAAATTAGTGTCATTGTAATATACACATCCCTATTTTCTTCATCACAAACATAAATTAAAAATAAATCTCTCCAGAGTTTTTAGTTACTGTCACTATTACCCAAACATTTTCTCACATTCATGATACATCTTGAACTAACTGATTGTGCTGGCTTGGGGATTTTCCAAAAGCTATGACTATCATTTTTGGAAGAAAAGGTATTTTTTTAGGTGCGTACCACAGACTAATTACCAGCCTGCCTTCTCAATGCACTCGTTGGTGTGTTATTGAAGTATATGATTTCAGCATGCTAATTCTCTTTTACTATCATAATATTTGATGTTAGAGACGGCAAAAAGAAGAAGGAGATAAAGAATTCCTGATGATGGTGGGGAAATTTGGCTGAATATTAAATAAGTAGTTCAAATATTTTAAATACCAAGCTAAAGTTTTAAAATTATGTATGTGAGCTTAATGAGATAATGAGAAGACTTGATTTGTTCAACACAAAAATTAGTTCAGTGTCATTAATGTAAGTATTGTTCCACTCTTTGCTGCTGAAGACAGTGAATCTTAATAGATTTTAAACAGTTCTCATTCCCTCAAAATTATAACTGATAAACATTCTTACTGTCTCTACTCCCAAGGGCTCATCATCCCCTTCCTCTGTAAGTAGTTGATAGATTATGTTGGTCTTCTTGGAACATATTTTGTGCCAACATTACATGACTGGCGTGTTTCATTCTCCTCTTTTTTTATGATCTTCCCATTTACTTTCAAAATACAAGAACCAATAGCTTAAGCAGAAGCAGAAACACAAGGGAGAGTGTGTGTCTGGAAATGCAGTATTAATTGACATTAAAAACCTATAGAATTGCAGTTCCCATAGTTCAGTAAAAGTTAGATGACAGATTTGCTTCGAGTATTGGATTTTCAAATAGAAAATCTGAGTTTGTCTGCTTCTTTATAATGCTGTAAAATTCTGGAAAAAGTCCTCTTACTCAAATCATATTTAGTATACTATATATATATATATATACCCTATACTATATATACCCTGTCCTCTAAAAAACTAAAATTCCTACATAACTAGTTCTTCTCAATAGCAGCGGTGTCCACTATCTAACCTCTCTATCACACTATCTAACCTATTTATTACATTAAATAAATATCAAAATCTACTGTTTTTTATTCTATTATTTATTACATCTAATATTTATTTTTAGAAGTCAATGAGACTGTTTCACATGGTTATTAATTGAAACTACAAACATTTAGGATCATATAAAGAATGCAATACTTAGTTAAAAAAAAATCTGGAAATTTCTTTAACTATGTGAAAGAATGGGCAGACTGGACAGAACTTTATTAAAGTTTCCCATGTTCATAGAACTGCATTTCTTTGTTAAAGAAATATCACTCTTTGGAATCTATAAGCAAATGCAAGGAAAAAGATAAGGCATTAGGTCTAAGTCATTGAATAAATTTGTTTAAAGAACATGGGAAAATGGTATTACTTTGAAAAAGAATAATATATATTTTACCCTACAGGAGCTGTTAGTATTTTCAAGCTGTTCACCCTGGCAGACTGATTTGCGGAAACAAAAAAAACTCCACAACTTTTGTGAAAGTTGTAAAGCCAGTATGTATATTACAGTGCTGGATGCATGTGGGAATCATTCCCCTAAAATAACATGCATACCTCTGGGAACTCCAGATCCCCTTTTATCTCCCTCTCAAATACATATGCATGCAATTTCACAATAGGTTCATACATATTCATTC
>JAYDZK010000113.1:95460726-95537150 GCA_034509185.1 Euphonia xanthogaster
AAGAAAAAAAAAAAAAAAAAAAAAAAAAAAAGAACATTGTTCTCCACTCTCCCAATCACCAAGTAAAACCATCTTCTGCCCAGTGAGAAGCCATGAATCTGAATTTATTCTGGACAGGCAGCCTTTGAATGTGGCCCACCTGTGCCCTTGGTGGGTGTTAAGAGTCACAGAGATATTGGCTAAACTGTTGAAACTCCTACTATCATTGTTGTGAAAGAAAATTACTTAGAAACCCTCAGGAAGGGGTTCATGTCAGATAATAGATATCTCAGTGAAGCTGAAAAGATACCAGGCAGGGCTTGCCTTAGACAACCAACTGGTTATAACAGCAGTTATCATTCTGCAGCTGTATAAATAAGGTGCCTAATCCTTCCCTACCAGAAAAAAAAAAAAGGAAAAATTAGTATTTTGTTGTGGATCTGGGCCCATATTCTAGTGGTGAACATGGTACAAACACGTGAATGTATGCAAGTTCACACTGAGTTAGTTTAAAAAGAATCTGGACTACAAATGTATTATCTTAAATGCCTAGTTCATTGAAACAGAATGTCTTTATGACATTTAATTGAACCAGAAAAATAATTATCAGATACTGATTTTATCCTTGCCTTATGAACAAAGTTCTTTTCAAAAGTAAATACAATTTCAGTTTAAAGAAATCCACGAGATATCATTACAAGACTCATAGGTGAAGCTTTGAAGGAGGAGATATTATGAGAACTGAAATAGTAGGATACAAGACATAAGTGGTGAAAGTTTTCCCTATTAAATATCTTAATTTCTTCTTTGTCTCCTGATACACTATTTAATTGTTATATCTTCAGTTTACTGCTATTTCCTGACCATACCCAAACCCAGTTTGTAATGGAAGGGTAAAATAAAGCTAGAAAATTACAAGAGCATGCCATATTAAGGAAAAAGCGTATTAGTGATCTGAGAAAAGGTCAGTGCTGTACACAAATACATTAGCATAAGTATAAAAAGTAAGGGAGACTTTTTGTTCTGTTTTCGTATTCTTTTTGTCTGAAGGGTATCCAAATGAGAATTCTAAGTTCACTGAGAATGACCTCTAAGAGAAATACTTGTTATTAAAAGTTACATCATTAGCATTTCATTGGCACAACCGAATGAATTAAATGGCAGACCAATAAATTCTTCTCATCTTTGTTTTGTGCTCTTACGCTACTAATTGTTTAGACTATTCACTCTTGCTTGCTCATTTACACAAAAGTGAAGCATTATGAACCCATACCATAAAAGTGGGGATAAATTCTCTGTTAGAACCTGCAGCATGAACTCTCAAGAAAACTTCTCTGGAGCATTTTATCATCATGCTCTGAACCTTCCCTTAACTCAGCACATGGTAAGCTTAGACCATTCGTTTCCTTAGCTTCTATGTTAGAAAATAGATATAAGAATTGCCTCTTTCCTGCAGAGTCTTCTCTGCAAGATGCCACATGAATTTCCTCTCAGTCTCCCTGCAGACATCCTGCCTTTGTGAGGAAGCACAAAGTGTTTCTAAGACCCATCTATTAATGACCTAGAAAAGGAGTGTGCCGACCTTCTTTAAACTTGTCGACAAGATGTTTTCTGAGGCACTTGTCCCTACCTAGGCTAAAAAAAGAGCACAGCTTCTAAACTCAGTGGGCGGAGGGCTGATAGGCGATTGAGCCTCAGAGGTACCACTGAAGGTAGGCAGGCACTCTGCAGGGCTGTGCTGAGGTCTCAGGGACCTTTGCTGCCCATCGGAAGCAGAACTGACACGCTTCAAATGGGGCTGGTGAAAACCTGCACTGTCAGGAGGCTTGGCCAGAGATACTGAGGCAAAAATGCCTGCAGGTCTTAGGAAAACTTTGCCAGTCTCTTTTAAGCACAAAAGCACACAATGACAGGTGCTCACACTATGCTACCCCACACTGTGTCACTACAGTCTGGTCTTGGAGGGAAGGGAAGGGAAAAAACATTTTGAAAGATTATTGAAGACTGTGGAGACACTGCTGGAGACCAGGCAGAGAAGTATAGTCTGCTTTCAAGCTGGACTAAGGCTGAAGTTGTAACTTATCTTGAAGAGAATCAAGTTATTGGATAAACAGATCCAGCTTTCAGAATCAGCTCCTTATCTGACCTTGTGTGATATAATATCTCCAGCTGTTCACTCCGTCCCTGTAAGACCACCTGCATTTTGTGGAACATTTTCTTAATAAAATCCATTTGGTGGGGTTTTTACTCCACCTACCTTTCTTAGACTTTAGAAGCCTGAATTGAACACAAATTTGTTTTATTTCATGTCTAAGAAGACTTAAATTTCAGAAAACACTCTACAAAAACCATAATTTTTACTTTCTGGGAAGCTTTGTCCTTTTGCTGTGAATACAGAAAAAGTGGGACAGATGTTGATTGTTTTCCCCAAGATAAAACGAAAACCAGCAAAATAATAAAAATCTTGATGAACTATGGCACAGGAAAAAACTGCCTATAGGAAATTAAATGTCCCTTCACATTCTCTAATTTTTTCTGAATGTTTTTATTAGAACAATTTTTTTTAATAAGTATTCTTGTAGGTGATTTAGAATTTTGAGGCATTCGGAGTTAATAGTTGCAAAATGGATAAAGGAACAAAGAAACACCTTTCCCATGTCTTGCAATAGAGATAAAATTGGAGTAGGGGATTGGGGAGGAAATGGTAGAAGAAAAATACTGAAGTAGAATACCTATATTTTCACTCACAAAATGTTATTCCTCTAAGGACAAGAAAATTCAGTTCCTCCACCTTTTTTTTTTTTTAATAAGACAGCTAAATTTAACAAAAGTGAATTCTCATGTAATTTTATGAGATTCCACTCATATTGAGATAATCATCACCAATATGAATGAAATAATCTTAGACTATTACCATAACAATTCTGGATTTGCTTCTCTCAATAACTTCAGTTTATTAAAGTCCTAGAAATATATCAAAAGCTGGTAATTTTAAGGAAAAGGTATATTTTTCAGAAAGAATATGATGCCTGTGTCATCTCACATTATAGACTACATTGAAGATAAAAAACATCTGCTTTAATTATTTAAATAAGGACACTTTTTTTTTTTCAGAAGGTTTGCTGCCAGTAAAACTATCCTACTGCTATATGAAATATATTAAGCTGATTTGTGCACCAAATCCATATTTCACTCAAATTTTCTGAAACTTCCCATTAAAAGCAGCATAGTAGGGCACACAACTCTCAACTTAAGGACCATTATATGAAAGAAAGAAACTCTTTCTATATATGGAGAGGCTAATTTGATAAATACTTTAAATCTTGATAATATTTGTTCCATTTTCCTTTCTCCTTTTGACAGTTTTTCTTTTAATTCAGGCTACAAACTGGTTGGCACACCATAAGTTCAACCTACCAGAACTCACTGAAGAAATAATGTCATTATTATTATATTCAGATCGTTAATCTCTCTTCATAGTTTTATTTTTTTATCAGCAGATTACTGAGACAGCAGAACCCCATTCATATGTGAACATCTATATTTGGAAAAAGAAAGAGATTAATAAAAACCAAAAACAAAGCCAAATAATTTGTTGGAAAGACAATAAAGTTAAAGTGGATCAACTAGAAGCAAGATTTGTAACAGTCCACCTTTAATTTTTCTCCCTGAATGCAGCTAAAAATATTACTAGGCAACATTTCCTAAAGGACTAAAGGCTTTGACAGTGTGAGTTTTCAAACAATGAAAAAGGACAAATATTTCATCTGCATGTTTAAGGTCAGCATATGTAATGGGGCATATAGAAAATCGTTCAATGTAAGTAAACAGGTACTGAACACATTCTAAAAGCAGTTTCTTTGTATTTATCTATGCAGAAGTCACTGTTTGGACTCACTGTTTCTTAACAACAGATTCAGGCATAACTGTAATAGCCTCTGTACATGTAATCTTATTGTGAAGTATCTGTACCCCATGGAGTTTATGGGACTTTGTCACATTTGTATATATAGAAATTAACATCCCAAAGTGCCACAAGGTAGAACTTCTCTATTTTAGCAAATTCTTCCTGTTCATTCCACAAACATTATATACATCTGAGTGCTGTTGTGCAGTAGGAAATACAAAATATGTAGTGCACTGAAGTTACCCTTTCTTAATAGGGGCTCCTACAGGCAACCCTAAACTCAGGAATTATACCCTACCACCTCCCCTTTTGGAAGTCTTCAGCCTCACTTCTTTCTTTCCTACAGGTCTGCCTTTCTTTCTGTGTGGTTGAAGCTTGTGTTTATCTAATTTCTTTATTCTGTGAGCAAACCCATGTCTGGTACAGTTTGAAAATGGCCCTTAACAGAGCTCTTGTTTGCCAGAACATTCTGGAAGAAAAGAAAACAGTGGGAAGAGGGGCATCTCTTTTCTCCAGTGAAGGTTTGCTCTATCCTTTTGCAGTTGCAAACAGGTCTTTGAATGGTGTTAAGGTCAGCAGCTGAAGAAGAAGACAAGTTTCACCCCAAGCCCCCTCACTCACCTCCATGTGGTCATTTACAACACTGGCAAAAAGACGGCAGTAATTGTGCACATTTTGCTCACACAGATTTTTTTTTTTTAATCAAGAACACCAATATACCCCAGGCTGATGTACAGCAAAAGGGAACATTTTCACGCAAAAATGTACTACAGCTGATGCGCTGCTCATGTGAAATATGTTACTATCTGAAAAATGCCAACATGTGGTTCAAAAAAGACACATTTTCAAAGGGAAATAACTCTAATTTTAATCATTCTAGCTATTTTTGATATCACCTATGTATGAAAAAAAAAAGGAAAAATAATGCTTCAGAAAGGGAGGACTTCAAAAAGAAATTATCTATTAAAGCTATTTGCTCCACTGTAAAACATTTTCCTCTAATAGCTGCTTCCTGAGGTAGATTTGCATTCAAAATTACAAAACCTATGAATGGTGGGGGTCAGGATATCAGGCAGATACCATAAAACATAAATTTATGATTTAAAATTAATGAAAGTAGATTAATAACTTGATTCCCTTAAATTATTTTTTTAATCTGTCTTTCATAAACATTCTACCTTACCCAGCCTTGAGTGAAGACTGACTTCAAGGCATTAGGATGAATGTCTGCTGACTTCTTAACTGAAATGTTAGTGATTCTTCCCTGGATGCCTACTGTATTCAAGAACAAAGTGTGCCTTCAGAGTACTTTGCATAGAAAAAGTGGAATGCAGTAGTATAATAATCAGAACTGCATCAGGGCATTGAGAAGCATGACTGAATACTTGGGTTGTAAAAATGTTTTTTCACATTCCAACGTGAAAGAAGAAATAAACTCATCCCCTAGGTAAACAGACAGATAGCTGAGCTGTCAAAGTCAATTCTTTTCCAAATGCTTCTATTTGCCTTCAGTAAAATGAGGGGAGTGGATGTGGCGATAAGGTGAAACATTGCTCTGAATTCCCATCAGGATTTCTTAGGAAGAAATACTGAAAATAGAAAAAAAATACTGTCAAAAAATCTTTCTAAGAAAATGTAAACTACCATACTGCTGCATCAAAATCTGCTTCTTTTAAAGACTGAAGGAGTTTTAGAATTTGTCACAATGCCTTCAATTTAAAATTCAGTAACAGGATTGGGGGTTTTTGCCAAATATTATTCTTTTCAAAGTATGTCAATTAACAAGAGATCAAGCCTGCCTTCCCTTATAAACCTTCATCAGGAACTCTCTTCAGAACCACCATAACATTCTTGAGGATTGCTTTTGCACAAATTTCATATTTTAAGAAGTTTTTCTATGCATGAGCTTCAGTTTTAATAGTTAATCCAGTGACATGCAAGTTGAGGCTATAGTAAATTAATATCTTTCGTTAGCCTTCAACTCCTGTCTTCCTGAGCAGTTGACATCTAGCTAAAGTCATATTTTACCCCATGTCCTTATACTGGGTGTTCCTCTCTCTGCATTCCTGCTCAGCTTCATACCTGATCCAATCCCTCTCCTCATGTGAGGAATGAGCAAGCCTGCTCAGACACAAAAAAAAATGTGTTATGTAGATCTAGTCTTCCATGAAAGTCAGTGGAAACTCTGGAAAAATTACTCTTCAGTAACTAGAAAGTTCTAATAAGAATCAATCACAGCAGCATTCCATATGTACCCTATTTTTATCAAATAACCTAATAAGATATAATATGAACTATTTTGCAAATGAGTAGGTGCATTAATAACTGTCCATATTAATCTGCAAAAGGTAATATTTGATTTCTATTTCCTGAGGTTTTATGAACAGTTCATATTGATTTGTGGAGTTGGTGGCCACAGTATTTTTCTCATTTCTTGCTTTACTTACCACTATGTACCAAAAGCAAAAATAAACTCATTAAGTGTTCCATTGAGATCACTTCAGAAAATTTATTTAATATTCCTTTCTTATACCTCTGTACTTTGCTTATTTAATTAAAAGCCTCTTTAAAAACAAACCAACACCCCCTTAAAAACCCAAACATACAACCACACACACAGAGAAAAAAACAACTGCTGACAAGATATTGCTAACTTGTTCAACAAGGATCTCCAAAAGGTTTCCGTAACATTTTAATTATCACATCTAATCAAATAAATATTAATGTAAGAATCAATAAATTAAACAACAAGCATTTGATAAGCTGGACTTAGGTACACTAGATGAAGTACAAATATCACTGAGGAAAGGAGCTTTAAAATAATCTTCCCAGAGAGAAGAATTCTTACTAAATACTTTTTTTGGGGACCTTAATGACAGAAAATAAGGTGGTGTGATTACACAAGCCTCTGTCTAGGTAAATTCTAACTCAAAGATATACACGCAATTAAAAATACATAGTTACCTTCTAATAATAAATATTCTTAATTAATTGAAATTGCTTGACCTAATGCCCTGATTTTATGTTGCTTCCAACTAACAAGTCACATCCTTAGAAGGAAACACACTCCAAGACAAGTGCCCTGCTGAAGTATAAGTTGTTCTCTGAGAGACCTGTCATGCTTCATTGTACCACAAGTGATTGATAACTTTACCCTGTTGCAGTGACCTTGTGGCTAAAAGTGCATGTGATTGTCATAAGTCATTGTACCAAATGTTTCTTGTAAAGGCAAACAGGAATCTGGTTCTCCAGTGGGTACACTTTGAAAGAGGCCACAGACCTCTGAGGGTACTAAACTTCCATCAAAAACAAGCAAGCAAATAGACATAAAACCAGAGGCTTTGTTTTGGATATCAGAAATGTGAATTTTTCACTAGACACATGCATATTTCAGCAGTGCAAATACACATTTAATGCACTTATATGCAGGGAGATAGGTGTGCAAGCATATCATACATCTGATTTACTATCTGATGTGTGTTTAACTTTAGGTATAGAAATGGCCTCTAGTCAGCAAGTCATTTTTACTACTTCTTACGGAAAGATAGGAATATTGTTTTCTTCTCTATTGGACAGCATTTAGCTTTTGCTCAAAGTTATCAGAAATAATTTGAACTTTGGACAAGGAAGTTTTTTTTTTACAACCTAAAGGGTAAAATCTGAAAGAATTATTCTTTTTCTTTTTTCTCTTTTCTTTTTCCCCCATCCAGAAGAGATATACCACGAGATTAGTAAGAAATTAAACATTGGGGATTTCTGACACTGATTTATTTCCCCTTTGGTTGCATTCTGTAAAAAAGCTATATACATTTACTGAAGATTTAGAACAGATGAACCATTTAACTCCAGTGTAATCAAAATGAATGAAAACTCTGGAGAGAAGAGTTATATGTATTCAGAATAGGAGTGTGAGTTTTTAAAGACATCTGCAGTTTTCTTGTAGCTTATTAATCTAATGTCACTAAAGGCAAGATCTTCTATAAAATAGGAAATATTATCACTCAGTTTTAGTACATTGCATAGAATTTACTGTGTAATTGTAAATACATTTAATAAGTATTTGGTAAATTAGAAAATTTTACATTACATTACCATCTATTTAAATCATGAATCCATTCAACTGGGCACATAATATCACATTAGTTTTAACAAGAAAATAAAATTTACTATTGGAAGATAGTTCACTGGAATCGATAAACAAATGAATATACCATTTAATAGTGCTCTATAGCAAAATGTTTTGTTTTCAGGTCCAAATCATAATTTCCATTGTTTTCATGGAATTGTTTTTCTTATCATGACTACCCACTACTAAAAGTAGTGCTTAACATAATACATGTAAATCAGCAATATAGCAGCTTTGGACTTGGGAATGCAGTAACATTACTGCTGCAGGAAACAAATATACCACTACCCCCCCAAATCTATGGCAAAAATGTTGGGACTAAAAACATGAAAAATGTGGCTCCTCTGTTTGAAGCATAGAGATTAGTGCAGCTTTGAAAATACTACAATGAAATACGACATGACCAAAAAAGGTTTTCTCCTTTGTTTAACAAAATGTTTGTTTCCATCATATCTCCTTCCTCAACCTATTTTGGCAGCACCTATTCCTCTTTAAATGTTCATGTAGCTCTCCCTGTAATACACTTGTTAAAAAAGCAAAGACATTTCCATAAAACAATGAAAATGCTCTCAGCTCTCTATAAAACTCTAGCAAACATGCTCTTTCCCACCAAGTTGGAGGATACACATTAATAGAAGTAAAGAATCCAATAAAGTCTTCAGGATACCATCAATAACCAAACAGGATCTTGGCACTAAGCACTAATACTTTGTGGTTTGGTTTTTTGCTAATTTTAAGGGAACAGGATTATATGCCTAATGAAGAAGACAGAACCATGGACAGTTAATGAAGCTTTTGAGGGGAAAAAAAGCAGCAAAAGAGAAAATTAGAATTTTGATTTTAAAATGAAAGTTACTTTTCTTCATTATCTGCACAAAGTTCACCTTATCTTTAGTATGCAAAATTCAGTGAGAAAAAAACAAAGCAAACTGGGTCATTGGAGATGTTATTTAGTTTCTGTAGGTGATTTTAATTTAGAATTTCCTAGAAAGTAATCAGAAATACTTCATACAAAGTTTTTACACCAATGCAGCCTAGAAGACTGTTAAACTGCTGATATCTCCAGTATAGATGTTACATCTCTCTCAGATCAGCAATAATGACAGATAAAATTATCTGATTTTAGTGCAAAGTGAGACTTCTCTGTTTAAACCACAAGGTTATTGTCCTCTGCATTTCTAGAAGGGATGTTGTACCTGGGCTTCCTGCCTACCTCTAAGTCATAACTCACAACACAGAATAGAATAATTCTGATGTAAATTTAGTCTACTGCATAGTGACATGTAAACGTACTTTGATACACATTCTTGTCAATATTGATGGTGATTTTTTTGACCATATCCAGTATGGAGCTTACAATAGCAAAAGAAAGCCTTTTCAGATGTAGACAGAGTAAAGAAAATCCTTACAGTATATTAAATTCCTCCAAGAAATCTTGAGTTGCCGCATTGCTTTGTCAGTAAGTGTTTAATGGTTAAGTCAATGGAGATCATTAAGAAAACATGAATTGTCACCAGGGATAAAAGAAAAAAGAATCTGCCTTGAGGTGAAAAAAGGATCCTTTTGAGTTAGCATGAGATTTGTCTACTTTTATTTTAAAATATTAGCCTACCACATTGATATATTAAGGACATACTTGTTCAACAAAGTAATTTCTATGACATTCTCTAGAGGGTCAAACCTTATACAAAGAAAACAGGAAGAAAATATTAAGCAACGGATGTTTCTTTTGGCTATCAAAGTTGACATGGAAAGAGAAAAAAAAATTGGTATTTGTTTGGCTAATGCTCAAAACCAAAACACACACACACAAATCTGATCCCCCAAACCCAGACCATTACCACCTAAAAAGTTACCTCAACACACACTCAAATTTGCATGAATTTATCATTCTAAAGTAAAATTTACAGAAATTTACTGATTTATTGGGTGCAGAGAGGGAAAATCAGCCATTTCTAAACACTATCATCCAGAATAAAATTACTATCAAGACAATAGTAGTGGCAATATATAAAGACAATTAAAAGACATTTTAATCACAGACTGAGAAGTTTAATACATTACTTCAACTTCTCACCTTTTTCAGGCTCTACAATGCTGTGAAAGAGGATGTAGATACATCTTCTCAAAGTTAGAGAAAGGTGAAAAAGACCAAGATAAGAGGAGTTCTAAATTTCATACATATTAATATTAAAAAAAAAAAAAAATCTTACCTGTGGAAAAAAAAGTGAGATATTTGTCACTTCTTCCATCCAGTTTACATCTGTATGAAACTAGAGTCCCATCTTTCACAGCCTTATCAAGGGCAGAGAATCACAGAATAGTTAAGGTTGAAAGGAATCACCAGTGGACTTATCTGGTCCAAGCACCCTTCTCAAGCAGGGTCATCCTAGAGCACCATGGACAGGATTGATTCCAGATGGTTCTTGAATATCTCCAGTGATGGGAGAATCCACACCTCTGAGCTATCTCTTCCAGTGCATGGTCATCCATGGGGTAAAATTCTTCCCAATGCTCAGGTGAAACTTTCTGTGTATCTCTTTCTGTCTATGGCCTTTTTTTCTGTTGCTTGGTATCACCAAGAAGAGCCTGGATTCATCCTCCAAACACTCTACCTTCAGATACTGATAGACATCGATGAGGTCCCCTCTCAGTTGTCTCTTCTCAAGGCTGAACAGGTCCAAATCTCTCAACCTTTCCTCATACGACGGATGCTCCAGGCCCTTAACCATTTTTGTTATCAAGCTTAGATAAAAAATGTGCTAGATGTGAGTCTGAGCTAAACCCATTAGTTTATATTTCCTTTAAAGTAATAAAACCAGAATTTCTGACTCTTGTCTGCAAAAAGTAAATAGACAAACAAGATGTCCCTCACAAATGTCTTTTTTTTTTTCCTGCAATCTTTCTTAAGTTACTGTGCAATAATTTTTTCTAGAAATTGTCCCATTTTTTTCTGACCAGGAAAACTAGGAAATGTGCACTTTCTTTTATTTTCTTTTTTTTTTCCTGAATACTGTCATTATGCTCTTTAAGAGTTCATTAAAAGTGCTTGTGTCACATATTCACAGTAAATATATATGAACATAAGTCCCTTGAAAGGATGTGGTTTGTTAACAAGGCCCTATTTTCCTTGCCCTTCTTGCTGCACTGCAGATAAGGTGGACTTCAGCAATGAGAGAAAATATAACATTTCATAAGGGCTGGTGAGAATATCAAGCAGGGAAGAGAGGTTAAAAGGAAAAATGGGAATAACATATTGTATGGAGACAGGCCAGAAGAACAATGAGACTAACAGATACTGTGTGGAGTTTTCTGAATCTCGTCATACAAATGCATAGCAGGGAAAGGGGACATATGCTTACAACTACTTTGTTTCTATTCTTTCTTCTCATTCTCTCTTTTTTTTTTTAATTCCTGAAAGCTCTTTGTTTCAATTCCTGTTCAAATAAGAAGCTAGCACTTTACAGTCAAAGCCCTCTGCCACACAGAATTTAAAGACACAGTGGAATCAGAGCCATCACAAGTATTTAGGGACCACATCACTCTCACTGAAGAAGAAGAAAAATTAATGTCTTGCCTTTAGTGTGGAGCTCTCCTCCTGTCTAATTATAGAGGAGGAAATATAATAACAAAGAAAAATCCTAGTTTCCATCATGGAATAATTATTCTGTCTGGGAAGACCACGCCTCAATCTCACTCCTTCTTTTGCAGCCCATACAATCCACTCCAATTCACCTTTTCCTTCTGTCTCTCTATCTGAGATGATAAACTTCTAGCCAAGCACATTCTGCATGTAAAACATACTATGGAAGGATTTTCATCTGTGCTGGGTTGACCTCTGCCCAGAGCTCAGCCCCACACTCTTACTCAGCTTCCTTCAGTGGGATGGGGGAGAGAATCAGAAGTGCAAAAGCTAGAAAACTCATGGATTGATATAAAAATGGTTTAATAAGGAAGGCAGAAGCCACACACAGAAGCACAGCGAAACAAGGGATTAAATCATTACTTCCCACGGACAGGCACTACTTTTCCAGGACAGCAGGACTCCACTGGGTATAGTAGCTTCTTGGGAAGACAAACGCCGTTGCTCTAAATATCTCCCATTCTTCTATAGTTTTCTTGCAAAGCACAACTATATATGGCATGGGATATAAACTAAAAATAGATATTTAAAATTATATAATCCCTTTAAACATGTAAAGGGTTTTTTGTTGTTTTTTGCTTTGTTTGGTTGGGTTTTTTTTAGTTTCAACTCAAATTACAGCATTCTGCCTTGATATTTGAAAAAAAATCTGTTTCTATGGGATTGTATGTATAGCTCCTTATAAGAATCTGATACTACAGAATATCCAGATAAATTAAATTCCTCTGAAATACAGTCTTGAGCTCATGAAAGCCACATTAAGAAAACACAGATGTGAAGAAACAAATTCAGCATGGCAGCAGCTGGGCTTTTGAATCTCAGCATTGTCCATTTTCTTCAGAGATGAATGGGGAAAAATAAAAAATTTTAATTTAAAAATTGACTAAGTGGCTGACACTCAAAAAATTAATTCTGTTGATGACACTTCCAACCTTTTCTTTAATCAACAGTAAATAATGAAGTACATTGTAAGTGACTTGATATTTTAGTGACAGCTTTACTTGCAGGAATTAAATAGTACTAGCAAATTTGCATCATGATGTAGCAAGATATAGTTTAATCTGCTTTAGTCAGTTGAAGACACATATGGGAGAGGAACATTTTGTTGTTTTTCTTTCTGTAAATATTTAAGAAATTTCAACTGGCAAATTCCTTGCTATTCAGTCACCTGAAAGGGCTGCCCACACCATGATTTCTACTCTCCTCTTCCTATGTGTCTCTCCATAGCAGTTCAATCAGGTTTTGTTTGGGTTTTAAAATACTACAAAGCATTAGGGGTGATTGTGAAGCATGACATGATGGTGGGAAAGATTGAAAAGAGGAAGATCATCATATGGACTTTCATTAGCTGCCAATAAAAAGTTGCAGATCACTCAATCAATTTCCTAGGCACTCTCGTCTTGCTGACACCTGCTGATGTGGCTTTACTTGCACAGAGCAGCACTAAAGAAAGACACAGTCTCCAAGTGACCATCTCCATTTTCCGACCATCTAGGTCTGAACAGAGCAGCCACTGCACACTGAGCAAGCCAGTCCAACTACATGCTGCCCCACACAAGAGAGACCCAACAGTGACTGCTGTCAGAGGAGGAGCAGGTAGCCTTTGCCAACTGTTGCAAGATACACAGCTGAAGAAATTGGCTTACACAGATTTATAACTTTTCATCTCATTTCTGATTTTGAGCAGCTTTGCTGAGCTCTTTTGTAAGTAAGTTGTTTATTTTTCTCCTTGCTAAGCACTTGCGGGGTCCTGTACTAAGAAGCACAAGCCGTGATAAATACGTAGCCATTTTCATGGGGCTGTCCTACTGATACAACATAAATAAATGTGTGAGAGACATATAGAATAAACATGTGTGCACTACAGTTAGTTGTCAGTTGCTTAGGAACACCTTTGTTTTTTCTGGAATTTTGCTGTCACTCTGAATTTTGCCAGTTGAGTTGGCTAATACCCCTGAAATACTTAAAGAGAAGAAGCTCTGTTATAGATGGAAAATTTCTTACACAGTTGTAATGACAAGCCCCTACACTGATAGAAAGGAAACTCAAAAAAACATATCTGTAAGCTGTAGACTGGTAAAGGGTCTAACTTTTGTCATTATTTTTGCATCACGGCAAAACAAAAAAATGTTATAAAAATTATAAAAATATTTATCTGCTACTACAATTTCTTTTATCTTAAACAATAGAAAATTAGTGACAAATTAGTAAGGTTTTTTGGGGTTTTCATCCCATTAGTTTCTCTTTTTTCTGATGTGATTTAGCTTTCTAACAGTTAGACTTTAGGTACAGACATGTGTTGGGAAACTGGTCTTTAACCATATAAACCTTTACATATATATTAGATTACAATACCAGAAAAAAAAAAA
This sequence comes from Euphonia xanthogaster, assembly GCA_034509185.1. NCBI lineage: Eukaryota > Metazoa > Chordata > Aves > Passeriformes > Fringillidae > Euphonia > Euphonia xanthogaster. The sequence goes on from JAYDZK010000113.1 coordinate 95,474,751, forward strand.
AAAAAGTGAACTTCTACAAGTTAATAGAAAGTATAGGAAATTCTATGATGTTTAGGAGAAAAAACATTTATGCTTCTCTCAAGCAGGTAATAAAGGCATATAGTTACCATTTTCCTCATTTACTTTGCAGTGTCATAACTACATTAAGGAATAACCAAATAATAATGGAAAAAAATATCTTTAGTACAGCTAGGGCTGAATTGGGCCAAATCACTGAAATTCTATACAGCAGGAAAAAAACTACAGGAAAAAAACCTACAATGTTCAAGTACTTTCCTCCTCTCTGGTATTCTATGAGATCAGGCAATTTAAGATGTGTATCTGTAACACCTGAAGTTTGAAAATCCAGCTGATTTAGTAAAGTTCATGGCTATCTTATCTCATTGCTTTGTTTACTTCCATCCAAGAGTTTATAGTGAGAATGGTCATTTAAATTACTACTTTAAATTCTCAGTTGTCATAAAAATGTATTTTGAAACATGTAAGTGAAATATTTGGTGAAGGCAAAAAGAGAGGAAAGTTCTTTAAAGTTTCACTCTGTTAAGTAGGTCTGTACAAGCTAGCTAGAGAAGGTGAATTATTTTTGAGGGGTTTTCAGTATTTTTCAGATAAAGTGCTCAGAAAAAAACTTTGCAATAACTAAGTATTATAGAATCATTTTACACTGACCTGTGCTGGCAGCCCTACGAGTATTTTTGATTCATTTTTAAAATAAATTTATTTCCTGCTGCAAATAGATGAGAGACGGCTCCAGAGAGAAACTTCCTTTAACCTGGTAAATAGAAATGAGATGAGATATTGTTTCAATCACCACTTAAACTCTTTGTGTGGGTGCACACAATGCAGTTATGTACAGCTTGACCTGGAACTGTTGCTCTTGAAGATTGAAAACAAGTGCACCACTTAAAGTCATATATTGTACCAGACAGCAGCAGCTGCCAGATCACGGAGGGTCTCTTCAAACAGCTCTATATGGTGACAACAGCCCTGCTTCTTCTCTCTTATCCAGCAGGACTCATCTGAACCATCTCAGATTGAATCATGGAAGTTATGAAGGAGTGAATTCAGAGAGGTCAAGCCTGGGCTATATAACAAGGGATAGAATTTTTGTAGCTACCACTTTTCCTCTGATTTACAGAGCTTTACATTTTGATACTGTAAAGCTGTGAACCCACAAAGGCTGCTGCTCACCTCTGTATGGCTGCCAGGTGTATCTTCTCAGAAGTATAGCTACACCAACCTTTCTTATTCTTCTCACTGTTCCCTTCACAGTATGAAGGCAATACTGAACAAAGACCACCAAGGTTTATACCTCAAGCTTGTAATATATAGTGTTTTCCTGCAGTCACAGTCAAGAGTGCTAGGTGTAGCATGGGAATCACTTATGAAGAAATTTGTTGTGTTTGCTGAGAGTAATAAATGGAGAAAAAGGTTCCCAGAGCTTCATATGGAAACAGCTTCCTCATTGCACAACATGAGATGAACAAATACACCTGGGAAAAACTCCTCAAATCTATTTATGCACATTAAGAAATGCTGTTCATAGTTTGATTTTCAAATAAAAATTAGGTAGAAATCCAAAATTACCTGGCCAGTGGGCTGAAGCCCACTGATGGAGTCATAGAATCACAACAGTTCTAAAAGACCTCTAAGATTATCAAGCACTTTCAAGTCTGCCATTAAACCATGTCCGAAAGTGCCACATCTACAGGTTTTTTAAATACCTCCAGGGCTGAAGACTCAACCACTTCCTTGAGCAGCCTGTTCCAATGTTTGACTAGCCTTTCAGTGAAGAAATTTTTCAATCAAAATCTCCCCTGAAGCAACTTAAGGCCATTTCCTCTCATCTTGTCAGTTGTTACCTGGGGGCTGACCCCCACCTCACTATGGCCTGTTTTCAGCTGGTTGTAGTGTGCAGTAAGGTATCTTCTCCTTTTTCCCAGGCTAAAAATCCTCAGCTTCCTCAGCTGCTCCTCATTAGCCTATGCTCCAGACCCCTCACAACTTTCCTGCCTGTCTCTGGACACCTTCCAGAGACACTTCAATGTCTTTCTCGTAGTGAATGGCCCAAAACTGGACGCTGGACTCAAACTGGCCTCACCAGTGCTGAGTACAGGAGGGGTAACCACTGCCCTGGTCCTTCTGGCCGCACTATTGCTGACGCAGGGCAGGATGCCACTGGCCCTCTTGGCCACCTGGGCACATGTTGGCTCTTGTTCAGCCAGCTGCTGAACAGCACCCCCAGGTCATTTTCCACCTGGCAGCTCTCCAGCCACTCTGCCCCCAGCCTGTAGCACTGCATGCGGTTCTGACCCAATTGCAGGACCCAGCACTCAGACTTGTCAAATCTCACACCATTGACCTTGGCCCACTGATCCACTTTCTGCAGATCCCACTGCAGATTCTTCCTGCCCTCCATCAGATCTTGGTGTCCTCTATAAACTGGCTGAGGGAGCCCTCAATCCCCTTAGCCAGGTTGTCAATAAAGATATTAGACAGGACCAGCCTCAACTCTGATCCCTGGGAAATGACACAAGTGACTGCCTGCCAGATGGATGTAGCACCATTCACCACCACAATATGGGCCTGGCCAACCAGCCCAGGTTTATTACCCAGGAAAAAGTATATCCACTCAACCCATGGGCAGTCAGTTTCTCCAGGAGAATGTTGTGGGAAACAGTGTTAGAGGCTTTATTAATATCCCAGTAGACAACATCTTCAGCCATTTCCTTCCCCAGAGAGCAAGTAACCCTGTTAAAACAGGAGATCAGATTGGTCAAGCAGGACCTGCCTTTCCTAAACCCATGCTGGATGGGCCTGATCCCCTGGTTGTCCTGCATGTGCCATGTGATGGCTGCAAGAAGAAGCTTCCCTGCTGAGGGTGAGGAGAAAAGGGCACATGAATAAAGAAAGAATTAAATCATGGTCTAAGCACTTCAAAAACTGAAGTTCTTTGAAGTGGAAGAGTGAGACAGAGGCCACCCCAAAAGTGTAAGTCCAGGGCTGTCTGTAACTACTCACTGGCTTTTAGCCCTGAGCTTATGCCATTCTCAAAGATCTGGACTAACAAATCCTGGTAAATAAAATTTTAAAAACCCTGTTCAAGGCAAAAAGAGCATATAGCCTTCAGGAAACATATAGAAATGCCCAATGTAATGTCAGTTATGGGAGACACTGAAGGCACCCATGTGTTTTCTCAGGCTCAGTCACTGAACTCACAGTCACCTGATTCAAGGCAGCAAAGCAGCAACAGATGGTGGCCATGACATAACAGGTTTGTTACATTCCAGAGTTGTTGGTCACAGATACTCACTTCTTCATTGCCAATACATTTTCACTAGGCACTACTCTTCTGTTTTGTTGCTCTTTGATTCTTATATAATGGATCTACATTCAAGCAAGTGTACACAGACACACAGAGCAGAAAACAAAAAATAGTTGAGGGAGAAAGGACTCTACCAAGGTTCAATGAGATTTTCATATTCCAGTTAGTAAGACTTGCCTGCAATAGAAACATTCTCATAAATAAGTTAAATATTATAGATAACATGCCACATGTAGATAATAAATGTCTTAATAATCACAACTACCTAAAAGTTTTGCTATTTTCTCTACTAGTGGAGCAGTGTTTTCAGGCCCTACAAAATCCTTCACCTGTCCTTCCCCTCACCTCTTTGAGCTCCGCAGGTGGTAGCTCATTCTTGTATAAATATTGAGACATACAGCTGTTCATTTTCCAACTTGATATTTAGCTATTTTCCTGCAACACTAAGGAACTTTTGCTTCTCTGAGAATACAGTGGATGAGAATGCAGAAAGAAAATGTGGACTAAAAGGCTGTATCAACCACAGCAAAGTTTACAAAGCCATTGACAGCAACATAAACACTGATATTCCCAGAAACAGCATTGTGACAGTTTGTCCTGCGAGAAACTTTCAAGTCTGAGAATAGCAATGGCCAGCACTGATAATGATAACTTGTATAAACTGCTTACCCAGGTGTTCAGGGCCATGGATTAATGCAGTACTCTCATCAATCTTAATAAATTTCAGCCCTTCAGGGCAACACAATGAGGACATGAGACCCAAAGGTGTCTCTGGTAAAACTAAACATATCTGTATCTGCATCAAGTCAGTGGGAAAAGGAAAAAACAAAACAGGGAATCAACCAACCAAACAGCAAATAAATGAAAACCCCAAACAACAAAGCATTGTGGATAGTAGTGGGAGGAAGAACAGACAGTGAAAAACCTTGCAAGCCTCAATTACCCTTAGTGAAAGCCATGGTGGATATTCTGACATACTTTGCAACAGACCTGTAATCCAGACAGCTTTGAAAAGGGAATGATCCACAGGACTGGAACCAGGGTGCAGAAATAGCCACCTGTCACCTGTGTCAGGAAACAGCATGAAGGCAGGAATATTTTCCAATTAATATAAATTATTGATCATCCTTATACAGAGAAAATCTGATCCTGAAACAAGTACAGGCTATCAAGAGTGATAATTCTCTCATTGCCAGTAGGCTCCAGCAACCCAGCTATACTTATGTGTATTGAGGATATCTAACACACAGCTCATGCTGGCACCAGCTAAACTAAAGTCCAGACACACAAAACAACCGCTGTAGAACCCTAACACTGCCATCCTAGGTATTTCCAGCACTTGTTGACATGCTTTTGATTAATCAGACACTAGCAGGAATGAAGCCAAAGTTAAATGGACATAGGGTTATCCTCCAGGTAAACATGACTTCATGTTGTATGGGATAATTGTCACTCTTCTCTCTGTTGACAATTTCTGTTGAATGAGACATTGAGAATGATTGGTAAGGTCTGAAAAATAACAGAGTGCTTGTTCTTATACATAGCATAATAAATCCTGGTGGAGAGGCAGAGAGTGCATTTAGATGAAAGCAGAGAAGAACCAAAAAGCAGTGCAGGTTGTGAAGTCACAGAAGACAAAAACCGAAAATGCCGTAAAACCGTAATTGGACTGAAAGAAGACACATCAGTCCTATGTCCATGCACACAGCTAGAGTCATTATGCCACTGTTTATCCAGCTGTATGGAGGATATAAAGAGCTCATTGATGTTTTGAGAAATTTTCAGATTTTGGTGAAATGTCTGGAGAATCCTTGAGCTGAATGACAGTCAAATGACTGTACGCCAAATAAGCCATACCTTTCCTGTTCGGGAAGAATTTCTGGTTTGTATTACACTGAAAAAGTAATTGCGGAGCAAAAAAAACAAATTATGATGCTTTTCAAGTTAAGCAATAATAAATATTTATTTTTAACCAGCTATTCACTGTGGTCCACAATATTCTGTAAGAGCTTTGGGATTTTTTGAAACATTGCACCCTTTTCTTTCACATGCATCAAGCATCGATTCTTTACAAGAGAGGTTATGTAGGTTAATGACAAGATCCAAATGTATAGAAAATGAGATTAATTTTGAATGTGTTAGATTGAATAAAATTTGAGTAAAAATTGGGTTGCCAATGTCGATTGCAGAGTTGCTGGAATAGCGCCAAAATCCATGCAAATCCAACAAGTAAATAATGTTGAAATTTCAAGACTGATTTTGAATTAATTGATTTATTAACAGATAGAAATACATTTGCATCATATCTTTCAAAATTGCATTGCCAATGATATGTATCAATCTGGCATATCTCTCTAAAATAGCTAAGTGCCGCTTTTTAAGCTTTGAATGAATTGGGCTCAATGGAGCGATTAGTCAGAAACTAACCTTTTTGGTAACAAAGTGAAATCAGAAAATAGGCAATAACTTAGTGTTCAAGTAAATTAAAAAAAAAGTTTCCTAAGTACAGACACTTGCAAAATTGCACCTATCGAGCAGAATAATATCTAATTTAACACAGTTACTAAAGATAAATGATTTTTCCTGATCAAATTATATCAGGATGAATAATTTTATACTATATAATTGGTGAGCTGGATAATTCAATAAGCCCATTTGCTATGGTTGACTTCCTTTCACAAGTAGAAATTCTGTAATGAGGAAGGCAGTTTTGTCAAAACAGCTGCCAAATGGCAGTAGCATAATAAAAGAAGCCCATTAATCAGAAAATTAATTAAACATTCTGTGTATGTAAAACCTGCTGCATACTGAGAAAATGTGAATGGCCTGACAACAGCATTTGTAACAATTTATTCATTGGAGAATTATAGGAAACAACCAGTGTATTACAAAAATATCGAAATACAGCTATTCTACAGGAAAAAAAAGGACTCAATTTCTAAGGTTAATTGGCTAGAAAAATAATAGAAAAACCATTAAACATTTCTATTCCTTTTCTTACTAAACAGAATACAAGCACTGTGGGGTACTAATCCTCTTGTCTTGTCTGAAGTGAAGAGTACTCCTAGCAAAGAGTGACAGGCAGTAGTAATATCAGTGGTGGTTATTAGACCACTGGCCTCTCTCAGAATCAAGTAGAATTTTAGGATGAGCTAGGACCAATATATTCTGCATTATGTGATACTGAAGGAGCTATTCAATAGTTTGGGATACTTCTAAAAATAATTTTCTAAGTATCTGTCTATTTGTTAGAGACATTTATCTATTCTTGGCATTTAAGCTGGCTAATATTAATTTTGAAAGCAATGTTAATTTTCCTCAAATTAGATTATACCTTGAAGCTCAGGGTGACACGGTGGATTTATGACATTGAGAATCTAGAAAAACAAACTTTTAGGGGTGGTTTTATAAACCTATGATGGTAGACACCAAGATAAACATTGGCCTCTATTAATTGATCTGAAAAAAAAAAAAGTGGGGTAATAATCTTAAATCTAAAGTGGCACAAACACAGAGTGAGGCGTGTGCCAGAAAAACTAGATGGATTTTATATAATTTAGAAATGAACAGTAGGATTTTCTCCCTAGGGGGAACTTCATATTATTTTGGGAATTAATGTGGAATTTTGACACATTAGTTCTTTTGTTTATCATAGGAAAAAATCTTCAACAGATGTGCTGCACAACCATTTTTTATGGGAATAAACTGTGCCCCAATTTTCTGGGCTATATAACCACAGAAGATTACAAACAAGAGTTCCATAAGCTTCTAATGAATTTAGACCCCCTCTCTCATTTGAAAATCAATGAGAGTAAAACAGGTAACAGCCTTAAGCACTTTCTTTATATCTGCATAATTGAGTTTGAACTAAATGAAAGAAGTAAACTTCATGGCCTCATGTGCAGTGTCGGCTACTTTTAAATAACATTCAGCATAAGTACTTCACATTCTCTGCTTCCTTTTTAAATCAGCAATGAGCAGGGACAGGATAATACAGCAGGGAAGAATCCCAGATCTATGAGCCTTATGAACAGAAACTGCTCTGACTTTAGGAAAGCACTATTACCTATAAAGTAGGCTTGAAATGGTCTTTCTTTTCAACACCAGATGTTCTTTTTCATGCCGTGTTTTTGATTTGAAGTAACAAGAATATTTCTGTTTATACTGGTGTGTCTGGTTGGATGGATAGAGTATCTAAATTATTTTCTGTGCTGCAGAGCTAACAAAGTGATCCCAGTATTGCCATAGTATCACATACACAAAAGATTAAATTAGAGTTATATGGAACAGATTAAATTTAATATCAGAATTATAGTTTCTCTCCTCATTTTGTTATGGAAATGATTTATTCATAGGTAGTTAGTGCTTGAAAAGTCCCTATTTATTTTCTCTCTAGAGGTCAAAATCATACTGGAATATGGTAAAGTCACCTCTCGGTTCCTACAGAACATTTTACTACTACTGTAGTATCAGAAGAATTGGTAATTGAAAATGAAGAGATTATGGGGGAAAAGCCATTGTTGAGAAAATACTGCAAATACAATACATTAATGACCAACAACTTTTGTGAGCATGTTCCACTTGCAATATTTTAAAACTGTGTCTCCAGCTGCAGAGGTAGAATGTGGAACTGAAGCTGTGAAAACCACTGAATCATTCATTTGCTTGCCAGAGGTATAGAATGGCTGCATGGCACAGTGGGTTAATGCTTAAGATTTTCAAGCTGGAGGCGAGGTATGACTAGATTTAGGTCACAAGTGAGACATATTCAGTGCTATCAGCTTGCTTTCTGTGGATAATTTCTCACCTGTACAGATATATTTTTTGAATGGCAGTCTGTTCCAAAGTGAAAAAAGACCGACATAATAAGATTATTGCAATTGGGTTTAAAAGGTTGTGTAGACAAAGATTCAAATTGACTACCTACATGACACCTAGCTCTTTCCAAAAATTATTGCTCTATTCAGAAAGACATAAGACACTGGCTTCCTCACAAAATACAGAAACACTTAAACATTTGTTTTTAGAATACCACTGAAATAATTTTTTAAAAATCACAATTTCATGTAAAGCAGGAAAATTAATCTCTAAAATTTACATATTTTGGGATAAGCAAAACAAGCATGTAGTATTTAAAAATACTAATAGCACTTAATACTTAAATACAAATATAAAGCAAAGGAAATTACCTACACATGCTGAGGTATTAAAAAGAAATCTCTGTCACTGCCATGCAGATGAGTGCTATGAATATAGACTTTTTGCTACACAGGTACCTTCAAAGCTGGAATAAACAAAGATGTGCTGCTGGAAATCCAGTGAAGTGAAACTCCTGCTGTGCTTGCTTGTTGTTGTAGTATGTTAGAAGGTGACCGTGTGGCAGCTGTGAGTGTGCTCAGGGTGTGTGTGGTCTGCTACATGTGCACAGGAAAAGGAGGTGGACAATTGGAGGTGAGAAAGTAGAAAACTGCTGACCATCAAGAATATTCTATGCCTCTTGTTGCTCAAATGCTAGTCTTGGTCTTTTATCTTTTCCATCTTCTCACTCCTTCAGGAAGCCAAGATAGCTACACAAAGTGAGAAGGACTGTTTTGATGTATCAGTTGTAGACAGGAGCATAAGATATGATTCCATAATATTCAGCATCAGAAACAGGGACCTTGAAGTCACAGGTCTGGGTTAGCAGAATCAGTTGCTACCTGGACAGTTAATTAATACATAACTGTCTTACCTCACACCTCCTGGCCCTGGTTCTCACTGTGACTTCAACATGATATTTGTTGGAAAGCAACAGAACACTATAAAAGCAATAATAATTTCTGGAATGCACTGATACCAGTTTCCAAAACCAATCCCAGAAAATACTTATCAGGTAGGAGTGGTGCTCTATTAGAACAGCTGTGCACAAGCAACAAAGATTTGTTTAGACACCTCCATATAAATGACAGCTTTGACAATGTAGTCATCGCAAGTATGTGTAGTTTAGGACCCTGAGGGTAAAACAAGGACCAAAAAAAAAGCCTTTGAGAAGAGAAGATCCCTGTGTCCTCAGGAAATAGTAGAGATCACTAAGGAGTCTGTCATGCAGACAGACATTTTGGACATCTGTCCAAAAAAGGGTTTGGACAGATTTTCAGAGACAGAAAAGACAGAGAGGTGGCAAAAGGTAGAATCTCTAAAATGACAACATTGAAATATCAGGTGGGCATGCAACAGTGCAGGGAGGAGAGAAGAAGCTCTGTTGCAACTCAAACTGATAAGATATATAAGAATAACATGAAAGCAACCTGTAAAAGCTAGTAAAAAGTTAAAATACAAGGAAGATAAAGGGCTCATGTCAATTGGAACTAGCAAGTCAGTCACAAATGCTACAGCAAGGACCCAAATAGTTGCCTCATTCACCTCAGTCTTCAGTGCCACATCTGTAACACCAAGAAGCAGAAATAATGGAAATGGTGAACTACTGATGATAAAGAAGAGTTGAGTCAGGGACCACCCATACAAAGTAGATATAGACAGATTCATGAGGCCAGGCAAGCTGTCTCCAAGGGTGCTGAGAATGCTGGCTGACATGATAACCAAACAATTCCCATCAATCATTTTTGAAAAGCCATGGGATCAGGAGAAGCCAAGTAATCAGAAAAGGGCAAATATTTTGCCCTATCACAAATATTGAGAAAAAAATTAAGCCCAGAGAAACTGCAGACAATAATATTTACTTCCATTCCCAGGAAAACTAAAGAGATCCTCAGGGAAGGACCTCTCTGGGGCATGAAGGATAAGAAGGTGACTGGAATAACTAATACAGAATACTAAGATTAAATCATACTTGACCAACCTGATTGCCTTCTGCAATGAAAAATTTGCAGAGTAAATGAGGATAGAGCTGTGGATGCCATCTGCTTTGATTTTTTTCAAGGCTTTTGACCTGGTCTCCCACAATATCCCTAAAAACAAGTTGTCAAACTGTCTGATAAACAGAGGGATCATTATTTGGGTAGAAATTTATCTAAACTACCAAGGTCAAAGGGTGAGTGTTTCAAAGTCCCACTGGAAAAAATCAGATTTAGAGACTTTCAGGAGTTTCTCCTGGGTCAGATGCTGTTCACTGTTCCTGTAAATTATTTCAATGATGGGACTGAACTCACATTCACCAGGTTTGTGGATAACACTGAAGTAACAGGACAGGCAAATTTGGTACAAGGAAGAGTTGAGCCAACAAGGCTTGTGTGTTCAGTATTGCAAAGAAACAAAAGCCCTGCACACTTGAAACAAAACAACCACAAGCAGCAGGACTGGCTGGGTTCTGTCTCAGGGGTGTATTTTATCACTTAACAATCATTTGATTCTCTTAGTGAAAAAAAGTAGTGGCTAACATATTTCTGTAATGTGGCTGTCACCAAGCCAATCTGCTTCCCAAGACACCACTCATGGAGTCTCCATCAAGCTAGCCAGGAGAGATAAAAAGACCAGAACATCTCTGGTGACCTGAGAGACTCTGAACCTGTGACTATGTGCAAGGTGGAAGCCTTTCATGTGCAGTTCTCTTTCTGGAGATGTCCCCTTAAATTCACTGATGTTCAGTCACATTCCCATCAGTGACTCAGGCATAAATCCCAAGTCCCTAAGGCAGATGTACATCAACTTTTTTTTTTGCCACGAGAAGTGACATCAATTCCCTGTTGGAGACTGTTGAGAGATGCAAAGGGACAGAAGAGACCAAGCTGTGATCTGTGAGAGAAAAAGAGGGTGTGTGTATCTTTGTCATGAAGGTACTTTTAGACTGCCCTGTTTTGGACTCCTGCTGTCCTGGTTAGTGAGAGAAAAGAGTTCAGGGTGAGGACTGAAAGGAATCCATCACAAACCAATGCTGCTGAAGATGACCCCATTCAGAGGGCAAGAAGAGATTAAGAGATGAGGAGAGGGGACATGAAAAAAGGCGTGCAAAGAAGGGAAGAAATGAAAAACAAAGAAAACTTGTAACAATAATCTCTTATTCTTATAAAGTTTTATACTAACTTTTTTTTTTTTTTTTGGTTGGTCTCTACCTCCAATGCCATGCTTAATTATTAACACTAGAAAGAAAGTGAGGACAGATTTATTTCTTTGTGTGACTTCATCTGCATAGTCAGGCAACACCATGAACAGCTGTTTTTACTTAAAATTAAACTCATAAAGATTTGGAAGCAGACAAAGTAATTCTATGAAGAAACAGAACCCAGAAAATCCGGATAGGTTTTAACACTTGAAAAAGTAAGAGGCTGAAATTAAGCTGTGGTAACAGATCTCTTGGTTTCCCAAAGCTTCAGTCTGTTTTCAGAGTTTTCTAGGAAAAGGGGAGGAAAAAAATCCAGTAAAAAACATAGAAGCTTTTAACTACAAATAATCCTGGTTGTACTATGAATAGACACTTAGCATATCTTTACAATACTGTCCAAATATGCTTTCTCATGGAAAAAGACAATGGGTCAAAACAGTTGACTTTAAAACACCTGGATGGAAAAGTAGAAGCTAAGGAATTTTAAGGATTATTTTCAAATGGCAAAGAAAAAGAGGGTGAAAAGAAAAAAAAAATCTCACAAAAACTTGTTCACTGGAAGCATATGTAGTTGCATATTAATGATGGCATCTGTTATGTACTGACTTGAGTTCCCTTAACCACAGAATATTACATAACCACTGTCAGGAGATTAAAAAAAAGCTTCCATTAATTTGTGATGGCAGCAATTAGCAAGGAGGCTATTAATACTTACTGGTGCTCAAGCTGTCAATTTCTGGCTATTTTTCTTTTGTATTCTTTGTAAACTCACACTGTTGTTTACACAAGTATATCACTGCATCTAGGCAGAAAACAAAATTTTTCTTTCTGCTATGAGATATTCACTAGACGAATGACATTTGTCTTAGGAATAGCTAAGGATATTTCACTCAGAATAAAATCAATACTATATATAAATCACTGTATACAGAGAAGTTAGGAAGTACATGTTTGATAAAGTGTATTTCTCTCTGAACCCATCTAAGTTTTTGTATGTGCATGCTGACATATGTGCCCTATGTAATTTGGCAATGTGAATATTATAATGTCTTACTGTTTAGCAGATGTTGGTGAAATATATTTGTGTTAGCAATTTTTCGTAACGATAAAACAATTAGAACTGAAAGTTCTTTAATGAAAACAATTTTTTTAACAAATAGTTTATTTGAGATGATTTCTCTGTTCAAACATTTTGTGATGAAGAAGTGAGGTCAAGTGACTCAAAGCTACAGGAGTTGAAGCTACCGAGCATTAAAGTATTCTTTTAAGGCAGGAAAAAAAAACTCAGCTGAATTGATGACATTTGTATGTTCTCCTTTAGGGTTAGCTGCTCATCACATTCTAAAGAACACAGTGGAGGCCAAGAAACAGTATAGAACAACATTGCTATCACATGAGGTAGCAATGATGCACTCCTGCTCTTTTCCCTGCAGGTGATGCTCTGAAGAGAATAGCATAGACCTCAGTTGTCGTGAAGTTCTCTTGGAGATGGTATCCAAGATGAGGGAGCTGTAGTCACACCTAGATAAAAACCTCTTCATTTATTTAACTTACCAGATTCAGTCATCATATAATAGCATTTCAGTTCAGAATATGGTTTTGAGATAATAACATTTGATAAAATGGCAGTATCATCCAGCACCCAGAACCACTGGTGTTTCGAAAACATTTAGAAGTACACTCATCTATTATAAATACAACATTAATCTATATTTAAAATATTATTGTGTCAAAAATGTCTGCAAATCTTTTATGTGTTGTAAACATATGGAACTGAAGAAGTATATCCCCTTCTGGAATTAGAGGGCAGCAGCTGAGATGTGTGAACTATCTTGCATAATGTTCAAAAGAAAGAAAATTATTCCGAGGAGAGCAGAATAAATTCTGTCAGCTACAAAATACAGCTATGGGATCCTTTTTATGACCACATAAAATAAAAAATCATAGAGGTCTTACTGAAAGACCTATAACACAGCAAACTACATGCTACTCCATTTTTTTCTGCCTTAGTTAAATTGATAGGTTTAACTGGCTCTATCAGAAATTGAACTTTTGATTCTGTGGAACCTATTTCAAGCTTAACATAAAAAATGCAGTTTTCTGTCCCAGTTAGGTCTCCAGGCTGCATTTCTTGATAACATTAGTTAAACAATACATGCTGAACTGAAAAGAGTCCCCATCACCTGCAACAGTTTTCACAATCTTTATTTAAGCATTCTGTCTTTCAGTAGCCTAAGATAAGCAGAAATAATATTTCTTGGGGTTTTTGGGCATTTTCCCCCCCATTGATAAAAGGCAATGACTTCCAATGCTCAGTTTAATGATCACTACAAATGTGTTTTACTCCTCTGTGAGCATCAGCTGCACAGCTAATGTCAGCAGGAAATTCTGGATAACTGTAGAGTAGGAGGACACCTGCGAACAGGAAGCTAAATCAAAGAAACATAATTAAATTGTGGAGCTCATTTTCAATGGATGCTTTGGAAAACAAAAGAATAAACGTGCTTAAAAAGGCTTTAACCAAATGACGGACTGTCTGTCAGTGACTATTAAACTTGTTTGTCCAGACGTATTGTCCATTTCAGAAAATTCCTGAAGTAATTTTTTTTTTTTTTTTTTTTGCTGATCAGGAATAACACAAGAAGTTTTCAAATAATTCTCTGTTTCTTGAAATTGTTCCTAAATGCTTGCCTTTTGTCACCACCAGCAGGATGATAGGTGGCCAAAAAAGGACCTTTGGTATACTACAGACTACAAAAGCATTTAATTCTCTTCCTGGACCAGATTCTCTAAGGAAGAATAACTATGAAACAGCAGCTGTTCTCTAGGCATGTACTGCTGCCATGGCTGGGAAGGCATCTCTACTTTACACCTCTTTCCCTCCTTCTTTTCAACTACAGCCCCAAAAGGGGAAGGAGACAATTGCAGCATTAATGGGAGAGATGGCTCTCTGCTGTGTCACAGAACATGGCAAAGTCACAGACCTGCAGGATGTTAGAACTACACACTACATAGTACTGTAGTGTACAGTATTATACTATAAGCAGTATTGAAATAATATTCGGAATTAGGGAGTCCTAGAAAAACAATGATACTCTGGTGGGATTGTGCCACTATTGCTCGGAATGGTGAATAAGCCCCCAGGGCTATTGTAGAACAAAGAGAAAGGTGTCTCAGAGATCTGTCTTTGGTGAAACAGTACCTGGGGGATACTGATAAGCATAATAAATTTGTTAATGAAGGCACATGCCATTCTCACACTAATGCCATGCTGGCCATTCTTACTTCATAGTACAGCAGACTTAAGACACATTTTAATCTTATAGCTTTGGTGATCAGTGTACTGGCTCTTGATATGGCAGATGTAGCTATAACTCAGTATATACTCAAGTATCTCTAGCCTTACCAGAATTTGACCCGGGCAAGCTAATGGTAACTCAAGCAATCCTATCTGCAAGGAACTGGACATTCTGGATTGCCTGGTAGACCCGCCCACAGGAAGCTGAGGGCCCAAGGCAGGCATAAACTGTCTATCAATCTTCATTAAAATATTTTGAACGTTAACATACCTTGCACTCCCATAAAGATACTGTGTTTGTTACATGGTTGATTAACTTAATTGACCTAATTATTCTGGTATTCCACAGACACATCGCTTCCAGGGTTGGAAGGGACCCACTAGGATCATAAAGTCCAGCTCTTAAAGGAAAGGTCCATTTAAGGACAACCTTGGCGTTACTGGCACTGGGCTCTAACCAAGACAATTTCTGTGGCAGCTGCACAATTTCTCCGAAGAAAAATGCAAAAAACAACGTGTTGGTATTTAAAGGGTAAAACTACAGCTATACAGAACTTTGTATGCCTTCTGCATGAGACTCCAGTCCATGTGGTGTTCAGACCAGCATCTGATCATGACAGTGGTTTTGGTTTCCAGGCTGTGAAAAATTACAGCTAGTGTTTCCCAGGCAAATCTCCAGAGACAGGACACAGCAGGACTACACCCCTGGCATCAAGATCTGCTCCTGAATATGGTAGTATCTGGGGCCCCAGTGCAAGAAAGATTTCAGCTAACTGGAGTAGGTTCAGGAGAGAGACACCAAGACATTGAAGGGGTGGGGGGACTGTGGGGAGGGAAGCTGTAGAGCTGTCACTGTGGGGTGTGGTTGAAGGGGTAGGAATTGTTCAGCCTGGAGAAGGGATACCTTCAAGGGCACCTTACAGCAACGCCTCAGCAGCTGTGAGGAGGCTATTGAGGAGACAGCTTTGGGCGCTTGATGCTGATGTACCGTGAGAGGACAAGAAATAACTGGAACAAGAGCAGTTGTGACAGGATGTAAGGAAAAGACTTTTTTCCCCTGAGGACAGGGCACAGCGGGACAGCCTGCCCAGAGAGGTGATGCACTGTCCATCTGTGGAAGTTTCAAGACTCATCTAGATAAAAGCCCTGAGCAACAAGGACAGACCTCAGAGCTGGTCCTGCTGAGAGCAGGAGGTAGGACTGGAGACTGCTGAGCAGCCTTCCAGCTGGAACTATCCTATGATCTTTTGTTCCTATAGGTAGGTGTCATCATTTCAAACTTGATGACATTCATATTCAAATTCCCAATTGAATTGGTTCAATCTTTATTCTTACTGAGATCAATCAGATCAGACTCTAATGTTAACTGACTTTTTCAGCCTTCTCTTTTGTGAAGAAAGAAAGGAAAAGCCACACTGACTTTGGTGTTGATGTCAGTATTTCAAGTAACGCTTCTACAATTTCATGTCCCTGAAAATAAATCTTTTGACTTTGGTGGTAGTTGCAAAAATGATGGAAACCCAAAAGTAGCTCCTGAATGACTCCTGTCCAGAGCACAGAAGTGCCTGGGAAGTGTAATGGAATTAGGTTTTGCTAAGTGTAAGCATAGCTTTTTAAGTCCACATGGAGATGCATACTCAGATCTGCATCCAGGACGAAATCAACCAATATGTCTACTTTCTGCAAATGCTGTCCAGGATTACAGTCTCAGAAACACTACTAGGCACTGAGAGCTTCAAAGCACCTGGTGATTTTTTGCATACCTAAAAATAGGCTTTTTTTTTTTTTTTTCTTAAGTATTCAGGGTAGGTAAAAACTTAAGCCCAAACCAAGCACACAATCCCCAAAATCCCACACAAAACAAACAGCAACAACCTAACAACAGCAAGCAATCAAAAATAAAACCTTCAAAATTCTCTATTGAATAAGGTATAGCACTCACAAAGACAATGGAAATACAACAAAAATTGCAAGTTTCTTCTACCAACAGAAATATTAAGCTTTGAGTACAGAAGAAAAGACTTTTTTAGACAGAAATGATGACATTGAAAAAACAGTAATCAGATATAGATCAATCACTCTATTTTGAAATACTGCATTTCTACTTTTGACGTAGTACTCACAATATCTTAGTTCTTAAAATGTCTTTGGTTTTAATGATACTATTTTTCTATTTCTTTCTCTCTCCTATGCATTTGAAAATGTGTTCCTAAATACCCCAATAATGGATGTTAATGAAGCTGCTTCTTTGGTGAATGTGCTCTCTATTTTCTATTTGAGGGGCAAAGAAAAATTAATTCAGTGGGAAAGGTTTGTGGTGCATTTGGAAATTGCCATTATTTTATATCTTAATAAAACAGGTGGAATGGAAATTTCTGCTATGTCTCCAATTAAAATACTTTGTTATTTTTTTATTTAATTTACACATCTTGGTAATGTGTGCACCCTTGGGCCCATTGCCATAATTTTAATAATTAAATAACTTCTGTTGGCTTTAGAAAGTGTATTTGGATTTTCTTTTTTATGTTCTTTCTTTTTCCACTTAATCTTAAAGAAATTTGTTTTAATTCTTCCTGTTCATAGCTTTCAAAATGGAGCAGTCCTGCAGAAAGTATGATATCTATGCAACACCCATCTGACGCACAGAGAGTAAAGAACTCAAACATGATATCAACAGCAGAAAATCAATTGCTATAAAAAGGCTCAGCAGCCCAGTTTCAGGGGCAAAAACCATTTATTGAAAAGGACAGGTATTACTGGAATAGAGGCTATAGCACACATGTCCTTTGACAAGAAAATCACTCTTTTTTAAGTGCAAGGCATTTCTCTAGCTTGTATTCAAACAAGAATCTAAGAGAATGTCAGAAAAGAAAAGAGCTCCATCCCCCTGATTTTCATGGTATGGCCCTTGTGAATATCAAATGCAGTATAACTAATTTTTTAATGCTCATCTTCTTATGCCATTATTATTAAACTTATTATTGGTTCTAGTCTATATTCTCAGTGGTTGCAGCATAGCGGATGATTAAGCCGTCAAATAGGCATGAGTTACCATATGTTGACCTTCTGTAAGGTGTTGGGATATTTTAATTTTGATATCTATTTTATCTCTATTATTCTAAGATGTGAATAAAATTGCCATATATACAGAAATCAGCACATAAAGGTTTTAAGTACCTTTAAAGTAATGCATTACCAGTACTTGAAGAGATAGGATGCAACTGTAATGAAGAGATTTACAATAATCTGGCGACTCAAAGTGATTGCTTCACAAGTTAGAAAATAAAACCTAACTATGTGGAACACTGAGACATCTCACAGCTCAGCAGCCTCCTGCACACCCTGGGGCTCATCCCACTTGCTTTGGTATTCCATTTCCTCAAGGAGGGTGTTTCCAAACTTCCATTGCCTATCAATGCTCATACAAAATTATTACTCATAAAGATTTGTCCTGCAGTACTAGATCATTCGGAAGTCTTCCTGTCAGCCTGTGCAGATACTTTTCACTAAACACGGGATAAAAGTTCTGTCATTATTATTAGCAGTGCTAATTATACATGAACAAATAATAGTAATGGTACTGATCCACTGATACGTGGTATTAGTCATGCACTTTCCTATTCTCTTATAAAATGTCTTCTTGTCTCACAGCCTGTTAGACTTAATAATAAGACATCATGAATAGAATGCAAAGCTTGAGCAGTCAGAACTGCTTCCTAAGCTTCAGCTACAATGAACTCAACTCCTTGGATTGAAAACTGTATACTGAAATAGATAACTGTAATATAGGAACTATTAAACCTTTACTTCAGAACTCAAAAACTGACAGGTGTGCCACATAAATCACTTTTTCTTTCCTCCTGATCATTTTGGCACAGTTTCTTCAACAGTATAGTGAGACTGTAGTAATACTGTCTTAGGACAGGGATGATTTGTTATTTACCTGACATACCAAAATCAGTAAAATAAAATTTTAATTTTTATGACTTTATAAAATGCCAGACTGCTCACTAAAGAGGTGGTTTTTTTTCATACTTAAAAAAATCATCTGTATTACTGTAGTGTTCTCAAAAATAGGTTTTTAGTAATGGGACAGGTAAAGGTATTACAATTAGAAAAAATCTAGTAAATTTTCTTTTTCTCCAAAAAAAACCTCTTTTTTTAATTCTGTATGAAAACTAAGAAAAGTTTAGAAACAAAGGTTTGTAAAATAAAAATTCTGAATAAAATCATCTCAACTCAAACCAAAGGAATGTTTATTTGATTACACTGAAAATCCTCCCAATTTATATTTTATTCTTTTAGCAAAATACATTTAATGGTTCAAAGTGATATTTAAGGGAAAAAAAAAAAAAAAGTATAGTTTTGGAGTGTTAACCATTTCTCTTTTTTAATGAAGTTGAAAAGACTAGGAATATTTCCTGACAAGGCATTAATTGATATTGTAGCAGTCAGA
Organism: Euphonia xanthogaster; assembly: GCA_034509185.1. Classification (NCBI taxonomy): domain Eukaryota; kingdom Metazoa; phylum Chordata; class Aves; order Passeriformes; family Fringillidae; genus Euphonia; species Euphonia xanthogaster. Next base: position 95,493,868 of record JAYDZK010000113.1, read on the forward strand.
TGGACCAAAGACCTTGGCTCTCCCAATTAAATTTTAATTATGTTCTTACTGCTTTTAGGATAAAAATGCCCTCTTAACTCCTTCTATATCTTCTTTTCAAATCTTTCATGTTTTAAGAGCTCCTTTAATTCTTAAAATTATGAATTTTGATCTATGTTCTTCCCCTTACTTTCCTTTCCCTCAATATGTTCTATTTTCCTTCTCTGAGTGCATTTGTCTAATCTTTCAGTTACAGCCAAAGTGACTTGCAAAATTTTCCATATGAAATCAAAATGGGAGCAGATATGCAAATATTTTCACACATATGCATAATAGTATATATATATATTTAGTATACATTGTATATATACACATAAAGTTAAAATATGTCAGTTACAGGCCACCATCTTAATATCTTCCATCTCCCCTTTTGGAGGTGAGATATTGTAAAGAATTTTTTTATGTCCAATGAGATGCTTGAACAGTAGAGATTTCTTACCTTGTTTATGCAGTGCCTACTCTGTTTTGCATTCCATGCAAGGTTCAAGGCAGTAAGTTGCACCACCCATATTGAGTCAGGTTATATATATATACCAGCAATTTTTTACAGTTTTCATCATTGCAGGCTGCATCCATGGAATTTGACTGAATTACTGCTAATTGTGGAAGTACAGAATAAGAACAAAATCTAACCTATGCACCTTGCTTTAAAAAAGGGGAACTAATTCTTCATTGCTTAATTATGTAAATTTCCTATAAGCCTTAAATTATTATATTAATTAAATTTCCTATAAGCCTTTCTACTACAATTTCTTTATATGATCATTAATTTATTTCTGACAGCATCTTAAGTAAGGATAGGTTTTTGATTCATTTTTGTTCATGGTTTTATAACAGTTTACCATTATAAATGGAAAGGTGGAAGTCTTACTTTACTTCAATTTTACAAGCAGTTTATAGAACTATCAGTCAACTAGTAAACTCTAATTGCTTTCCACACAAGGTACAAAAGTCTATATCAAATCGTTATAAAGATACTCATATTTTCTTTTGACACCTACTTCTTATCAGCAAAACCTGCTATATCATCACGATCTCTTTTTGGTTTTTGCACTAGGGAAAACACAATTTTCATATCTGATCCTACAAATAGTTATGTAAAAATCCTGAAACTAATCACAGGAAAAAATAAAAAATGGTCATAAATATTTTCAAAACGTTCAAGTGGAAATATTCATATAGATTGCAGACCTTAAACTATAATACTTCTTTTCTTTGTCCATAAAAACAATGACACTTTAAGGAGTCTGATGTTAGAGTATCTGATCACTAGTTTTGTTTTACCTCAAGTGGCTCCATTAGGCTAATGACCTATTTTCATGATACAAGGAAAAATACAGTGAATATTCCATGATGTGCCATTGGATTGCTGAGTGACAGACAACCCTGAGAACTTACTGCTGCATAAGAAAAGTGTTTCTCAGTTTTAGAAATTTAAAAATCTGTGGGTTTAGTTTTAAATTCTAGAACTAATCAATCACCCATATTTTTCTAAAGTCAGAAATTTTCTACAAAACTGATGACTTTTTATATATTTCCTTTGGGTTGATATCTAATTCCATTGTTCTTACTTTTTATCTTGTCTTAAGACATCCTAATAAAAAGAAAAACAAAAAAGAAAATATATTTTTATAACATATTATATATCATCTTTCTTTTTCAGGGATGGCTTTGATGTACAGTCAAAACCAACATTCATACTTTGATTTAGTGACCATAGTGTCTAAATATTCTGATAGATTATGAAGTGTGGAGTATGAACTTGAATTGCAGTCAATATTTTTCTAACTAATCTACACAACTGTATTGAATCTCTCCATGTAGTTCTTGGTTTCATAAATAAGTTTTAAAAAAAGAAAATATATATTTTCTTATTTCACTTCTGTCTCAAATATCCATCCTATTCCCACTTTGAAAAGACAACTTGATTCCTAAAGCTGTATCTTTTAATGACCACTTGATTGACATTTTCACATTTTCAATGCTATTGATAGTTTCATATTCATTCATTTAGAGTAAAGACAAAAAATTAATTCTCTGAGGGTTTTATTTTATAGTATTTTTGCAGAATGCAACGGGGAAAATACTCCTATGAAGAGCTGTACAATTTTTTTAAACCATAGGTCCAAAAGATGACCCCAGTTTTTACATTATCCCGTAGAGACTGATGCTATAATTGTCTCTGAATGACAATAGCTTGGTTTTACTCTGCTAATACTTGTGTTTCCAAAGATGATGGTGTAAGATCATCAACTGCTTTGACAATTACAATTCAGAAGAATGATTTCTGCAATCTGCAACATATTATATATGGCTGATAGACTTGTGGTACTTTTTTTGTTTGTTTTTAAATTAGAAGCCTAATTCTTCCTTCAGATGTTACATAAAGTTCTTCGGTTTTCAAAATGTGCTAAGCAATTTTTTTTTTTCTAAGACATTCCACTATTCTAAAATTAAAGAGAACACTTTCTTGCACAGGACATGCTAAACATTTCCCTCCTAACTTGTAAACTCTGCTATTAAATACTGCAGTAAATATCTAGTTTGCTTTTAGCTGTGTGTCAAGGTTTAGCCCCAGCTGACAGCTGAATCGAACACAGCCATTCACTCACATTCCCAGCCCCAGTGGGACCAGGGAAAGAGTCAGAAGAGTGCAAGTGACAAAACTCAAGCTCACAACTTGGGATAAACACAGGTTAATAGGGAAAGCAAAAGCCATGCTTGCAAGCGAAATAAAACAAAACATTCACCACTTCCCATGGGCATGCAGGTGTTCAGCCATTCCCAGGAAAGCAGAGCTCCATCATACATAACAGTGACGTGGGAAGACAGACACCTAAATTCCCAACAACCCACCTTTTGTCTTTCTTCTCCCAGTTTTATATGCAGAGTGTGGTGTCATATGGCAGGGAGTGTCACTTTGGTCTGTTGGGATCGGATCTCCTGGTTGTGTTCCCTCCCAGCTCCTTGTGCACCCTCAGCCTCCTCACTGGTAGGACGCAACAAGGAGCAGAAAAGGCCATGACACTGCTTGAGCTAAGCAACAATGGAAGCATCCCTGTGTTATCAACACTGTTTCCAGCACAAATCAAAAACACAGAACCATACCAGCTACTGTGAAGAAAATTAAGTGCTGAAAAAACCCAAACAAATGAACAAAACCCACAACAAAGCAGCAACAACAACAACTAAACGCTATGGTAAGGAATATATTTTCCTAGTCCATTTGCTTCTTTTTCCTTTGGCAGCTTGACTTACACTCTATCCTTGCATCATGAAAAGGAGATTTCTGCTGCAGTACAGAGAGAAGCCTGTATAAAGGAAGAAGACAGAGGCCAGACAGGTCTATACATACACAGGTTCCCAAGCATTCCACTGAATTCAAATTGTTAGCACTATAAATTTAATGCATGTGCTCATATTTTCTTTTCAATTAAGTTCAGAACAATAACAACAACAAAAGAAACGCAGAGCCAAAAATTAGACTAAGGGAACATGTATCACTCAGGAGGTAATTAATATGTTGTTTTATAAAGAGAAGCCTGAGAAAAAGCTGTTTAAGACAGAAGTTTTTACTCTGACTTCTTTTGTTATCTAAATACTGGATAGCTGCTGAAAATCACATGCAGTTAAATGTCATTTTATTTACAAATGTTCTATTGATGTTCTTTTATGTTCTTTCTAAATATTCTTAGAGTAATATAAAGATAGTAGGCTTTGTGAAGTATAGAAATCTCTGGAATAGTTCTAGATGAGCCTGTAGAAATATTCTAAGGAGTATAACCACATCAGGATAGACTTTTTCATGACCTATTTTATACTATCAGCAACCAAGAGCTGATCCTTAGTTGAACCAGCTGAACTTGTGATCCACTGCTGAAATCATCAAACCCTCTGGAACTAATACTGACTTACTTCAAAGACTTACAAGATTTTATTTACCTTATCTAGCAATTTATTTCCTAATGTTTGGTAAAGAAACTCTATGAAGATTACCAGGCCACATTCTATTTTATATATTTTCCAAGTAGTTATTTTATTTCTTACTATTATTTCCCTTTTTACTTATGTAGATTTTGGTTTGATTTGGTTGTTTTTTGGAGGGAGAGTGGGTCTTTTTTTGGGAGGTGTGGAAACAGGAAAACCTGGAACTAGCAATAGTTCCACTCTTTAAATGTTTCATAACCTGAAGTATTTCAGATCCATTTTATTTTGGCCTGTAAGGCTTGGGAATGCTAGCAGAGATCTCCTTTCTCCTGTTTTTGGGGCTTGCTTCATATACAAAATTTGAGTGTTGGGTTATCTATTTTATTTTCATTTCTTCCTCCTGTTCTGTTGTTTCCATGCACTATTTTGTAGAAGTACTTGCTTTTCCAGCTGGTATTGTAAACACCACCATCCTGCATATGTTGAAAAATGAGCAGCCTGCTCATCCAATTTTATAACTCAGAGTAGCAGAAACAGATTGGCGATGTTTTTTGACATGCACAGCGTACATTACTGCAAGATGTCATATTTCCCCAAAGGGGTACTCAGAATGTCAAGAAACTTGGACCAGACACAACAAGATCATAAACATGCTACAGCAAACACATCAGAATATTTGTATAGGATTATCATTAGGTATCAGATGAATACTGTTTCATCACATGCTCCCTGTGGAATAGGATTTGATGGTTAATAATACTTGTGATAATATGAACTATATTGCCATTTTAATACCACTGTTTTGGCAAAGGTATTGCAAAAATAAGTAGTGCTTTTATTTTTTTTTTTTTTAGTTTTGAATTCTAAAGAAACTTAGTTAAGAAAATAAATCTGAATTCATTTGATGTGGAATAATGGCAATTTGCATTTGTAACCATCTGATGACAAAAAGGTATTACCTTATACATATCTTTAAAGTACAAATTTTAAAATGCATGAATTTAAAAACACAGGCTAAAAAAATCTCATTTCAATTTGATCCAAATTTATTTTCCCCAAAAAACTAGTAGAACAATATATCACAAAGAACTTTGCATTTTACTTAAGCCACAACCTTATTAATTCTACTGGGAACTATTTGCAATAACTTACACAGTGCAAGTCAGGATTCCTACTTTAATGGTTCTGATCTTGTGGACAGCTTCCATTCTAATAAATCTCCATCCAGAGAAACTCAGAAAAGGAAGAGAAAACCTGCTGCGAGCCAAGGCTACAATAGTTTGATCACACAGCTGGTCTCCACCTACTGTGACCCATAATCCAACCCTGAAAAAAGGATAAAATGAAACAATTTAGCAGATATAAACCACTGATTTACCTTCTGCAGGTGGAGATTTTATATTGCTTAATGATTTCACACGTCACCATTGATAACCCTAACTTAACAGGCCCCTATTTCCATGTGAAATAACCAAACTAACCCTGAACAAATTAAATTCTGACTTACTGTGAGATTTTTAACAATACATGCCTATGGAGAGTACTGTCATGAACACAAACACAAGTCCATGAACTCTCTCCTTTCATTACTTCCTGCCTGTGAAAAGGCAAACTCCTGGAACTAGCAGGCACCGTTGGAAGAAAATCTGTACTGCAGTAGCTTTGCACAGCACAGTTATTGCCTTTTCCTGCAGTTCCTGTCCTCTCTAAGTTTATGCATGCAGAAATTGAGGGTGCAAATGTTAGACCCAGCTTCTCACTACAGGTTTTAGCACTCCCTGGCTCAAATGCAGCCTTCTCATCCCATGCCCTATGCAGAAACCTCTGCTCCAGGAATCATGGTGTCACCGATTGTACTATCACATTCTGTAAGGAGTTGGTCTGGCCCTAAACAGAAATCAGTAAATTTTCCCATGCCTCAGATACCCGCCTAAATTTTGCAGGGAGTTCTTAATACTAAGATTAACCAGAGAAAAAAATAAAATTGACAAAGTGTAACTGTGACAGATAATTTGCATTATCAACTTCCAGCAACAGCTCACTAATTTTTCTCATTTCACAGCCTGAGCCAAATATAATGTGAGCTATATCACAGAATGACAGAATCATTAAGGTGGGAAAAGTCCTTCAAGATAACTGAGGCCAACCTTTGACCTGACACCAGCATGTTAACTAAACCATAGTGGAATAGTGTGCCACGTCATTTCTTGAACGCTTCCAAGGATGTTGATTCCAGCACTTATCTGGGCAGCCCATTCCAATCCTTGATCACCCTTTTAGAGAAGAAATTCTTCCTGATACATAGATAGCCCCTTCCCTGATATAGCTATTTCCTCTTGTTCTGTCACCAGTTGCCTGGGAGAAGACTGACCCACACCTGGCTACACATTCCTTTCAGGGACTTGAGGGGAGTGATAAGGTCTCCCCTTAGCCTCCTTTTCTCAGGCTAAACAACCCCATCTCCCTCATCCACTCCTCATGTGATTTACTCTCTAGACCCTTCCTCAGTTTCAATGCCCTTCTCTGGTCATGCTCTACTACCTCAATATTTTTTTTGACATGAAGAAACTGGACATAGAATTTGAGGTCTGGCCTCACCAATGAGGAGTGAAGCCATTGCACAGAGGGACAATCACTTTCCTGGTTCTGCTAGCCACATTATTCCTGATAGAAGCCAGGATGCCATCAGCCTACTTGGCCACATGGGCACTTTGCCACCTTGTGTCAGTAGCTTGCTGACCCAAGGCCCTTTTCTGCCAGGCAGATTTCCAACCACCCTTCCCCCAAACTGTAGTACTGCATGGGGTTGTGATGGCACTCAGGATAATCTATTCCAGAGCCTTCCCTGGCACTGAGATAAGGCTGACAGGTTGGTAGTTCAGATGCTCCTTCCAACTTCTATTTGCAGATAATCATCATGCCGGCTAACCTGAATATATATTTCTATTGTTTATATTTATATTGACAAATATATATGCAACCCACAGCTGTATGTATTGTGCAACTCCTTATAAAAAATTCCAGCCTCTAGAATTAGCATATCCTTCATTTCTTCTTTCAACCCTGCCTTCCTGTTTTAAGGGTTTATTGACTTTTTCCTCATCATCTGTGATAAATGTTTAAAATGACCCAATGACCTATGTGTGACTGTCCTGGACCTTTCCCATAACTAAGCAAAGATCATCTTTTCTTTTTTTTTTTAGGGACTGTATAACTACCTCTCTTGACTGAGCCCTGGCAGCTGCTGTGTCATCTGTTCCTCAGAGGCCTTTCCTTGGTAGAGGAAAGAAATCAGTTCATTTCTGATTGGATTTCTGAAAATATGGACAAAACTAATTTTTACCACAGAAACAGACTAGGGAAGTAGCTAATCCTGGTTAAGGCTGTAAATTATCACACTGAATATGTTGTGAAAGTCCACACAGTGGGAATTTTTGTCTGATGTGCTAACCAAACCTTCACCTCCATCACACCTGGAATAACCTCCTTCCTGTTTGCTGTCTGTGCTTATCTTGAGTTCCTATTGTGGTGGCTTATTTTATGGTAAGTTCCTGCTGTGGCTTTGACAGTACTGTGAGAATGTCAGTTGTGGTCTTACGGTTCCTGCACATGGGAACAGTTTTGTCATCCTCCAGAATCCTCTAATGGAGAACAGATTTGTCTTTTTTCTTAAGGCTCATCCATTCAGCCCTCAATTTACAAAAGCCAAAGGGAAGAATTATATGTTCTAGGAAAAAGTCCAGCCTGTCACCTTGTTTCTCACTGGTGGAGCATGAGTTTCTTTATGAGATAAAAAAAGCTCTCTGGCAGTTTTCATATACCTAAGCCAGCTTTGCTCTTCTCTTCACAACAGCTGGTTCCCCATGTGAAGTCCCCCCTCATGCTCAGCCAAGTGCTCATTGAGAAGCAGAAATGTTGGAGGAAAAACAGGGAAACTTCTGCTTCTCCAGCCACACACTGCCCTTCTAAGCACTACAGAGAAAAACTGGGAAGAGAAAAACTCATTCTTTATGTCTGACATAGACCCTACTGTCAGCTGGCCATCTTTGTTTCTCTTCTGTGCCTTCCCCTGTGATTATCATGGGATAACTTCAGCACTAATCATAAGCAGTAATCATTCTTAACCCTGATACTTGAGTGGGGTTTTTTGGACATGGACCTCACAAAGCCACAGAACTGCAGGTAATCACACAGCAGGGCTCCACATGGGGATACTTAAGCTGGGAAGAACAGGATAAGCCTGTCACAGAATTGCAGAATATTCTGAGGTGGAAGGGACCTACAATGATCATTGAGTCCAACTCTGAAATGAACGGTCCATAATGGGGGCCAAACCCACAACATTTGTGTTATCAGCACCAACCAACTGAACTAATCTCAGTGCCTCCCACTGTGCATGAGGACCAAAGGCTTAGCTTGGTCTCAGTCATACCAACACAGTCTTTGAAAGCACTTGTTTCACAGCCTTCAGATCCTGAAGCCTTTAAGGGAGATACTTACTTTTCTCTACTTCTGACAGAGACCTTTGAGACTTTGATCGAATACTCAGAATGCCAGGCAGTTGAAAAGTTAAAAATATTTCATGTATCTGATTTGAAATAATTGAGACTATCAAAGAAAGGCAAGCATGTACTTGTAATGATAAAACACAGTAAATGCAGGATGGACTACTGCCACCTCTTGGTTATCTATATTTTAAACTGCTAAAAACAATAGTAAGAGCTGTTTGGATTAAGAAGATTACGTTAAACATAACTAGTGCTTCCAAATATATTTTGTGATTATATCAAAACAGGAAATGGGAATGGGTAGTGTCTCAGCAAAAAGAATGGATGTGTAACATGATGAGACAGAATACCAGTAGTGCTACTGAGCTGGCTGCAGCATCTCAGTGAAAATCTCAGTGAAAATGTGAACCAACCACATCTGAACTTATATGAAACAAGAAATTGGAGAAATTAGGACATTTTTTCATAGAAGCTACTTTTATTTTCTCAGATTCGCCAAGTAGCTTCCAGCCATTTTCAGATGTTTGTTAATGATTACAAACCTTAGAAACCTAGAAGTCTACTTTTATGGCAACATTTTTATCCACTAAATGTAAAGCTGTTTGTGAAAAATGAGCATTGAGCAGCTCCATATTTTATTCTTCTTTGATTAAGTCACAATTAAAAACATCACTATTCAATTTGAACACACAAGCAAATGCCTGACAAATGTAGGTTAGATGCAAGCTATTAAAATGCAAGCCAAAGACTCTCAATATTTCATGTACTCAATAGGTCACCAGGGAATAGAAGTCTGCAGTATTTTCCATATATTACAACTTTACAGGGCAAGAAGAATAACAATTAAGTCAAAAAATGTTGTTTCAATATATTCATTTTACCTAAAAAGGTACCAGAGATCTGTACAAGAGACAGATACATTTTAAATCATTTTACAATTAACAATATTGACTGTAAAAGACTGATACCTAAATACTAACATGAGCACTGTTTAGCCTATTTCCTTTTGTCCCTCATCAAAACATTTCACAAACTACAGTTAACATTTTTTTCATTTCATTTTAAAAAAGCTGAAAAGCTATTCCAACCTCTGACAACTAAAAATAAAAATATATTGAAAGTGTAAGCATAAATATCTAAGGAAAATCTAGATCCTTTCCTATGGCTGATGAAAATAATTAATGTACTGATTTTTTTTCTGTTAGTTTTTCAGCCAAAATCTGAAAGATAAACTAAATGGAGGGGAAAAGAAAATAGGTGTTTCAGGTGGAACACCTATATTAATGCCAACTTTTTTTTTTAATGAATACAAATGTTTCAATCACTTATTGGTAGTTGTTGCAATTCATAGGTTCAGAATTGCAAGGACCTAAGTAAATAACTGAAATGCAGTCAAACATTGCTTATTGTATCCTTTTCTGGAAATTTTTGAATCAACCAGTTTGATTCAAGAACTAAACTTCCACCAGGTTTCGCTTAAGAATAGGTAAGGTCAATTCTAACACGAAATAATTTTCCTTTTTGTTATAAAACATAAAGATACTGTTAATAATTCAAATGTCTTGTATAGAATGTCTTGATTGCTATTAGGATCTGGAAGAATCTAATAGAGTGTCACGGCATATATGACTCTCTGTAGGGAATGTCTGTAAAGTTAATATGAATTTTGAGTCAAGAGTCTGTGGGAATGCCTCATATGCAAATAGTACCAAAAGGTTCTGACTTTCAACTGCACTGCATGCTGTGGACATCCACAATGATATCAAATACACAAATTACTGTGAATATATCCAAACGGATAAGTTAACGGCACATTTCCTGTGAGGCTGAGGGAGAATAGGAAAAAAGGAAATGAAAAGGAGAGAGCAAGAGAGAAAGCAAAACAGAGGACAGTAATAACCTCTTCCAAGTGTTCAGCTTGGAAGAGAAGCGGCAGCAACCTTCAGATGCATATCATCTCAGGCACCCTTCCCAGTCCAGCAGACAATTCCTCCAGTACACATTTTTTTATAGCCACACATTTTTCATCAGGACCCACTCATTTTTCAGCAGGCCCATGGTGTCTACCTGTTCATGATGCAGTTATTGGAGTATCTTGACCAGATGCATGTGCTAAGCTTTGTGAATATCTGTTGTAGGGTAATATTTGTTCAATATATAGAGAACCCTCCCTGGAAAAGGGTCCTGACAGGAACTGCAGCCCATGGAGTGAAGCTCCCACACAAGCAGGTTTTCTGGCAGGAATTATAGCTCTTGGGGGACCCACACTGGAGGAGTCCATTCGTAAGGACTGCACCCCATGGAAAGGAGCAAGAAGAGGAGAAGGAAAAGGAAGAGGAGCAGGAGGAGGAGGAAACATAAATTTTCCAGATCATTTTGCAAATATATTATTGTAGGAAAAACGTTCTGGAACAGCCGTACATTCCCTCAAGTCATGCTAAGTAGACCATGGAGGAATCAGGCAAGATTTTTAATGTTTTATGCAAAAAAAGGGTAGTCCTTGAAACATCAGTGAGGAAATCCATCTGGAACCTCTGGGTATTAAACTGGTAGTACTTTGTACAACATGCTTTACACTCCTCAGCCCGAAGATCCCAATAACCTATTTCCTCCTTTTATTTTTGTCTTTGCTCTTCTAGAACCTGACATAAAAAGTGTTTCTGCATCACTGCTTTTTGAATGAAAATCTGACAAAAAGAAAGTCTCCTACTCAATATTATACAGATAATTTTGTTTTCTTCTAAATTCAGGGAAACTCCTATATGAATGAGATATGTTTTTCTGACAGTTCTTTTGACATTTGTCTTTGTATTTTTTTAGACACTCATATAATTCTTTTTTCTCCTCCTGAAAGATGATAACCATGCTTATGCTGTCACCTAAACTGTCTGGTCATTGCCACTTGCTTCTCACTTTAGTCAATGCCACTTTCCTGCTACTATGAGCTTTAGGTACTTCCTTTCTTAATTTTATGTGTATATAATGGTGTTACTTGCAAGTGAAGATGTGGATTCTTTTGGGTTGAGCTGAGGTGTCTCACTTCCAGATAGTGATGTTTTATCTTCTGTACTTGCTGACTGGACATGGCTCCTTTCATTATTTCTCTTTCTTGTTACCTAGTGAGAAACTGTCTGATGAACTTAGTCACTAAATGAAGCAGACCAAAAGACATCCCCAAAGAAAGGATTTCCAGAGAGCCAATCAAGCTTTAATGACATAACTAGAGACCAGACTGATAAAAGAGAAAATGAAAATAGAAAAATAGCATTAGAAAAAACCTCAAACTTTCGAAAAAGGTTAAAAATTAGGCATTCATTTAAATGAGTTCACACATAAAGGTTCTGTTTCCTTTCCTATTAGTGGATCTGTTTCGTAAGATGAAAAAAGAGATTACACATTAAAATTTATTGTATCTTTTAGAAAAGATTATTCACAATGAACATTTTATATGCCTTTTGATACATATTAAAATGTAGTTCTCACAATGACTTATTTGTGTATTATGTAATACTGTAAATCCCAAATAATTTTGTGGAAAAATATTCAAAAATTAAATGTCATTATTCATGCTTTCTGGCAGACAGCAGTTATTTATACAAATGGAATCCCAAGGATCATGTTTCCTTTTTAGTCAAACATAGCTTTAGTGACAAATAATCTGAAATAAATTCTTTTTCTGTTTTTAAGATTGGTTTTATAAGAAAGAAATAAAAATTCATCCAACTAGAAAGAAATACAATTTTTTTTATTGCAGAAATGATAAAACAGGTCTATTATTTTTCTTTACTTTTCATTGCATTAAAATATAATTATAATGTTCGAATTGACAAAAATTCTGGTTTTAATGACAATAATTTAGATTACATTTGTGATTTTAAATACAAGCAGCAAGAGAGTCTCATTATTTTTCCATTTTCAGAAAGGAAAAACTTTTTTAAAAGTGAGGCATTTGGTAGTAAAACTAAAGACTCTAGAAGCTATTTCTGAATTTAATTTCTCAGTTTCTGTTCTGATTTTAAGCAAATCACCTTAATCTCTCAGAAAAGCAGCTATAGTTAATCCACACAGTACAGTAAGTACTTCATTTGTTCTCTCCTTCTCCCCTTTGAACAGGATAAATATGATAACTGCACAAAATTTATGCATATACAATGAATAATAAATAATTTTATTTTTTAGCCAAATATATATATATTTTTATATATATAAATAATTTTATTTTTTAGCAGATAAAAATATTAGGTATAAAATGAATGCAATATGTGGCTTTCTAGAGTTCTGGCTTTGAACTTTATAATCAAATACTTTTGGTGTAGTATTGCCTCTTTGCCTTGTGTAAGTACTTTATATTGCTACTTAAGAAGATTACAAAGTCATATTTAGATCTAGATCACTGTTAACTTCAAATATGGACAGAAATTTATTTCAGGAAGCCATTGAATTTTAAACACCATGTAATATCTTATACTGTTAATGCCAGATTTTGACTAGCTAAGGAAAGATCAGTTCTTATATTTTAAGTTCATGTAATTTAATTAATGTCTTTCTTTTAAGAGTTTGGCAGAAAAAAATCAAACAATACTAAATCCAGAATCACACAAATCAGACAGACAAAACTGCCTAAAATTTATTCTGACCAGATACCCATTTCAGTCATAAGAAGTATTTTCTCACTTATAGATTATATTTTTCCAGCTACTCACAAATATTAACACACTGAAATCTTAGTTAGAAAAGACTAAATATTTAAAAACACTTTGTGACTCATGCTAGTACATAAAACTATTATACTCTGACCTATTCATTTATACATGCTTGATCCATGGACAAGCTGCTTAGCTGCTGTCTTTCAGGTTGAGTAACTGGTGTCTTGGAAAAATTCCAAGAGGTTTAATAATTTGAATAACTATTTTGAGCCAAAAAAAGTCATTTTCTTCTTATGCTAGGGATATTGCTGGTTTTCTGTATTGTTTATCTTTATTTGTTCTTATAGTTAGATGCATTTCACCAATAAATGAAATATTTTCTGCCTATGTTACAGAAGTGGCAGAAACTGATTTAAGGAAAGAATGTTTAAATGAAAATGACAGCCAGACAGAAGATAGGCAGATGGCTATCTAGAAATTTAAGTGTTTTTCCTGTTGAATATAAAGTGTAAAGACTAACATTGTAAACTGAAGTAATAAAGTGTATAATATGGTTTTTACTGAACAGAGAAAAAGCATTTATCCAATAGTCAAAATCCAGTTCTTTCATACCTTCTAAACATTTCTGTTGGTTTTCTTCATTGCTTGCATTCACCGATTTTTTTGCATGTAATACAGTAGATACAACACTGTATTACAAGACTTTTCTTGTTGTACAACACTTGTACAACAAGAAAAGAATTTCACCTTAATTTTTCATAATGCAAGTTTGTTGCAGAACTCACCTAGGCCTTCATAAGGGTGTATAGGTTTGTGCTTGGTTTCCTTTTCAGGGTTTGGGAGCAGCTATCATATTACAAGCAGAATCAATTCTAAACTAAGCAACTGCAGTTCAAAAGAGATTAAACACTGTAGGGCTTTAAAAAGCAGCAGAGAGGGTGCAGAAACTGTCCATGTCTGATTTTCAAAAGTTTTTGGTCCAGTCATGCACAGTGCAGGAGCTCTGCCTAGGAGACATGAGAGCACTAGCGACAACACCAACATTTTTTGTCTAGAGTGTATTAGTGATTCTGTCAAACCACAGCAAGTCATAGTAGCTATTGGTGGCCTTGATGAATGCAGGTAAATGTTACTCCTTGCTCATTTCCAGGGATGTTCTGCCACCTGCCAGGTGAAAATGCATGACATGTGGCAATAGAAGCCTCTGAATTCATTCATTATATGACACTGATAGCAGAAAAAGTGGACAAACACTCATGTGGGAGGGGACCCCAGGGAGAAGGGGGCGGAGATGTCCTGGGATGACACGTCAGTCTAAAAGTCAATCAGCTATGGTCTCCTCCCCTACTCTAGAAGGTTCTCTGCTCCTCATCTCCCCATTGGACCCTATTGTAAGACCACCCTCTCCCCTCACTCCCATTGGGGTACTCCTCGTCACCCGACTCCGACTCCTCCTCTAATCCTTCTTCTCATTGGTTGTGTGTACCCTGGCCCCACCCATTTTCCTCCTGTTATAAACCCTGGCCCCACACTTGCTTGGTGTTCTCAGCCACTGCTTTTCTATTGGCTGTGGTTGTGTCCCTGCTTCTCCCCTCACCCTTCCTGGACCCTCTGACTCCCTGAGAATAAACCCAGCTGGATCTACAGCAGTGTCCAGAGTCCTCCTTCATCATCTGGTTGAGCATGTGACTGGCCATCCGGGACTGTGTGCAAGGTGAGCTGGGGGAGCCGCTCACTCTGACTCCGAGGAGGTCGCTCTCGTCCGCATCCTGCCCAGGACTTCCCCCGTGGGGACAAAGATGATCCTGCACACTCAGGTTTGAGATATTTTCAAAATTAATATTGACTGATATTAAAATTGGGCTGTTTAGAATTTTTGTTGTACTTTTTGTGAGTCTCACAGAAATACACTGTCTTGGAGAAAAGAAGAAATCTTTTTAATGGATATGATACGAGCTAGCAGCATCTTCTGGCTCTTTTGACCATCAGTCTTTGCTTTCCTATTCTTTCTAAGATGTTGTCTACAAAGAACAAAATATTGTTGGCTTGTATTAAGATACAATTCTTCATTAATCACTTCCTTTACAATCAAGAGGTGTTTTTAAAGAAACACAGGGCTGTGGCCTTAGGATAGCCATCTACTGCATTTTGTACTCCCTCAGCACAGATACAAATGACTGTCTAGAGTGTATGTCAGAACAGGTTGCTGACCTCTGTGTCAGACGAATGAGTCTATTAAATTCGTGCATGCAATTCATGTACAGGATAGTAAATCAAGTTCTTAATTTGCTTATGGATTTTATTAGCTCTAATAAAAACATTCATTTAGCTATGAATTAAGAAAAAAATTATTGAAGTTGACTGTTGTTGTATTCTTTTAGCATTTTGTTTGGTTTAAATCAGTTAGGCCATAGTATAACTGTGAACACTGAGACAGGTCTTGTAAATTGTTAGCAAATAATCTTTTTTTTTCAATGACTTCAGCCACAACTCATACTCGTCAACTGGCAGACATGAGTCACCTGTTTATGAACAACACCACAATTAGATGAGAAGAGCATGTCCAATAACTTCTGCAGTAGGATTCAAAAATTTAAATAAACTGCCAAAAAGGATATTCCAGGACTAGAATGCTGTGGCCCTGTTGTGCATCCTCCATACTACAACTCCAGTGAGGGAAGATGTGGAGCAGTAGTAGCAAGGGAAAGAGCTGTCACTAAGTGCCACCCAGAGAACCTGAAACTCAGACTCTTCTTCCCAACAGAAAGTCTGCTTTGCCTGTGCGTAGACCTGCTGACACGCTTTGGTGATTAAAAAAAAAAAACAAAAACCACAACAAAGCCCTAGCAAATTCATCTGCTTGATATCAGTCACTTAGAACTAAAATGAAGGCCATACTGTTTAAGTTAGAAGTATCCCTGCTTGTGCTTTATTTCTATCTGCCCTCAGACAGCCTTCATTGCCTGCCCCCTGCCCTTGGAGACATTCCACACAGCTGGAATCTGATGGGCTAAAGAGCCTAACCAGCCATCTAACCTTTACTTAATGAAAAAATTTTCATTGACATTGCTATCATTTGCACTTTAACAGAACTCACAGGATTTACAGCTACATCTTCTGAATTTACTATTTCTCAAGAAGTAAATACCCCTTTCTGTGTTCTCTTAAATCATGTGTGTTTATTCAGTTCTTTTGCTGCTCTTCACTAGCACAGTCTTTTTAATAATTGTCTCTGAAGCCAATATTGAGGTTAATAGCTGTAAAATGAAGACAACAGACCTACTCATAATGGAAGTAATAGAAAAAAATTCTACTGAACAGAAAGTGCTGCTTTTTTCCTCTTCCAATCTATGAAAAATTAGACCTTTGCATTTAATATTTCATTTGCCATTAACATAAATCAACTTGATCTTAATAGGGAGGAGTCAAGAATCCAGTTATTAAAATAGATCTAAATTAAGAACATGTAGACAGTGCTAATACTGTGAGACAGTTTTTCATGCTTATTTACTGACAGTACATCCCTCTGGACATAAATTACTGGGAACACATCATTTTAAAGCAAACTGATTCAAAGAATTCATGCAGATGCCTACTGCTTAGGACTAAATTTAGTCACCTCCTGCTTGTGACCGTTTGGCAGCATCAGGAAAGTTTTTCTCCAGAACCATCTCTCTGAAGCCAAACTAATAAAGTGCTAATTAAAGGAAGTACATGGAAGACATGAACACTAGGAGCCTGGAGTAATTGTCTACAAAAAAGGCAGCTCTGAAACACGTCACTTTCTCTGCTGATCCTGATTAGGGTCTAATTCAAATACCAATATTTCACTGCACGTCAAGGGGCTTTGGGAAAGATTTTGAGCTTTCTCCATTCAGCAGAGGGTCTGCTACAAGTAGCAATACAAATGCTGAAGAAAAAGCCCTGTATTTAATCATATGCTACCATCAGGATAACATTTGTGGCAGTCTGTGCAGTGCACAGAAAGCTTTTCTTTTCATTCCATAGTGGTGAGTCAGAGATCAGACATAAATGAAGGAAAACCACCATTAAAAAAAAAAAGAAAAAAAAAAAAAAGGCTCTGGAATAGAAACCATCTCCCAAGCCTGTCACAACTGAGCAGTAATTAATCTGAGGAGCCTTTCATCTCCCTTGCAGGCAAGCTGGAAAGAAAACTTACTGGCACTTTCCTGAAGAAATGGGCAACAAGTGAAGTCACTTTCTTTTTTTTTTTTTTTTTTTTTTTTTTTTGAATGGGTGTAATCATTGATTTTCTCTTGAGTACCATAAACTTAACTTTGTTTGTGTGAGATGATGCACTATTTCATGTATTTTGCTGTTGCTGCTGGAGTTCAAAACCCTCAATTTCCAGCTTTCCTGAGGACAGATACATTCTCTCATCTGTTTGTAGTATCACTATTTAGTATTCAGAGAAGATATTTTAGAGGTAAATTCATCCTCTGTGTGAAACAGGACACTGTGCAACTAACTGGGCAACTCATTTTGTGAATCACTAGAGCTGGTAATCTGAAGGGAAATGTTTTATGTAAAAATGATCATACTATATTCATACTTTAATGTACTATCAAGTTACTAAATTCCATATATGGCCATCTACTTAAGCATCTGATTTTAGCAAGAACTGGAACTCTGTTCAACAGGGCACTTAAACATATGATTAATCTCACACCTACTCAACAAACCTAAGCAAATATAGGTATAAATTTAAAAACGTTCCCATGCTACACAAAAGACAAACTTAATTCTTCATTTTCTGAGTTTGAAAGCATTGTTGGTTTTAAGGCTTTTCACTGAGTTATTTAAATGGAGTGAGACCATTACTTAGGAAGAAAACAAAAAAGCAAGAAAAAAATGAAGATTTGCACAAGGATGGGAATTAGAGTTTGTTATGCTATTCAAATTTTACTTTTATAGTTTAATGGTACATTATTTTACATCAAATAATACTTTATTTTTCTTTTGAAATTGGGAGCATTCAAACTGCATCTCAGGAAATATGTAAAACCTCTTCAATCTGTCAATACAATACAAAAAAAATTATTAATCACAACTGATAGGAAAATGTTAGCAGTAGAAAAGGGAATCTGAATGTTTCTAGCAAGGCATTTAACACAGTTTATTTTAATATTTTCCAGTTACTTTACAGTTGTTCAAGTTTAATTTCAGAATCAAGTATCTCTGAAGTATTAACACCTTAATGATATTTCTTCTCACAGAATGAAAAAGCTGAGTCTATTAAAACATATGGAAAGACTCTTTGAAGATATATATTGAAAATTACTGAACACTCATTGCAAGCTTCAAAAATTTTATTAAATTTTATGGTCTGGGAGTGTTGTTCATGGCAGGATCCTTAGAAGACAGTTTCCATACTGAAAGATAAAGGAGTTGAAAACACATAACCTGAGCCTTAGAGAAATATCAAATTCAAGTGAACTCTAATGACATATCTAATGGAGTTGACTGAGAATTAGTTCCGTCTTAAGGATAAACAAAAATAATTTCATGAATTATGAATTTCCTCATAATTCACAAAACTGTGCACAGATTCATAAGTCTCACTAGTTTTGGATGAGGTGGTGAGGCATGAATCATCATTATAGAATCCCCTGTAAGCGTTCAGTGGATCCAAATGTACTTGGGTTTCACTGACCTGGGTGTAATCCTCTACTTCTGTATTTCCTAATCCCAATCCTTCTTTATGTTGTACAAAATATATAATTATTAAGTGATATTACATATCCAAAAAGAATGCCCAAAGCTAGCATCACAAGGAGATTCTGACGCTATTATTCTCTAAGTATATTTTATCTCAATACTTCTTGACTTTAAAATATCTATTAACTCTGCAGCTGACAGGCACAACCTGCTGCCCTGGTGGTAACGTGTTGCAGTACAAAATAAGTCTTTTGGTCTAGGAACCTGCTCTTATGTTCCCTTGCCACACTCAATAAAAGAGGGGAGGAAGTGAGACTCGTTTCTTTCGCTGTTGTGCTGTCTTAACTTGCTTAATACAGTTGATACAGCCCCCATGTGTTAATCAGAAAGTAGGATTCTCCTGTGTGAGTTTGATTAGCTTTAACAAGGGAATTTGACAGATCTTAACCAAAAAGGCTGAATATCCTCATAGTGAGGGCACTCTTCAGGGAACAGAGAAACATGAGTGTAAATTGCTTCAGGCAGAGGAAGAAATTGGACCTGGGTCCCAGGCTGAGAACCGGTAAAAAAAATAGCTCAGTCTTTCAGGAATCCATTTGCTTTTGTTCTTCTGCAGATGTTTAAAATACATCTTGACATTCAGTAAAATGTTGCATTAATATTAGAAAGAAGTTTTCAAAAAGTAGGAATCCCCAAAACTATCAGCAGAACTTTAAGCAACTAATGAAAATAATGGTTTCTCAGCATTTCACTTTGTAAAAAATTTGTGTCTCTGTCAGCTTGAAACATAAGACTTAACACATTTATAAAGTCTATTTTAGCCATACCTCAAATATTTTCTTCAGAAAGGTTTCTCAGAAAAAGGAGTGCATATATTATGTCTCTAATGCTGACCTCTACAATTACCAGAACCTTTCAGAACTATTAAGGAAGCAAGCAACTCTCAAGCACTATCCCGCATCATATAATGGCCTGTTTTGGTCTCAAAACAAACTGTTACTATAGAAGTGTGAATTTTGAATAGATAATAATTACACTATTCCTTTTCTCAGGACAAGGCTGGCATTTACCTTCACTTCTTTTTAGTCACAATAGATGTGGGCTTTGAAACAGATTGTGGCCTTTTAAAATTTTTCTCTGTTGTTGTTTCAGTCCTCTGGCTCTTTATGTAGGTATTACTGAATCACAAGGACTCAGCTGCCTTGTAGCTATACTAGATATTATGCCACGCTTTTTATTCCCTTCACATATAATCATTGCAATAATTTACCTTTATAAGTTACAATAAGAAGGAGAAAATAAAGCCAAGATAAAAATAAGAAGGCTATCAGTATTCTTATTAACTATTTGAAGGGTATAATAAGGTCATGTTTATTGGGTTACAGTAATCACTTCTGTAAAAAGAAGGCTGTATTTCCTTTTTCCAAAAGAAAAATAATGATTATGCCAACCTTATTTCACTGAAATCTCCAAAAAAAGGTTGCTCTGTCTTTCTGTATATTTTCCCCCACTGAATTTGCATATGAAATATCAAGAAAAATTGGACAAAAGACATGGGGTACATGACTTTTCTCATTATGTTTCATGTTAAAAGTCCTATTGATTTTTATGGAAGAAGAAATATATCCATTAGAATCACATGGTATTTTTACAATTACCTCTTATTACAAAATAATTTATTTATTAAAGCATGATCATTTGTGATAAATTGATGTAAAAAGTACAAAACTTCACTGTGAAGTGTAAAAATAATATCTATCCATGTACCTGCGGACAAGATATCAAAACTGTGTTATTGAACACAATTGTATTTCTTACATCACAGTCAAGGCTGCATACAGAATAAGTTTGCTAATTTATCCCAGAATATTTGTATAATAAATATGGACAGCAGAACTACATTAGATCCAGAAAATTCTCAGAAAATACCTGGCAGCTTAAGTGTGTGTAAAACAAAGGAAATAAAATTGTTTCTCAAAATATTTACATGTCCATTTACTGTGTAATTTTTGAACTTTTAAATTGCTATTTGATGTATGAATAATGCATTTCAAATTAGTCATGAAGAAATTTGGACATGCTAAGCCAGCCTTCTTCTCTACTTTGTTCCCTTTTTTGACATACTTTCAGTAACAATTAGAAGATTTGGGATGGGTTTTTTGCACTTTTTCCTTATTCCTTCTGCCATTAATTAAAACTGCAGTAGAACTATCAGGTTATTTACCCTTATGGTCTTTAATCGTTTTCACTAAAGATGTATCTCACCACCCTTTTATTTTCATTGTACATACTAGAATTTGAATTATGCTCACGAGCTCCAGATTGTAGATGTGCTGTGATCTTTTTTGACCTATTTTCTAGAAAATGCATTATTTTATTTCTATTATATATCGAGATGCATGTGAATTAACATAACCACTTGGGTCAAGACAATTAGTAACAATATCTTTTGTCAGATTTCTGTAATGGTATTATACATAGGAGTTTAGAGTATCTGTGCTGTAACCTGCATGTGAAAGATGCTCATTGTATACATAAATGTAGTGTGTATCCATAATGGCAACATTATGAATGCTAGTGTCATACTCAATGGATTGCAAGACTCACAGTGACTTTGGAAAGAGCCTGAAGAGTAGCATGAACAGTTTTCATTCTGTTTAGCACTAATTTCTGTTGACATGTAATTGAAGCATGTATCATTTTAAGCAGAATTACAAGTTTACTATATCACCACTAGACCATTTTCAAGTATAATTCCTACACAAGACTAATATTAAGACATTATTCAATTACTATTAAAATAATTATTTGTAACATCTCTGGCTTTGAGAATAAATTATTTCTCTACATGATGATTGCCTGCAGTGCAGTTAAATATAATTGAAAAATATTATGCCACCTTTAATAATTAGTTATCAGTCTCGAAGTGGAATGAGAAATATTCCTTTCCAGCAGGCAGAAGGCAGGTGTTCACTTAGCTAAGCTTGAGTTCAATTTCCCTGTTTTAGTTTCTGCTATTTCTTTGCACCAGCTTTATTCCCCATTCTCTTTTTCCATTACCTGTATTCCCACTGTAGCAATCATGACTATGCCCTTTTAAAAGCTTCTGTTCCTCCTCGAGTAGAGAATTTTGTCCAGTAGAGAGTGTGTAAAAAGCTTCCACTGTTAATTGTTTACAAGAACACTACTGTGTGCTGCAGGACACAAAGGCACAGGCATCTGCCGTTTCTGTTTTTCCCAGAACTGTGTAAATTCAAAGGCCTGAAAAATGCAGCATGCTTTCCTGTGTTTTCATCAGTTTCCATCACAGGCAACCCACATTGGGTATGAAGTGTTGGACACCCTCCCCTACATACAATACACCTCAAGAATGTCTTTTTCTTCATTTTGCTTCCAGGCAACACCTAAATTCACTTTTTGGGATATCTTAAATAAGAACAGTATATACTCCACCTTTTCAAAAATGTTATGTTGCTAACCATCACTCATTGCCCTGGCAGCCCTGAAATGAAGCAATTAAATTAGATATAATTACTGTAAACATCTGTAAAATACTATTGACACATGCACAGCAATTAAATCTCTTAGCAAATAAAAATACAAAGACTTAATAAAGCAGTTCACTCGTATATGCCATGACCAAATGAGAGTGCCATTATCAAAAAACAAATGTAATTGGAAAATATGCTCATTGGATTAGGCTGGCAAGATACCAAAGAAGAAATTATTGTTAGAGCTGGGACAAAGCCTACGGATGACCAGGTTAAATAATTCCTTTTTCTTGTGAAATTACAAGAGGAAGGAATTTAGCTGGGTTATGGGAAGGAAGAATTGACTCTAAGGTAGGAGAAAGCTAAAGATAGGGAGCAGATAGGAATTATACAAGTACAATTTATTACTTAATTGCTTATTTAGACTTATTGGAGTGAGAAGCAAGTTTGTAATGAAGGAATAGAGGGGAGATGCAAGAAGACCCAGCTGCAGCACTGCTATGCTACCGGGATGGGTGCTCCTTTTAGTCAACCTAATTTCAATTTGCTCCCAATCCAGAAACCACCTCTTCCCAAACATCTAGTGCTGAGCCAATTTAGAGATGCGTGTCCAGGTTTCCTTAACAAAGAGCATCCTTTGGGTGAGACACACAACAATATATGTCTCTGGCTTCCTTTGTGCAAGGTAGTTTTGTTTGTTTGTTTGTTTGTTTTGGGGGGGCTGTTTTGTTGTTTGGTTTTCTTCCCAGAGAGAACAAAATAAGAAAAGACAGTATGTTCACTGTAGAAAAATTCTTTACAAAAGAAGTAAAAAAAAAAAAAATTAAAGTAAAAAAATCTGAAACTTGAAGTTAAACCTTGTACTAGAGAGTATCATCCTCAGCTATTGCAAATAATTATTCCATAAAATTCTCTTAATTATAGTAATCCAAAACCATCTCAGAATTGGGTTACTTTCTTGCCCTCACCATGCTATTTGGAAAGTAATACAAAAAACTTAATTGACTGGATATTTAGAAAGAATCCAATAAATGCATTCATTACCAGTTTAGAATGACATATTTTTGTTCCAGGATAGTCTGTTACTTCTTACAAGTCCTTTACTCAGATGTTTGCTCCACTGAGGTATTTATAGGGATCCTGCAGCTGGGTAAATCCAATCAAACACTTGTAGTCTATGCCAATAAAATTTATTCTTTATTACTGCAGTCATCCTAGGAGCCATTTTTTGCATTTGTTCCTTTATGAATTTATCTTTTTGGAGTACCAGTTGTACTAGGATTGCATTAGCTTGGAAATACCTAACTACTGCTGTAAGAAACTATAGAATAAATATTGGCATTAATGATTCATGCATTCATTATAATTGTACTGACCATAATGGAATAATTTAGTATTAATGCTGGTATCTGGAGGACTCTATTGAACCAAGTGCATCTGTTAAAATATCCATGAAATGAAAAATCATTCAGTCTAAAATTCAAGCATGCAGCCTCTCAAATGATTCTTCAAACTCTAACTTTAACCTTTCTCCTTGACTCTGATTCCTGCTTCTCTGAGGTGTAAGCATGTGATTTAGCTGTTCAATCCCTCTGATTTCCAGAAGGCTGATGTCACAGGAATGTATTGACATCAGTGTGGAGTAAAAGTCAGTTTTATCCTATGGAAACAGAAGCCAGCAGTTTCTACCAGTCTTTTAAGGAGCAAGTAGCTTTTCTCTTTACAATGTTTCCCTACTGGAAGGTCTGACAAAATTAACCAATTAAAAATTGGCGATACTTCAAGAACACTTGTGGCAGTGGCAGCTTTTGAGTCATTGTAGAGAAATTCCGTCTTTCTATTCCCAAGACCAGGGCAGATTTGGGGACAGTAGAAGTTCTCACTAGAATTTAAAGTCAAGCAGGACAGTTTCTTAAGGTCTGTGTCAGGAACTGGCATGCAGCATGCTCCAGTGATGTCCACTCTGGCAAGGAAAACTATGAAGAGCTGGCTGCAGCCTACAAATAACCCTTAACAGAGAAATCTTTAATCATGCTAGAGCAGCTCTTTATCCTCTTTTCACTTAGAAAAGAAGTTCTAGTCTATTCTATTCTATTGAATCACTTCAGATTAATTAATTACAAAATACTTTGTCATTAAAAAAATGAAAAATAGAAACTTTCTGTATATGAAGGTCTCCTACATCCTCAACAGAAATGTACTAAGCACATAATCCTTTGTGCCATTCTCATCAAACACAGGGAATTCCAGGCAAAGTTAGAAATAGACAATTAACATTATAACACTTAGGGGCTTTAGCAGTTGTGATTCAGTGGCTAATTTGTACTGTAGTGATGAACCAGTAAAATCGATGTGACTGGACTGTGAAGGGAAATATCCTGGCACTATGTCAGGTGGTCTTTCTCCAGGTCATCCATTGAGCCCTTGGGGAATACAATGAATGAAATTATTAGAAATGACTGTGGACAACCTCAGAGCTCTGAAAACACTCAGCCTTAAGAAACAGAGCCAAAAAGTGAGGTTTGGACTTCAGCACTGATTTTTGGTCCTGTAACTGGTAGCAGTTGCTATGGTAGCACATGTGCTTAGCACTCCCTCCCCTCACACACATCCCCCCCTCCCCAAAAAGAGGAAGAGCATAAGATCATACAGAAGGCAATAAAGGAAAAGCACTCAAGAAGACAATGAAACATTCTGTAAGCTTCAGTCTACATAAAATAGCTAGTGCAGGATTTTTTTCACTTACTAGTCCCTAAGGTAAAGGTCTAAATGCAGAGTTTTGCAATTAAGAGAGAGTATATTCCAGGCTTTCACTTTGTAGAGGTGCTCTTTATTACTAAGGAAATTAAAGTGTTTTGGCAGGTTTCTGAAAAAAAAAACAAATCTTGCTTAATTTTTTTCGAGTTCTGCAAATTAGCCCATTTAGTCTAACATTTTATGTACAGGTTTAAGAATTTGACTGTTACATTGTCATTAGTATAAATGAAATACTGAAACAAAAAAAAATTATATGGGAAATGTGGTCTCTATATAGCATTTTCTTGGTTTCTAAGACCAAATACACTATTTATTCTTGTGTGAGCTCTTACTTATCTTTTCATTTTAGAGAAGACAAGTGTATGCAATCTATAAAGATGCTGAGACAGAGTTTTCTTTGGCCTCTCAGGAGCAAAATTTTCCAAACATGAACTTCATACCAATTATTGGAATCTGGAGCTTAAGATTTTCTCCTGCAATAGGATATCTCCTGGTTCATGTCCTGTAATACTTACATCTCAGTTCCTTATTGCTATAACTTGGTTAATTTTTTTCCTACTTACTCACATATATAAAAAAAAATCCATTTTTAAATTTTCAATTGTTTTGTTTCATTCCTTGCAATAGTTTAAGTCCTGCTGAATTGGAGCTTTAGATTAATGGCTGAATAATAATTTTAGTCGAGATAGGGTTTTTCCCAAGACAATGATCACTGTCAGTTCATGCACTCCACTAGCATGCTTAGACTTAGACCAAATTATCTTGAAGAGTTTTTCTTGTTTGTCTGGGATGGATGCCAGTGATTAGCTGTTCCTCATAAAGGTCCAGATTTCTACTCTCATGTAGCTGAGGTGCTCTTTCTTGTGAGACCAACCCTGTAAATCACGTGTCCCACAGAGTCATCCACTACAGGACAGCTCCTGTCCTGCTGCCTCTGCTGACAAACTTGGTTTTCCATGGGTTTAAGGATGTGGACAAAGGAATGCTTCATGGCAGATTCTGAGTGAAGAATTTGTCTCAGATTTGTAAAGGAAAACAGTCTACACAGAAAAGCTACTTCTTTTCATGCAATGAAGAAGATTTGAAAGGAAAGGAAAGTAAATGGCACACATATAATTTTTATAAGGTTTACCATCTGCCAGTGCAAATCTCTGATGAACCACCCAATGTAACTGTAGCAGCTAAACAATTCCCAATGATAGATTGCCCTAGTATCTGTGTAATTACAAGCTAAAAAAAAAAAAAAAAAAAAACAACTGTTACTGTACAAATGTGAGGGTTTTTGTGATTTCTCTAACAGTAGAGGGTATTTCAAACAACTCTATCTGGATAATTTGCAGACAATAAACATCTTGGTTTTTATACAGGGGGAAACATCCATGTGGATTTTTTTTTCCTTTCAAAGATAATTTCAAAATAAGCTAATACTAGGATCTAATTTTAATATCCTTAATTTTGATATTCTTTTTTTTGCAAAAGAAGTAATGCACTGACAAAATGAAGTTTAGATCCTTAATAATTTAAAAGGTTTTAGTTCTAAAAGGTCCTGATTACTTTGGAAACTATTTCTTGTTTTTTAGCTTTTTTAAAAGATCAATTTCTCAAAATGTTCAGCTATTAACTCAAAAGTAATAACAAGAGTTTCAAAGGGCATCTTTTACTGTCTATGTTTCAAAAGAGTCATGATATTTTGATTTATTTTTTGCCATAGACAGGAAAAAGGATGGCATTTCTGAAACTTTATATTTGAAATATGTATCTTATACCAATCACCATTTGAAGATAGCGAAAACTTACAGTGAGCAGCAATGTGTCAAATTAGATTTGGTTCAATTATCTTTATCCTGAAAACAGGCAAAATGTTTTTCTTGAGGGGTGAAAAAATTATTTTAATTGATTTTCCATAGTGTTGGAAAGTCCCAAGTTTTGCAACTTTGTGGTTGTGTTTTCATGTGTGTTTGGGTGAATGACAAAGTAAACGGGAACTGAAATTTATGTATGACCTTTTTTTTGGTGGTTTTGCTACCTTCTGAGGTGAGAGGTATTCTTGTTTACTCAAGAATAAAATGTAAGCCTCTTAAAAATATAGCTTTGCAGTTGGTAATTCTTGCCAAAAAAATATGCCAAGCATCCTTTCGGGAGTGTGATTGCAGGGCAGGTAGCCATACCAAACATAGGTACCAGTGTCATAGCATGTGGTTCCACTTGGCCCTAGGCACTCACAAATCTCTGCTTCATATTTTGTCTTTGTGGATAGTCTTTCTCGGATATCCAGCTCTGAGAATATGTCTAAGTCTATGCTGTGGTTTTAAGTCATTCTGCCCTGGATTTTAAATTTTGCACTGCAGCTCTGCTAAATGAATTGCAATGGGCCCCTTTCAATTCAGGAGATCAAGGACTCCAGCAATATAACTCTCATGTTTAGCCTGAGATCCTAGGTCTGAAAGCACAGCTTGGAAGTCCTATATATTTTTCATATGGTTTAGCTAATTATCTGTATGGTACTGTTGAAAACAAGACAGAAAATGTCCTTTTGACATTGAATGAAAACCTAACAAGCTACAAGCACTGTCTGTACTTTTACTTTTGTCCCTGGCATCCTTGGAAAGATATAGTACAGCTAAAGAAAATGTAGAGAAGGGCAAATATAATGAGTAAGAATGTGGAAAAAATCCCTTACCAGGAGAGAATAAAAAGAGCATTTGTGTATCTCCTCTCTCGAATGAATGTGGTGCATATGGCTTGTGTAGAACTGACTTCCATCAGAACCTGCAATACTGTAATTAGAGTAAAACAGTAAAACTAGTAGAGATCGAGATCAAAACAAATAAAGTACAGCACTTTTCCATACTGGGGGCAGGGAACTTCTGGAAATTCCTTTCAGAGGGATCACAACAGCAGACAGTATCAGCAGGATAGAGGAGATGAGAAAAATTGTGAACAATAACTCCATAAATAGGTGGGAAAAGAAGTAGAAGGGGATAGTCCTTGCAATGCCAAATGATCAAAGATGACCTGGAGTTTAAATATCAGTGAAGGGTAGAAAGGGACCAAGGTTCTGTGCCCTTCTTAAACACCCTCCAGTATTTCCAGTCAGAGAAAGACTTGCAAGGTAAATGGTACATTGTTCTTTCCTTTCTGGCACTGTACCCCGCTCTCCAGAATTCTTCAATGATATCAAGTCCTAAGTAATACAAGATAAGATGAGATAAGCTCTCTCTTCCAATCTAGTGGAACTGAGACACAAAGGATGGAGTTATGGGTACTAACTAAATATTAGACCAATGGCAAAGCTAATAAAATTAGTGAGATTTTTTTCATCCTGAACCCACTGTTCCACTGGCAACATCCTCTTCTCTGTGTTAGGACACACAAATTCCAGCAGCACAAGGTGCTACAGAGTAGTTTTAACAGCACCAATGTAGAGTATGGAATGTGAACAGAAAGGAACTTTATCTTTTGTGAGTTTTGGTTTTGCACATGTAGTTGAACATACTGCTAAAGGGATATATTTTGTTTAGTTCATGTGGATAACTACTACTTTTGATTAGTTGTGCAGGTGTGTGCAATCTGAAGCAAAACAGTGATTAAAGCAATAAATGAGGATAGGCTCATAATGTGGTGTTTTTAAAGTAAGAAAGATAAATTATTTTGCTAATAATCTTTTTTTCATTCATTTACATATCAGAAAAAAAAAAGTATGTGCATGGGGGGAGAGTTTCCTATATTTCAGAAAATCGCAATTAAAAATGTATTAGTTATTAAGAAATGGCTGCCTTGTAATTTATTCATTTCTTTTTATCTATCTATTAACTTCACATGTTTTATTAATAATTTTTTCCAAATGTACTAAATACAGCTGAAGCACAGTTGTAATGTAAATCATGATTACTAATTTTAAGATGGGCAAGGAACAAAATTATCTATTTAAAATTTCCAGATTTTCTTTGAAGTTCGAGTTAAATTTTCTTGTAATACTTGTTCTTCCTCACTAGGTTGTTTGGTTGCTGAGTGGTAAATTGAATAATTATTGAATGCTTTGCAATATGAAATACAGACCATGTGAACTTTACTGTGTGTTAGGTTTGGTTGGGTTTATATGTTTTCACCTCTCTTTTTTACTACTCATTGCATCACTTGCAACTTCATAAAAAACACTTAATACATCTCCTTCTCCTTACAGGAAAGCCTTTCTCTGTGTCTATAATGTTTTCAGATTAGAGACATGTAAAATTGTTTAGTTTTACTGAACAATTTAGGACTGGCCTAATTAAGTTAGGTTATTTGAACAAAACTCATTATGTTAATTTTTCCTGTAAAATAGAAACATATGAACAATTTTCATTTCAGGTGCACGGGATAGTGTGTTAATAGGCTCAAGTAAGCATGGTAGATTTTTGATCAAGTAGTCAAGAGACAAGTCCTATAATTTAAGATTTTTTTCAAGGAACATATGAAGAAGGCAATTTAAATTAGCAAGGAAAAAATCCTGCTTATTAAATGAAGGACTCTGTAAATACAGTATTTGAAAGATTCAGTTGTGGTTGGTATAAGTGAAGGTAGGAAAAGAATCACCTTCATTGACTTCAGCAAAACAGTGACTGAGAACCTAACACACATTTTGAGACAACTTTTGAACAACTGCTGTAGTCATTAAGAACCACTTTTTAATTTTGTTATTCACAAGGATGACTCACCCACGTGTCCTTTCCTTCCTAACTTAAATACAGTTTAATAGTATACTTTCTGGGATTTAGAATTTATATACTTTCTTTTCCAAATTAAGCCAAGGCACTGAAATTTTCTTTTCTTTAGTGCCTTCATCAGGAATATCTGACACAAACTGGCATCTTGGTACAATGTTATTATTTGTTACCAGTAGTTTTCTCATTACAATTGTTGTCAGCGCTTCTTTTAATCACCTCTTGAAAGATCTCAACAGTCTCAGGCTCTGTCATTAAAGGATTTACAATTTCAGCACCTGATGTTCTTTTGCACCATTTGAGCTCTTCTCTGAGGACACACAAAATTACTTTGCAGCTCTTAATTAAGCTTTGCATTATACCCATAAAATGGCACTTAATTCAACAATGGAGACTACAAGGTACCAAGATGCTGGAGGATCCCCCTGAAAGCAGGTTTTACTAGGAGCCAGTCAAGAACAGCAGTGCTGCAGTGCTACTCACCCTTGGTGCCACCATCCCCACAGATCATTCACCCAATGTGTGCTGCCTCCTTCCTGGCCACTTCTGCAAAATGACCCTGGTGAATCAAATCACTTTTTAGTACATTTCTAACATTACCTTTCCGTAACCCCCTTGATAGAATGAAGTCCGGGATGAGGATGTTGACAGGAAATAATCCTTCCCGGGAAGGATAGTGAGAAGTTGCTGTAGGAACAGAGGACAGAAACTTTATTTAGGGCCATTTAGGAAGCAAGTATGCTCACACTGAATTTTGGATACTTTGGCTCCTCCTGCTGTAGTCTGCTACTTGTGTGAACTCTGTGTAGCTAATGTTGGAATGTTACTGGCCCCTTAAACTTCCAGGTATTCCTGGAGACAGTAAACTGCAGAGAGAGGAGATAAGTATGTATATGGTTATAATTATAATCCCATACTTAATTTTTAAACCACAAAATTTTAAATTTAAAAGCACAAAAATTTCACATAAATTCTACTTACATTATTCTAAGTTTTTTCTACCCAAGAAAGTTTAAAGTGTAATGAGCTAAAATCAGTAGTAAATTCTTCAACTTGGTTTGTTTACTTCTGAGCTACTTAATGCTGTTATTTAGCAGTGTACAAAACTGCTTCAGGAAAAACATGAAGTCATCTGAACAAATAAGTAAAATACTTTTTCCCCAACTGATTCTTGAATAAACTTTTACAAAGTAAACTCAGTTTGACAGCTGCAAAAAATGCATTCATGTAAGTCTGCATAATTCAAGGCCCAAGCATTTACAAAAGCTCCTAGTGAGGGAAATAAAACTAGAATCTATATTTTTGAAGGAAATGAATTTTTTCTAGAACACAGAGAATGTACTTTATTACACACGTTGGAAAGACAAACTAGAATACTACACCATTTGGAAAACAGTAATCATAGGAATAGTATGGGCATTCTATTTTGTGGTCTTTTCTGAGCTAACAGAAGCTCCTCAGACAGTCCTTGGAGATGGAGTTAACTCTAACTTTGGAGTGTTGAGTAGCAACTTCCAGACCACTTCCTGGAGCTTATTCTGACCTAAGTAAAAGTCATAAACTTTTACTTTATGACAATGTTAGTTGTGAGCTGGCACACAGAGGGTGAGATTTACAAAGAAATACATCCATTTAAAAAGTGTATATGTACTTTTCTACGTGTCTATTTGCCTTTTAAAATTTTTAGGACAGTGATAAAATGAAGACCAAACTCAGATGATTATATTGACTACTTGGGTCAGAAACTTGCTCTAGAGACTAAGGAAACTTCACTGAGTAATGGTGCTGATCTACAGAGATTATTTCTATACCTGGTCTGTCAAGTACCAAACTACTCAATGTTTTTATATTGCCTATGACAGATTTCTTTCTCTGACATTTCAGGATCCTCAAATATCTCTAGGATGCTACAGGAGTTGTGTTTTTATCATTGGAAATTGCATTTTATGTAGCTGATATATTTTAAGCTCCATGTGTTAGAGTGTAGAGTGCTTTCAATGAACTAATGAGCAGTATGTTTATTAATATAACTAAAGATAGCTTGCCACTGCAAAACTTAAATTTTAATAACAAACAATGAAGTAATAACTGTCTTTTTGCTGATTTGAGCCACCATTTGAACAAAACTCTCAGACTATCTTACTTTATGACACATGTCAGAGTTCTTACTTCTCACATTCACTGGAACAGTGAAAACACCATCCTTCCTGAAATAAAAATCTGGGTTTCTATACAGTCCCTCAGATACTCTAATAATATAGCTTTAAGTGAACCATGCAGTTAGTATTATATATACTTTTTTTTTTCTTTTTAGTTTTTTTAAGAAATTTCAAAATAGGTATTTTATACTTCTTTTGCAGATACCTGTTTCCATGGTCCTTGTAAATTCTAAGCAGTTAAGCACCCCTTAAATACTAAAAATCTCCACAGTTCCATCTGATTGCATAATGTATTCTTTCTCTTTCCTAAAGAAAAATCTAGAAGACTGAAGAAAATCTTTTTAATACTACTGCATGGGTGACTGAATTAGAATTAAATTGTTTTAGGGAAAGGAAAGAATGTAAATAATTGATCTGATGCTAACAATTTTCAATTATTTAAATACGGTGCTTAAAAGGAAGGTCTTAAAGTGAAATTACAGAATTTAACAAGGATTTAAGTAAAAATTTTGCTTTTGTAATAACTCAACATTTTTATATTAACTTTTAATTTTGGAAGGAAATGTTAATTCACCAGGAAGAAAAGACATTTGATAGAGATTCTTACTTTTCCTAGAAATTTGGTTCATTGAATTTTCAGTACATAAATTTAATTATAAAATTTGAAATTTTACATATCAAAATTCAAAAAGGGGAAATTTAGCATATCAAAAAAGAAGAGGGATCTTATATAATATTTTAGTCATTTGTTTGTTTC
The DNA here is from genome assembly GCA_034509185.1 of Euphonia xanthogaster. Taxonomy (NCBI): domain Eukaryota; kingdom Metazoa; phylum Chordata; class Aves; order Passeriformes; family Fringillidae; genus Euphonia; species Euphonia xanthogaster. The sequence continues at coordinate 95,526,534 of JAYDZK010000113.1, forward strand.
TATTATTGTCCAGGGGACATTTCACACAGATATTTTGGGAAATGTCTTTATTAAACATTGATGGAAAGAAAAATGAAATTTAATTTCATTATGATAGAGATGCTTAAGAAATTCAGGAGAGGATGCCTGTATTTCAGAAAAAAAAAAAAAAATCTATGGGGAAAAAAAGCTTGATCTATGCTATTTCTTCCAGAAGCCATCTATTCTCTTCCTTGTCTCTGAAAAAAAAAAAAATCTGTCTCTTCTGTAACCAGGCCTATCAAAAGTATTCTTAAAATAGTCTAAAACAGACTGAGTTAAGGAGACCTGCTGGCTCATAAAATATATCTCTAGTTCTTGAAGATAATGGCTAGTTTTGAATTGAACCAATATATCTTTCTGACATTTAGTCACTTTGCTGGGTCTCTCTGAGGTTCCTTAGCATCTTCTCAAGCATGGGCTCCTCTAAATAATTTTGCATGATTTGAGAAATTTTTCTACTGCATAGTTTGGCTGCAGTTACAGACCACTGAAATAAATACAAAGTAGTTAGGTGTTTATGGATTGTGTAAGGGTCCAAAGCCCTGCTACTTTTCCAGGGTGAGCACTACAGCATACAGGACAAGCCACTTGGCAAACTCAACATTACCTCTTGCATAAGAAACATTTCTCATCATCAACAGGCTCCACTCTTAATTGAAGTGCCTGTTTTGGCATGTTTTATCACAGATTTAATGGGCCAGAGAATCTTGCCCTACATCTGGTGTATTCCTTTCCCTCTCTGGTTTTGTTAAGTCTGCAATGGGCAAAAGGGTAATCAAGTATGTCTGGAGAGACTGAGCTGACCTAATGAACATATGTCGGAGTTAATGAACAATTCCATGGACTTTGTCAGTGCACGTCCTAAGGCAATTCTAGGCACTGAGTGGCTGTCATTTTCTGAGCTGCAAAGTTGTTCAGTTAGCTTGCTTCAGCAGTAAGTCACTCCAGTTAGTGATTCTATTAATAACTGCATTTAAAGTACCTCTAATTTTGCTAGGGGGTTGAGCTTTTGTTGGGGGCAGAATGCTTCACTTCTTGATTATTGAGATCCATAGCTGCATGCTGCCAAGTGAGAGCAAATGGCTTGATTTCCTTCATATTTCATTTTTTCCTTAAATCTCCTGAAGTTTCACAGGTGAAAGAAGAGAAATTGGAAGAATATATGCGTTTGGAGTGTTACTTTAGCTCCAAGTCTCCTTATACTGAAGGACTGCTCGCTATCTGTCTCATTTCTTCTCTGCCTGGATCAGCTCTTATTCTCACTCTAGCTCTGGCTATGCAGCCTCATGAAATATCTATCCACTTGCTCCCTTGAATAACATTGAAAGGTTTTATTTTCATGTCTGAGTATATGGGGGGGTGAGAGAGTCCACCAAGGTGTCAGTGAGCATATGTCTACTCTAGTGTCTGGGGTGTTTTTGCAACACAGATGTGCCAGCTTTGCTATCGTTTTATGCAAGTATGAGAACAACTTACCTCACTAAAATAGTCACAGTGGTATATGGTTATTTTAATTAAACTGTAAGTTATTTTAATGAAGCTCTATGGCTTTCTCATGACAGCAGATTTCACTCATTCTTTAGGATAGTACAAACACAGCCAGGCTGAAACTGCATACAAAGAATATTCACAAATCCTCAGAGAATGTAGAGTCAGCTGCAGCACACTGTACTTCCTTGCTTAGATAAATGGCATAGTCTTTCACAACAGTGGGCTTTTTTTTGTTGTTGCTTTTTATCCTTTTAACTAAACTACAAAAGATGTACTACAATTTTGCCATCAACAAAAAAATCATTTTGCCAGCCAAATAATGTCATGTATTGGCTGAGTGGCAAAAAGGCAATTGCAATTCAGGGCAGAAAAATGTAGACTGATGCACTAATTGATGGGGTTATGACTGATACTTCTGGGAAGAAGGCAGCTTATGCTCTGTAACAATCCAAGAAGTAAAATGTGTTAGGAATGTTTAGGAAAGAAAGGGAGAACAAATCTGAAGACATTGTTACTTCTTTGTTCAAAGTGCAGGAAGTCCTCAACACTACGTGCAGCTCTGGCTGCAACAGCAGTGTCCATAGAATGTTGCTGTGTCTCCCTCAAAAGGGATTAAAAACAGTTGTGAAAAGTAAAGAAACTAACACAAAGCATTTACATAGAAGAAAGAACCATAGTGAAGCTTTTTGTTTACAGAAGATAGATGCTGAGAGAGGTATGATACAGTTCTCTGGAACTGTAGGCATAGAAAAGGTAAATAACAACTGTTCATCATCTTTCACATGAGTCAAAGGCATCTTTTTAAAATAGTAGGGGTTATAGTTCATATAGGTTGAAAAATTAGCAGGACAAACACATGAAAGAAAAATCCACTCAAGTCTAAAAACCCACAAAATCATTCTATCTAGCCCTGGAAGTCCAGAGAAGCTATATACATATGCTGTCAGATATCCCAGGGAAGCACACATCTGATTTATTCCTCTCCCAGGCATGTGTTCCTGTCCACCCTAAGAAACAGATTATTGGGCTTTATGTACCTTTGGTCTGATATGATGAATTGCTTCAATGAAAAAAAAAAAAGATATATATACTTTCTTTTCCTTAAAATATATAGACTAATTTATGAGCATTTACATCTCTTTTCCTTCCATTTAAGCATATCTTACTGAATGAATTGCAAAGAATAGTATGAATAGCACATAATATGTATGTAAACACCTCTCAAATCTAAAGATACACACATTTTTTCTTTTAAATATTAAAAACTGCACTCCTTCTGTCCCAAATTGTCTTTATAGACCCTTTTGAGATAAAATTCCTCTGTAAGCCACAGCTTGCATCATTCAGTCCTTCAGCTACCATGAGGGACTGGAAGGGCTGTTACTCTGCAATGTTACATTTTCAAAGAATCATAGAATGGGTCAGGTTGGATAGGACCATAGTGGATCCTCTGATCCAACCTCCTTTCTCCAGCAGACTCATCCTAGAGCACATTTCACAGGATTAAGCCACCAGAAGGTGCTTGAATAGGAGCTTGTGGAGGCGGGAGACCCCACAACCTCCCTGGGCAACCTGTTCCAGGGTTTGGTCACCTGTACAGTAAAGGTGACCTCCTTCCTCATCTACACATGGAACTTCCTGTGCATCAGGGTCTACCCGTTGTCTCTTGTCACCACCAAGAAGAGCCTGGCTCCATCCTCCTGACACCCTCCCTTTATAGATATTTATATGCATAGATAAGGTCCTCTCTGAGTTACATCTTCTTGAGGCTGAACAGGCCCAACTCTCTCAGCCTGTCCTTGTAAGAGAGATGCCCTTTAGCATCTTTCTCGCCCTCTCCTGGAGCTGCTCCAGGAGCTCCATGTCTCTCTTGTCCTGAGGAGGCCAGAACGGGACACAGCACTCTAACTGTGGCCTTACTGAGGTCCATGAGAGTAATCTTACTTGCTGCCCTACTCCCTCTTTGCCCAGTATGGAACTCCACAATTTCATGGTTGTTAGAGCCAAGGCTGCCACAATCTCAAATCTCCATCAAGACCTTCTTTGTTGGTATGAGGTCAATCAGCATACCATTCCTTGTGGGATCATCCACTACCTGTGGCAGGAAGTAGTTTGACTCCAGCAGAGAAGTGCCAGTGGTTCCTGAATCTTACGTGTACTGTTTCTTGTGCAGAACTGCCAAACAACCAAGAGCACACCCCAGGTAGAGCTTTTTCAGTTTCAGGCTCTCTACACAAAAGATTTGGTGTAATTCCTCCCCTCTTCTCACAAATCCACCCAGGATGCTCAATAAGCTCTCCTCTTCACACATTTGGCATGTTACAACAGAAACTAGACAGAATATTCAATCATTTCATTTATTTGAGTGATCCAGTTGACATACCAGCAGCTAGGCACCAGAGAGAAAAGTGGTCCAATACTGGTCAAAGGTGAGCATAGATGAGTACTCATGCAGAACTGCCCATGAGTTAATTATATTTACTACTTCTCCTTTTTCAGAAAAAGACAGAAATTGCCATTCTGTACCCCTCTCGGACAAAGTTCCTTGGGTGACTCAAAAGGATAGTCATGATATTTTCACCCAAATTGATTATGAAAACTCCAGTTGGCAATTAGTAAGGAAGACACGAAGGAATAAGCTTCTTTTTTGTTTTCCCTTGTTTCTCTATAGAGGTGATTGCTGAATATCAATAAGCACAGATGAAATATCTCAGAGGATTTCAGATTAAGCATAGAGAAGGGCCACAGGTAAAGTCTCAATTTATTGCAATGTGCATTTAGCTCAGTTATCTTTGCACAGAAAACCAACAAGCTTGTGAGGTTCCAGGTAGTAGGTACCAAAAAAAAAAAAAAAAAAGAAAAAGGAAATTTATTGTAATGTTTATGCTTGCTGCAGCTATCGCTATTACTCTGTCTCTTGTGAGGTCTGGAAATGTTATTTGTCTCTGGTATCAATACCGATCACAGCAGGCAGGCATCTGCTTCAAAAAAAGTCATGTCTCAGCTGGCTCTTCTCAATGGCAAAATCAGCACAAAGGCCAAGGACTCAATAGAAATGAAACCACAACCTCTGTCTGGTCATTCCTGGTCAGGGTTGAGGTAATATGGAAGGATTATTACTTCAACTGCATGGTACTTGTTCTACGAATAAATTGACTATTTCAATCTTCTGGGCTGTCAATTCAAAAACTTTTGTGGACACTATGCTATAAAAGAAAGAGAAAAAGGGGGAAAGAGAGAAAGAGAAATTGACTGTGCTCCTAGTTGCAGTAAAATCATTTGTGGTATACATCTCTGTTATGATCTATTTGCTTATTTCTCTTCTGCAGTCTGTAAGCTTGATCATTGCAATAATTATATTGCATACCTTTATTACACCATTTCTTTTAAGATATATATGAGCTCAATAAAAAATTACTACACTAGAAAAAGGTTAAATATTATATGCACATGCACGGTTCAACCCTGTCTGATAAAATGGGGAAAAAAACCCCTCCAAGTAGACCTAAATATGCTTGTGCAAAATTCAAAATACAGTTGTGCATGGTTCTTAATGAAGTACAAAGGTTGCAAGACTGTTCTTAACAGTGCAGGCAGTAAGAAAGAAACAGGTGAATCTAGAAATTTTGGCAATGCAAGTATGAAGTGTGGCCACAGAGCATTCCAAATGCCCTCTCCTGAGTGTTGGCAGAAGAGCAAGAAATCCCACCCATCAAAAAGTCAATTGACCATTTGCAATGAAAACCTGGGATAGTTTATGGTTATACAAAATGAGGTATTGATGGTGCGTTTAATGAAATAATAATAATCCTCTGGAGACAAGGAAATTTTAGGACTTTATCAGGGAACATCTTTGAACAAGACATGGAGAGTGGCTAAAGCAGTTATTAAACTATCCAATTGTTTGTTTGTTTGTTTGTTCATTTATTCAAAATAAAAAAGAAAAGCCTGTCATTAAATATTTTTCTTTTAGATTAACAGTCTTTCTGGAATATGTCAAATATTACAAAATGTCAAATAAATTCATTTATTCAAGCAGTTCTCACTAAGCACTTAAGGAACCTTGCTTCTAGACTTAGCACAAAAGATGAAAGCCAGTATACTTAAAGTTCGTGATTGGTCTCTATAATCTCTCATCCATTCCTCTGCTGTATTCCAAAGATTTTTTTTTCTCTACTTCCTTCTAAAATAATCTTGAAGTGCTCTTTTCAGATGCAAATGCATTCAATGTTTTTTAACTTGATAAAGAAATCATATTTGAATGTCATCTCAAGAAACCATAACAGGGGAAACCAACCTGATTAAAAACAGCTTTTCTTTATACCCAAATATAATCTACAATTATTTTACTTATAATTCTTCTATTTAAAGTAAATTCCTAGAGCTGGTGCCTCCGGTGCAGTAACAGCTGTTATTCTGTTAGAATAATTGTCCTAATAAAAGTTTCTAAATAGAAGCTGAAATAACTTCACACATATATAACAGCCATTAAGAACATGGTTAAACATATTATAACTTTAAGTTTCTCTTGCAAACAGCTTTGTCCTAAAAGCAACCTTACACTTATTTCATATATATATATATATATATATATCGATTTGCCAGCATTTCTACTCTGAGTGCCATTTTACACTTATTTAGTTAGTGGAACTACTTAAATAAAAAGTAAGTGGATAAACCTAAAATTTTCAATTCTTTTAATTCTGTAAGTCTAAATATAATAGAATAAATGTGTATTTTATACACTGAGTTTACCAGACAAGACATAGAACACATACAGAGAGATTGAGAAAGCTACACATTTATCCTCTGCAGAATATTGCCTGGACTTTGTTATCTATTGCACAACATTACTGGGGGATTAGAATGAGTGGAGGTGGCATTAAAATGTTAAAATTTTGTTCCTCAGCTATGAAGCTGACTTCACCTATATTCTGAAAGTTCACCAATCTTACCTAAAAGAGACTTTTTTTTTTTCAATTGTTACTTAATCAAAATATTAAATAACTCTTTACATTTACAAAGAAGAAAATCAGTCTAGATTTCTTCTTATTTTCTGTGTTCTGTGATACTACCTGAGTCTTTCAGTAGTATTCACAACAAAACACAGCAATAGAAAGGCACAGTGAGATGATTTAGGAATAGATTATGGACTTACGTCTGAACTATTTGGTTTTATGAGTTTAATTCCAGCTTCCATAGCTTTTGCAAGTGCCTTTGGGGTAGCTGCACTTCATGAATTTGTCAGATTCTTATTTCAATTACACTGTTATCAGGTTGGCATAATTTACCAGCTACTACAGGTATAATTTCTGATTTACATTAATATTAGTTTAGTAAGAATTAGTCCACAGCTATTCTGGAAGGACATTCTAAAATGCCTCATGCCTGTCAGCTAATTATGTCTTTGGAAGCTTATATTTTTAACATAATAGGCACTAAAGCATGCATTTATGTAGTTATATTTTACATATATATTTTGGAGTTTTTTTAATTCCTAAATTATAGAAGATTGTTCAGGCACTTGCATATTATTGACTGGTACTATTCCTCCTTTCTTTCATTCCAGCAGAATTACAGAATGAACTTTAACAAGAAATGGTTATCATGATAGAAGGGAAGTTGTTGCAGGCTTTTCACTAAAATTATGTGCCACAAGAGAGAAGGCAGTAGAAAGGAATGAGATGAAAACTAATTCTTTAGTCATAAGAGTATGACTATTACCTTCTAGATGTTAACTATCTTTACACCAACAATTAAAAACATTTCTGCAGAATGCATAACATTTTAAACTATTTCTTTGGGTATTTATTTTGAAAGCACAACAAAGTAAAGGTATGTAAACTAGACAAAGCAAGGACAGAGATTTTGTGATCAGTACTGCAGCTGAAGGCCAGTTTGTGAAAGATGGTGACCCCATACAGAAGACATGATTGCTGCTTTGAGACAGTAATCAATGAAAAAGACTGATCAAGCAGGGAAAAGTCTTCCAGAGCCTACACTTTAAACATTTTAAATGTAACAAAATTATCACTGAAATTTTGGTAGTAGCTCGGTTCTGTATATTCTCTCTAGAATTTACAGACATAGAAAAAAGGTTGTAAAATAGCATTATTAATACTCCCCAAGTTAACAAAGTTTCTTAAGTCCTCTATTAGTACTTATTTATAGACCATCAGTCCATGGGTGTTCTTTAGAAAGAATTTGTTAGCTTTTTTTCCTGTTACTTCTTTTTTCATTTTTTTTCCTGAAATCTGTAAGACAGTAGATATGGCAATTAATTAAAGGTGCAATGGGAAAATAATTGCATTTAGGTGACACAAATTTAGTAGGATATAACCAGACCCTGCAAATGAGATCCCAGTCTTCATTAGGGTACTCATCTGCCTCAATAGTACTTTCAACAGGCAGCTTTTTTCCATGTCCCTTTTCAGCAATACCCTAGAATCATAGATTCATTTAGATTGAAACCACTCTTTCAAAAAGACTAAAAAAATAAAAAGAACAACAACAAAAACAAAATACAAACAAAACAAAAAAAAAAACCAAACAAAAAAAAACAACAACAAAAAACTAGTCAGCCTGGGAGACTGACTCCCACTCACTGCTACCTCCTTTCAGGTAGAAGTAGAGAGGAATAAGATCTCCCCTAAGCCTCCTTTTCTCCAGGTTAAACACCCCCGGTTCCCTCTGCTTCTCCTTATAAGCCCTGTGCTCCAGGCTGTTCACCAGCTCAGTTGATCCTTGCAGACCCTCCAGAACCTCAAAGTCGTTCTTTCAGTGAGGGGCCCAAAACTGATCAAAGGATTCAAAGTGTGGTCTCAGCAGTGCCAGGTACATGGTCACTGCCGTGGTCTTACTAGCCACTTTATTCCTGGTACAAACCAGGATGCCTTTTGCCCTCTTGGCCACCTGAGCTCATGTTCAGCTGCTGTTGATGAGCACCCCAGGTCCTTTTCCACAGGGCATCATTCCAGCCACTCTGCCCCCAGCCTGTAGCACTGCCTCGGATTGTTGTGACCCAAGGGCAGGACCTGTCACTTGACCTTGTCACTATTTAACCCCATAGCCCACCAATAACCCCAATAGCGCACCAATACAGTCTGTTCAAATCCCTCTGCAGAGCCTTCCAACTGCCTTTTCTTCACTTTCACATAACCAGCTAAAAACTACGGCCTTTCTAGGTTCAGATCTTTATACAGCTGTTCCAAAACTCAAGAAAGATGCTGGGGACTTCTTTGACTCCATTTTCACGAGCATCTATTGTATAGATCTTCACAAGCATCTTATAATTTCTCCTGTGATCTTTGCTTGAAATACGTCCTGTTGACAACACTGGCAGGCCAGTGTTTGACAGCACACGTTTTGATTTCCAGTCCCTTGAAACACATTGAAATGTAAGTGCTGCATGTCCAGTGATGTAGACTTTAAGAGTTACTTATACTAACCCTTTTATTTAAAAACATTTCTAATGACTACAGCTTCACGTGGTTACAGATGTAATCAGGGTCCTAAAAATAAATTCTTCTTATCTATATAAATGGATAAGGTTCACTGTGATTTTAAATTATAGTAATCTGAGTAATATTCAGAAATATTAGTTTTATGGAAAAAAAAACCTTAAAAGCATTTTTTTAAATTCAAAACTATGTAAGTTAATGTACATTTATCTTCTTTTTGATTCTACCTAAAAATAGGATAAAAAGTGATACTTGAGAGTACTTGCAGAACATGACTGCAAGAAAAAAGGGCAATATTCAAGAATAATAAATAGAGAAAGCTTTATCAAAATATATCTTGTTTAAACTGAAAGGATTTTTTAATTCAGAAATGCATTCAAACAGCTTAAAGCTCATATTTCTCACCACCTATTGCATTATTAATCAAATAATTAAAACATAACTTCATTTTGTACAAATATCAAGCAAAATATTTTTTCTTTCAGTTTTACAGCAGATTCTTCCGTTTAAATATCTGGTGCTGAATATTTTTTGGCATGAGCAGGTGGCTTTTATATATCTATCAGTATCAAAATTAAACTAAACAGATTAAGTTGTAATATGAATACATTAGAAACACTTCTTGTCTATATCAAAAATATGCTTCAGTTCCAGCTAAAGGCAAAGAAAACCTACCACTTAACATTTAAGAGCTACACTAGCCTCTAAAACTCATCACTATAATGACCATATAAAGCTTGCAATACACACCTAAGAAAATATACTGTAAAAGATCTTTTTTTTTTTTTTTTTTTGAGCTCTAAGAATATGAATGACCAACTGACAAATCCCATAGGCAGTCACTGCTTCCTATAGATTAATGAAGTTTTGTCTTTAGCTCAGAATCATCAAAGCTCCAGGACAAAGTGTCAGGGCTCCAGGAATGCTGTAATATGGATGTTCAAAATTACAGCTTTTTATAAACTGCATACTGAAAAAAACACTTAAATAATTAAGGTGTTTTTCAAAACCTTGGTCAGAATCTCTAAAGGATCTGTAGCAATGGTTGCTACTTTCTTTAATAGGTTTTGAATTCAGTCTTAGGGACTGATATTGCGACATCTTCTCTTCCTACTTTGCCAGACAGTCCTTCAGGAACAATGTATATCACAGGGATTGTTTTCTGAGCATGATACATAGACCTCTGATTTATCTGGAAGTTTAGATTTCTTTGTCCTTTGATGTGTTCAGTCATAGGAAGAATTCTAGAGCAATAGCCATTTGTCACTGCTGTGACAGTACCAAAGCCACCAGCTCTAAGGATATCTCAGTGCTCCCATACCATACCATCCCTGCGAGCAGTGCTGGCAAACAGCACAAAGGTGGCACAGTGGCATTGATGCTGCCTGGGTCCTCAGCCTCACAACTCACAAATGTTGAAACAGTCCTACAACCAAGTGTCCTCATGTGCCAGAACCAGCCTCAGAACTTGTGTTTGTCACCTGTATCATAGTGATCGCCTGTCTATGGTCCTGTTCATGCGGATCCAGCTCAGAGCCACAAGTACCAGATCAGAGCCTTTGGATGTGCAACTTCTTCCAATTCAAAATAATCAGTGACAATTTTATCACAGTCTAAAGGAAAAAAATATTATTTTTCCACACAG
>JAYDZK010000113.1:95546105-95566352 GCA_034509185.1 Euphonia xanthogaster
TCTTCTCTTCTCTTCTCTTCTCTTCTCTTCTCTTCTCTTCTCTTCTCTTCTCTTCTCTTCTCTTCTCTTCTCTTTTCCTTTCAAAGCAAAAGCCTATGGTAAATCATTCTGTATATGTCACCCTTTCTTTTAACTAAATAGAGCAACAGATGTTGGGTCTGAAGCAACTTAATGACATTGAAAATATTTCTGGTTCATACTGTTATTATAAAAAACTAGTTCTCTAAGCAATGAAATAGAAAAAAAAAAAATAGTCCTATTTCACTTCTTTTTCTTTCCAAGTTTCCCTATACTCTGCCTCAAAAAAGTATATTACAAGTAGGCCAGACTAAGCAAGTGATGAATCTTTTAATTTTAGCACAAGTTTGTTACACAGAGCTTGACTGCAAAGTTTAAAACTGAATGGTCATACAGGATATGCTCCTGCTAGCTCTTTGTCCTACCCTTTCAATCGTTTAACCTCAATTTCAATCAATTGCTCTTCATCTTACAAAAGCCCTTTCAATATTGTCTCTCTTTTCATTTCTCTTTGCAGAAAAATTCCTTAGCAATTTCCCCTTGGTGCCCGCTAAAAAGTTTCCAAAAATATTCTATCTAATCTCTAATCTGCTTGGAATGACATGAAACTTGTAAGCTCTACCTCTCTCTCTATTTCAAAGTATCCTTTGAAGAATTTTTGGGAATTAAAGAGCATTTTTTCTTTAAAAAAATCTAATTAAAATATCTATTCTTTCAGGATCAAATTCATCATTTGAGAGTACTGTTTATAAGAAATGTGGCTGATATAACAGGTTGAATCCCAGATAAATCTTCTCACATTTTCTCATATATGAATCACTGATAATTGAGTCCAAGTGTGGAATTGTGTACAAAGACTGTAATAGGAACAATCAATCTACACTCTCACCATGAAGGCGACCTGGCACCATTCATGGCTGCTGCATGATTAACCATGCAAATTGTATGCCCCACTCTTTATTATTATTCTCTTTAGATTTCCCCAGTCTTGAAAAAAATACACAAAAATTTTGCCAGTGGGCTTAGAACCACTGAATTAATATGAATTGAGCAAATTGACTAGAAGTGACTTCAGTATTGACCAGTGCTTCATGAATTTCTCTCTTTGATTATTTCTTGGAAAGGAACCAGAAAAAAAAAAAAAAAAGGGAAGAAAGGCAGTCTAGTGTACAAAATAATTAAGATTGAATCACTATTCATTAAATAAATGAAACTTGCACTTGAGACAGAGATAGTGCCACAGACAGGATGCTTACCTAATGAGTCAAATCCTGTGAGCTTAATTCTGCGTTATAGTTGCACTTTGGTAATTCTGAAGTAACCCCATTGAATTTCTGAGTTTATTCTGAATTTCCTATAATGTATGTGGGAACTCCAGTTGTTCAGGACTGAAGGTCAGGCTCCCAAGCCTCCACAGATTTGCAGGGCTTCCATGTACTGGCAGAGCCTCTCTGTCTCTTGGGAAGGCCTGCCTGGATCCCAGGTGATCTGACTCTCTACACAGCTCTCTTACTTTCCAGTTGGTCAGTCCAGCACGAGGTTTGCTGGTGAATTACACGCACATACTCCCATGCACTCTGGCTTTGAGGAAGATGCAAAGACTTCGGTAACCTCTAGCAGCCACCACCAGGTACACACACTGTGACCCACAGTTCTGCTCCAGCTGCTGTTGCTGAGCCTCCCCCTCACTTTGTTCACCCCAGTTTCCCCAGTAGTTACACCAGTGCCACGCAAGTGACTGTGGCTGAGACCTCCGCTAGCTTCAGTAGCTGGCACCTCTGGCCTCGGGGCACTTTGGTCTGACTCCTGCTGCTGGCACCAAATCTACTCGCATAGGTCTCACCAGTAGCTGGCAATCAGCCCTTACAGCCCTGAGACTGGAAAGGGAGAGTGAGATTATGCAGAAGTTTTTAAGAAATTATTTAATAAGAAAATAGGACAGACTGGTGATCCAACACCAGGCTTTGTCAGAAAAGTGTACTGACGAGCCCTAGTTTAGATACACCAGGCCTCTTTTACGTGCCTTTCTGCTAAATTTCCTCTTTGTTCTACCCCATCCCTTCCCCTTAAATATTCTTTCAGAAGTCTTACATTGTCCCACAAGCTGCTCTTGGATATCTCAAATCGTCATGTTCCGCATTTTCTCCCTTCATATCAGTATAAGTTTCAGGTTGTTCCTCTCCTATTTTGTGCCTGCAGTTTCTTGGTGGCCCAACAATTACCCGCTTACCAGTTCTCCCCTTACTTTTGATCCCTCTTTGCATCAAAATTTTCCTGACTGCATGCCCTTAGCAACAAGATGCTCTCAACCTACACATATTCTTACCAAGAGGGGTGAGCCAGGTCACGAAGCTAGACCCATTGAGTTTCTGAGTTTATTCTATGTTTCCCATGGATAGCCCATGAAATTCCATGGGACAGCTGGTTACTCTAAAAGAAAGGATATCTATTCTAAAAGAAAGAATTCTATATCAAGAAAGCAAGATACTGAAAACACCAAATTTTCTATTTCTTAATCCCAGCTGTCATGAAAAATAAGCAAAATATTTATTATGTTGATGATGTAACAAGTATTTTTATGACATAAGAAACTTCTGCACAATTCTTTAAGTACAGTTTCATATCAACCAAAAACTCCATGCTAAGCATAAGGACACTGTACAGTGCTGAAATAAAACCATTATTCTGACATATTTGATAAAGTCCTAAGTTTATGTGGTGATGTTCTTGTTTTTAAGGTGAGTAAATGCCCCGTGGTATGCAGTAATGCATAATTGATAAGAACATGTAAAAAGTTATAGCAGACATAAGTGGGCTCTTCCGCACAGGGTTTTGTTTGTTTGGTTTTTTTTGTCTATACCTTATAAGGTAAAGAATTATTAAATCTCTCTGTACAAATAAATTTCTAAAAACAGCTTCATACTTAAAGAAGAACAACTGAAGCAATAAAAACTTTAACTTCAGGGCCATATCAACCATAATTTGTGTCAGAGACTAAAATTCTCTTTAAAAAAATCTTATTTGAATACTTGTTTGTGCTGCTTGTTATTTCACATACATAGATAAGGGACAGCACAAGAAAAAAAAAAAAACATTAAACAAAAATAAACACAGACAACATTCTTGAACACAAGCAATCTGTTTATTACATAGCAAAATGGTTCAATTCTGTATGGAGTCTAAAATATTTCTTCTAATGTAAAATGAAATGAGATATAAATGTGGTTAGGATTTCCTAATTTTTGTTCTTCAATTTTCATTTCATTCTATACTGGCAATTATTTTTAAGAAGTGTTTATAAATTTTGAATAAGAGTCCATGGTTGCCCAAAATCAACCTCACAACATATCTTCATTTAAATGTGTGCAAGACTTAGTTTATCAGATATTTGTGTGCATCTCAGGCCTATATTTACAGTTAATAACATTTGGATTTTTTAGTGAAAAGGAGTTTCAGATGCAGGTAGAACTCCTCAGACGCAGGTAGAACTCCTCAGCTTTAAGACAGAACAAGTGCAACAACTGCAGGCAGTCTGTTGTTTTGTAAATGTTATAAAATTGCATGCTCTGATTAATCTGTCTACTTTAAGCTGTTTCCTTTATGATCCCTTGACTTCTTCAGCATCCTCAGGCTTGATTAGGCTCAGACCAACCCACTGAAGCAAGCAGCTACCATGTTCTTAGGTCATCAGTCCAGAGGCAGCCCAGAAGATATTGCAAAGAGAAAAGAATCCTGCATTTAGAAGAGGAGAGATGCAGGACAGACTCAGCATGCTCTGCCCCTGGAACTGCAGAAAATAAACATAGAGAGATTTGTAGAACAGAGAAAATATTGATATCGTGATGTCCTGGGAACCATGGTCCTGTCATCAAAAGTGAAATGAAACACACAGGCAAAGAGGAAACCACAGTACAAGCTGGGTAACCCTGAAGCAGGGCATTTGGCCTTGCATCCCAAGTGCTACTGTCTCAATACTCTGAGACAACATTTTGGAGGACAAAAGAACATCTCTATCAAGGGTAGCCAGAGTCATGCTAAAAAGGAAGAGCTACTCCTTGTCACAGGAAAAAGTAAAGTGAATCATTTAGAGTGGAAAATGAGAGAGAAACTTGCTACAGAGGTCTACACCAACCGGCTTATAATGAAGCAAAGGAGGTCATATATGGAGACAAGAAAACAGGTGTAGATAAATGATCTAAAATTCTATTTCTCTAAAATCTAATCAAAGCATTTCATATTTATCTTACAGCAAAGATTTTTCATACTGTTGTAGTTTGTGTCAGATGGAACTGAATTGCCAGGCTGCCCTGAAGTTATTTTCAGACAAACCAGCACTTGCAGGAACAGTAGCACTGATAGCTTCACAAAGTAAGTTTGACTTGCTTTATAGCCCAGTTTGGCAGCTTTAAATGTGAAAGCAGTCATTCATGAGTTAGCATTTTGAGGATATGTCTCTCTGATGTGGCCAATGCTGAGCAAAACTGATAACCAGGGCATGTACAGTCATGAGAGGTAACAAACATCAGCCTGGGAAAAGTGCCATGCTAACATTTGTCCACTGATGCAGCACTGGAGCTGGGCTCTTTCCAACAATTTTTACTGAACTGTGTCAGAGACACACAATAGCCCATCTGTAACACAAAAAATTGGTGTAAGCTCCCTTTTGTAATTTTTATATATGATGTTCTGTTGTTTGGTGCTTTTCCTCCATTTCCCAATATTGCAGTCAGATTATTTCTTGACAATGTCAGTTCTCACTTCTTGAAACAGCAATTAATGAACCTTCTGTTTGCTCAAGAGGTTACACTGTTAGATAAAGAGAAGTTAAACTTTTTGTTGAAAACCAAATCTAGTGATTTTAGGTTGATTTAATAATTTTCAAGTTGTTTAGATTTAAATGCCTATCTGTATATAGCAGTATTGTTCCTATCTAGGTTATCAGACAAATTCTGTTTCAAAGTTTAATTCCTATGTTAATATGTAATCATGTATTGATTCTGTTATTGTTACTGAAATGTGCTTAGTTTTTTCTAAATTCTGGTGTCATATTATTTATACACTTAAATCTGTAGTGAAAAACTGAAGAGCTAGTATTGACAAAGTTTGTAAAGAACCTAATGTTTTTGAAGGTCAGTCTAGTCATTCTGATCATGAAGTTCAGAATTATGCCCTCAGAGAAGCCCTAGAGAATATGGATAGTTAAGGAAAAAGTCACAAAGAATTAATCAGAGAAGCAAAAGTAAAAACCTGAAGTTAAAGAAGCATGGAAAGGCTAAGCCTAGAGACAAATGAAAAAGGAATGGGAGGAATCAAATCTACAGTGAAAAGAAAAACAAAATCAAAACCAGAAAATAATGATGTAGAAAATGGCATATTAAGCATATTGCTGGAGTACTGCACAAACTGTAGTATGGCTCTTCCAGAAGATTCCTTCATACTGTCTTGAAGCTTATGGTAAAACCTTCTAAGGTTTCTCAGTTATGAAAACACCACTTGTGCATTTACAGGTCAAGCTGAATCCTATTTGCATTTCACTCAAGAAATCAGCCTTCAAAGAATTTATTGTAACATCTACAAACTAACAGCATGTAGAAATGAAAATTATCTGAATTTTCTTTTTTTGTGACCTAGGAGTATTAAAAACAGGAAAAAGAGAGAAATACGTACTTCAGTAGTAATTTACCAGGAAAAAAATGCAAGGATTTTGAATGGGTTTTTACACACTTTAATTTTCCTTCATATTACTTAAACTTTCTCTTTTAACTTTCATCTTTGCTCTAAATTTAACAATATTGTTCCTTTAAATTCTCTAGGGTTGTGACTATTGCCATTGGATACTAACATCTGTAGTGGTGATACTAGTGATGGTAATGGTAATAATAGTATCTAAATATTTTTACAACATAGATTCAAATCCAGAACCAATTTTGACATCTTTTGCCTTCAGATATTTGAAAATACCAAATTTAACAAAGTGAAGATAATTAGTAGTAATTTCAAGACTGATACCACTGTGTTCTCTTTCTTCAGAAGCTAGCACTGATTGTTTTTCCAGTTTGTCATCATGAAATATAAAACATACAGTTTAATAACACTGTCAAACCTAAGCACTGGGGGAAAAAAAAAAAAATAAAAAAAGTCCTAACACTGATTTAAAATGATGGGATACCTAGATCTATTTTTATATTTCTCTTCTTTTTTGATGTTTCTTATCTAGTGTTGTCACATCCACAGGACACAGAAAGATTATAATATCTTTTTTTTCTTTCTGGAGAGAGATAGAATTGTCATCACAAGGTTCATGTGGATGGGAGGCTATAGAAAAACATAACAATTACTGAGAAAATTGACAATGTGGAACGTTGAACCATTGAATCTGTTGGACAGCTAGAAGTATTCAGGGTTTTGTTTTAGCTATCATCTAAAGTTATTTGTCTGTGGGAGGACCACAGGGAAGGACTCAGAGATGTCACGGTGCTCTCACCTCACGCAGAAACCTGGCGCTGGCTGCAGCCTTTGCACATACCATGTGCTCTTCAAAGGCTGGTGGCCAAACCACAGCAAGATCCTGTGCTGCTTTCAGAGCTGTGGGAGTGAGTATTGCTCCCAGATTCAAGCAAATTTTTTCTTTGGAATTTAGCACCAACTGAAGCATATTAGCTTGGGCAGAGGAAAACCAGTGCAGCACAGCCTATTCTTGTCAGCTAAACAGAGGCCGTTTCTCAAACTGCTCCATGCCCCAAAACACTGTCACACCAACCAGCTTCCAAATAGAATACTTTCTGATGGATGGCATTTCTTCTGCTGAACTGTTAGAGTCGGAGCTTCTGACCTTTTTTCCACCTTCCTTCTCCTGAGCCATCTGTCTACCCATGCCTTTCCCATATACCATCCGTATACCACCCATATACCATACACAGCTGTGATACTCTCGTGCTTTATCTTGTCTGATCTTTGTGCTGCATCTTCTCTAATTCTACTCATTCACTAATTCCAAAAAAAGGTGAGCCATATGATATTTTCCAGGTTTTTTACCTCATTGAATCCATTTTATGTCAAGACACAGAACATGCATAATGCTGGTAAACATACACAGTACAGGTGAGGCATTCCAGTTCTAAAGGTAGCTGTTTATAATACTCAGAAAAAAATTATCTGAGGGATCCCTGTGATAAATGTGTGCTCCTCTGTACTGTTCTGCCTGGTAGATGCAGGAAAAAAACACTGCACCCTATCACAGTGTCTCATATATAATCCCTTGACAGTAACAAGGGAATGTAAACTGTAGACTCAAAAAGGTGAATTTCCTTCCTTACCGGTAATATGCACCAAGTCTCATGGTTTTACTCCTCCATTTAATTTGTTTCTTATAAACTAGTGTTCAGGTATATTTGTATTCTTTAGGAGAAGATTAGTTTGAAAGCTGGGCTCATCAGCAGGACCAAAGAAGTAGTTTACATGCCTAGGGATAGGAAGCCTGGAAGGCAGGTACATGAAATCAGTGATTCATGGGAACCAGAGATCCTGGGTATGTCATTGCAAAGCTAGGCTGACAAGAAGATTCAAAAGATGAACTTTCAATGGATAGACAGTCACATTGATGTACATCATTGCACTGATATCTCATAATTTGATAAAGGTAAATCCTAAGAGGTCTCACATGATTGGAAACCCATGCTGACACTGCCTAAGTAAAAATGTGTTCTAATGCCTTCAATTGCAGACTTAGGCACTGGACCTAAAAAGTCTCCATCATTGTAATGGTTGCCCCACAGGTGGTAAAGAATATTAATAAGAAAAATATTAAGGGAGCATGATATTGTCCAAAAGAAATAAAGCAGAAAACTTGCACCTCAGCAACTGAATAATGTAATTTTAAAAGGTTTCAATGTGGGACTTGTAAAAGGACTTGGAACTGGAAATCTTTTTTATAACTGCTGCCATTTGGCTCAATTAATAGCTAGGATAGAAAGTGAGGGCTCGAGGGACCACCATGAAAATGTGGATAAAATGTCTTATTGATCTGGAAATGCTTCTCATGGAGAAGAGTTTAATGCATTGATATACCCATAAGAAAAGGATATTGGTTTTTTTAAACCTGCACTGCACCTGACAGAAGGACAATTTAAGAAACAGATAGCAGTAATGATTAACATCTCTTTAAGCCACTTTTCAATATGTATCCACGTGAAATCATGTGAATGAAATAGATTTTTATGAACTGTATAAAACCATGCAGAACTGTACAACTATGATCATGTGCACCATAGATAGCAATTCCCATTTCAAGTACTCTCATCTATTTCTGGTTTTAATTATTTTTCAATAACAGAGAAGATACAGGGGAATCAGTGAAGCTGGCATTTATACTTATGCTCACGCACTTTTCTTTCTAAAAGAGAGACTAGACCAACAGAGACCTGAAAATCATATCTAAGTCAAAGAAGAATAAAATACTCCTTTCTCATTATTTCTTCTGAAGAGAATTTCTTCTGAAGTGATGATGAGGCTGTTGGAATGAATTCATTCAAGCTGGAGAACAGCAGATTTCCCATCAGCACTTATAGCCTGCTTAATTTTACTTTAACTACTAAATCTGCAGTGGCGACGTTTACTTTTAAAATGGTAAAAAAGATTAAATATCAAAGTTGTTTTTCTCTGATGAAAGTCAAGCAGCATTCAGTGGCAAATTGATTCCTGCCCAGAGAGATGGATGGTGTCAAAGCAGGTAAATCTACACCAAGCTGACATAATGTGGCATTTCTACCCTTTTTAGATGAACGCCGCTCACCTCCCAGGATGCGCATTTACCTGTACCGAAAGGCACAGACTATTCTTCCTGAATATGAATATTTGCTTTCATTTGCAATTGGACATAAAAATCACACTGGATCACAAAGATCAAGCGCTCTTTTCACTGTGTCCTATGACTGCACATGAGAACTACTGAGCAGAGCTGGGCTGGGCTGTCTCAGGTCCAGAACTGCTCCTGCTTTCTCCATGAAGGATGGTTTCTTCATCTGTTTGGTTTTTGGCTGCAGAGGGACTCCATTAATATTAGAGTGCCTGAAATACAGATGTGTGGCTTCAAAACACAATTTAAGAAACAGATGGCAGCAATGATTGACATCTCTTTAAGCCACTTTTCATTATGTATCCTCCACGTGAAATCATGTGAATGATTCCAATCACAGTAACCTTTGGCGGCTGTGCCTGCCACATTGAGGAAGAGGGAAATAGGGAGAAGCTAAAGGATCTTCCTGGTCCTTGTGTTTCCTGCAGAAGAGCAAAGCCTTAAATGCACCATCTGTGCTAATGAAACCTTGAGGTTTCTAGTATCTATAGTGACAGAATGCATTTAATAAAAGCAAGTTGGGAGGTAAGGCTCTACTTTCCCAATGCATGGCTGGGTAGGGGTGTGCTGTATGTATCTATTCATGCTGAGGCTTGTAGGTTTTTCAACAGAAAATTCCCCTCTCAGTATTGGTTCTTTGAGCTGCCAATGCACAGCCCATCCCATAATGTGCATGTTTCTGGTGGGCAGGAAGGTGAAAAAGAGTTTTCTGTGAGTTGTTATTAAGCTTAAAATTGCTGTTTAAAAAACAGTCTGAGGACACTTCTAAGCAGAAGAGTATATTCCATGCATTTGAAAAACTACTTTGAAGTGCTTCTCTATCCCAGTACTTTATTGTAAACAAAACTACTTGCACAACACAGAATTAGTTTTTAAAAGTTTTAGTGTCATTTTCATTTTATAGAAGATGCTTCTCATGGGGACATCTTTAAAACCACTCTATCAATCTCTGTCAGTTTCTCAGAGCAGTCATTAGTGAAATGTCACCTTCTAAGTTCCTCACGCTGGGAGTTTAGACAGCTTCAGCTTTGAAAAAATAAAAACTTAAGATAACATAATTGGTACACTTAGTTAAATTCACTTAAAGGTAGAATCATGACAGAATAGAGACTAATAAGTGTGTTAAATTGCTGTAAGTATCGGGATAAGGGTTGAATTGCTTTGGTTTCTTTGAACAACTTCAATATTTCACAATTTCATTTTCCCAATGGCCACCTTTAAACTTCTGCTGAATTTTAAGTAAATAGTCCAACATTATGCAGTATCTGAGGTCTCTGTTCTCCCTGTAAGGCATATAGATGTAATTAGCCAAGAGATTCTGGTGTAAGGTTCCTATGGAAAAGAACATACTTCAGAATTTTCTGGTGAAATCATAATTAGGAGGTTTTGAACAAGAAGGTGTCTAAGGGAGAGCATCACCAGTAGAGGGTCTGTATGTTCAACAAAAAACACCTGGATATTTCTGAGGCACAGAGACTAGAAGCCAGAATCAAGTGGGTATTATGACAAACTAGAAACACTTAACTGATTGCCATGCTTCCTTATAGCCCTTGGATTCTCTAGTCACCCATGAAAAAGATGAAAATTATACCCAGCTAATCTAGCATAGAGGAGGAATCTTTTGACAGTGTTACCAGGGCTGTAACATGCTGAATCAGCTGTTGAGCATATGTCTGACACATTCTTTATCCTACAAAAGGCAGAAATACTGCCTCACCTTCCCTTGTGCCTGAAGAAAAAGAAAACAAAACAAAAGTATTTCTTCTTCTGGCTGGATAACCAAGTTCTGTATGAGTGTGTTACATAGGTGTTACATACACTTGGTAGCTTGACACCCTGAAAACACCTGGGCCAAGCTCTCATGTGTCTCTGGAGCACTCTGGAGCACAGCCTTGGTCATCAACGCCTTTGTGAGCATATGCATCCATTCCTGGATCTTACAGATGCTTAGAGCAAAGGGTTGTGCCTGCCATGAGGAGTGGCTTCCAGGATTAAAAGTCATGGGGAGCTGCCCGGTCTTTCATGTCACAGCTTTGTGCTTAAGAAGGTAAAGTTCATTCGGCTATGTGCCTGCGTGCTTTTGGGAATCTGGCTGATGTAATAGTCAGTAATTGGAGGTATGGAAGGGGATGAAGATTAAAAGACAGCACCTCTGTATTCAACAGTAGCAAAATTAATGAAATAAGTGTTTCAGATTTAAATTTTCAAGTCTCTGATTTTATAGAATGATTTATTTCCTATGTAACTGAGCTTTCAGGAATTAACTTCTCCAATTTCATTTTGTCTAATATTTTTACCTCTTCTGTTTCTTTTTAAACTGAAATATTCAGATGCAGCTGATTAAGTCATCATCTTTGTCTGCTAGCTACTGGGAAGAGCTCTTGTATAGGATTTAATAATAGATACATGACACCTAGTGGTGGTGGAAAATTCTTATTCTTAAAATGCAATGTAGTTTAAATACCCGCACGTAAAGCAACCAAAAAGGTTGTCTCTGGTTATTCTTTATTCATTATAATAGAAAAAAGTGCAGTGGTGTTCTCAAGTTGTCTTTTTACATTTTCATTTTATTGGAGAGAAAACAATAAATAAAACATTGTTTTTAGTACAGAAAATAATGCTTTGATTGAGAGTCCTGCTTGCTTCCAGGTCACAATGACCTCTCAAAAAAAAGTTCTAAAGAAAAACAGTTATCACCATATGTAGCTTTATCTCTCTGATGAGATATCAAGGCTTAACTGTCTTTCTTTCCTAAGGAAGTTAGTTCCACAGTGATAAATAAAGATTACAGAACTTCCTCCTTTATGATAAGTTGCATTACAGAAGACAAAAAGACTTAGCAAGGGATTCCAAAGTTGTCTTTTATTTTTGAAACTTTAACTCTGAATATGATCAAGACTACTAGTTGCTTACAGTGCCTGCTTAAACATGTACCCAATATTCAACTTTCCTAATTTTTCAAGGAGGTAATTAATAGGAACCCATTAATATATCACCAGAAATAATCTAACTTAATTTCTGTTATTTAATGATTTTAAATTTAAAGCAAATATCAAATTAATAGACGTTTAAGCATATGGGATTTTCCATGTAGCAAATAGCAGGCAGAACATGAAAGGAAATGTATATTACTATGGCATTTCTAACTCTGTAGCCTAAGGACTATGCCAGCTTTATATTTTTGGTTTTCCAAATTTTTGCAAATGAAAATGACCGAAAAGAAACCCTCTCTTTCTCATCCTACTCCCATTTGATGGTGACACCTCTATTCTCAGTAGGTATCTTAGATACCTATTGCTTTGCCTATTCTGACTTTCTCTTCCCATGTGCCTTCACTGTGCTTTAACCTCAAAGGTGTTTGGCATTTGTTAAGAGTGACAACAACAAAGAAAAGGGAAGCCCAAGGTATTCCAGCAGAAGGTGAGAGGTTATTAATCAAACAATAGAATAAAGAACGAGGTATAAAATAAATAAAGGACTGATGCATAATTCCCATTTATGGAGTTTTGCTGTATTTTATGTCATCACAAGGCAACCAAGCATATAGAAATAAGTAGTAAGTCCCCTCTTTGCATGCTGTATTTTTCATTAGACAGTGGATAATAAATCTGAGTTCATCCTAAAACTGATAGAAAATAAGTTTTCTAAAAAAATATGGAGGAAGGTACTACACAATAATATGCAGTGCACAGGTTCAGCAATGGATTTTCAAGTGTGACAAGAAATACACCACACTTTTCACAGGATGGTGCCACGGGCTCATACAGCCCAGGAGAAGGTGATTCTTCTCTGCATTGCTGTCATCTTGCCTTTTATTGTTTATGGAGTACAAATCATTAGCTATAATTTTCTCCTGTAGACAAAGACACTTTTAACTTTCTCAGTTTTTTCCATACATGTCAATGTACAAAAGATAGAAATAAAGTCATAAAAAGACACAGGAATGACATAAAAAATTTGCAGAGACAAAAAGTGACAACGTCAAAGTCAGAATTTGTCTTTTCCCTCTAAGTTTACACAAAAGTTTTTTTCAGGAAGAAGAAATGTAACACTTCTAGATCATGATAAAAATATACTGAAATGTTTTTGTTTTCAAAAAGCCAAATAGCTTCTCTTTAAAACTCCTGTTTATTTGAATTATAAGTACACTCTAGTATAGACACATTCATCAATGATGTAAATAACTAATCCTTAGTTCCAGGGTAATGATTTTACCCAGTAGAAAAAGCAAAATAATATTCACTTTCTCCAGTCTCTATTGCAACTGAATCATGCAGAGATAATATATTTATGGAAAAACACCTTTATGTACCTTGAAAATAGCAAAGTGAGAGTTGGAACACTAATAATGAGAGTTAGAAGTCTAAAACACCAGTACCATATGGACTGCTAGGAAGAAAATAATTTCACCCCAGCGAGACCCAGAACAGTGCTGGTAGTAGAGATTTCTTCAGGAATTCAGCAGAAGGCATTAGGAGCACCTTCCAGATAAACTCTGTGATGCCAGGGCACAATATGTTCTTAGGAGCCTGACAACAGGAACCGTTTCTTTACACATTAATACCCTACCTAGATTTTCATATGACTTAGGTGTATGCAGCTACATTAAATAAAGTCATTACAGTGACTAATTTTAAACTGAGACACACAGATACACTGCACCAGTACCTGTATTTTGAGAGTAGAGAGGCCTCACAGTCTGCAAGTGTCACAAGGTAATATGCATTACAGAAGGCTTTGAAAAGGAAAGCACCAAGTACTGAACAGAAAGGTTCAGGACGATGCTCTAGTTTCTATGGCCAGCAACCTGGGGAAAAGGGGGTTAAATTTTTTCTGTGTGCCTATCTATAGATATTGGTAGAAATGCAGATATGGATGTTGATAAATCTGGACAGATATTGGCATTGATTATTTAACAATAAAATAAACAATTTATCTTTTCAGCCGTATCACCCAATAACATCCACCCCCAAAAAGAGACAGAATCACTTCTAATTCTGTCAGTGAGGTACAGCAAATATTCACTGGCTGGCCTGTCCTCACTGACACAAAGGACAGACTGAACTGATTGTTGGTATATATATTTAACTTCTGTGACTCATCATGTGGAGGGACAAGATGCAAGAGAGTTCTGCAGTATAAAATTTAAAGCCAAATGTTGTATCCACAAGAAGAGCTCCAAAAAATTTATGTTTTGCGTTTCTTATTTACCTGTTATTAGCAGTAAATTAATGAAATGCAAGCAGGATATTCAGGCAAATTTTTCCATTATTATTTTTAGTTTCTCAAAGTGTCAATTAGGTAGACAGTTTCAAAGTTTTATGTTGCAGCTTAATAAAGAATACAGGTAAGACCTCTGACGTTGCAAGCAACAAGAAAAAATCTTTCTTATTTAATGAGAATGGTTTTCAATTAAATAGATTAAGCTAAAGAGAGGTATACCGGTTTAAATCTATTAATATTAATAATTATAATATATGAATTACATATTCCTTTGGACTTTTAACCGCATATTCCAAGTGGGTTTTTTTTTTTTGTTTTTTTTTTTTGAAGGAAATGTAGGCAGGCCTTTTAAAGGCATTAATTTAGGAACACAAAATGTTCAGTTGGAAACTCATTTGTTTACATTTTTGTTTGCCAGCTTTTTCCCATTAATGAGTTGAAATCTCTTCATATTAATATTATGGGAAATTTCATTAGTGTTTATAAACATATCGTGTTTACAAGAGAGTAGGATGTGTGAAAGCAAGACCATTTTGCATTTTCTATTTTCCTTGTGCATTCCCATCTACTTTTAGCACTGTCCATTCTCCTGCTTTAATCCCTTGTAAAAACGTGTGCTCCTCTCACAGAACGGCTCCCAGAGGTAATTTTAACACCCTGATTTATATTTCAGAGGTTTGCATATCTCATTTCTACAAAACAATATGATGGAAATCATTGAATGGACCCCAGCCAATCAGAAATCCCAAAGATACAAAGATCAATTTAGATACTACCATTTGTCACCCATCTGCATCTCAAAAGAGCCATGTGCTTAAAAAAGCAGTATTTCTTCAACTGAAGATTGAAGTAGAAAGAAGGAAATGAAGAAGATTCCTCATAGGATACCACTAGAGTAAAATCAAAGTCAGGATCTTGAAAATAAATATTTCAGGAAACGATTGGGGGTTTGTGGCAGAAGCAGTAAATTCAGTGAAGTACATGGGAAATAATTCTAAGGACTCTTCCTCATCCATTGATACAAATAATGACACTTTCTCCTGTCACTGTCAGTAAGGGTACATTATGGAAATTGAGAGTTGCATAAAAGATAGATTTGTGGTAATTATAATCTCTGGTGATGTTTGAAAACAATGATTTTTTATGTTTAATTGACATTTGCTGGAAAGGTAGCAAAACCAGAACATATTTCACAGTAACACATATTTTTTATCAGATCACTCAGCTTCCTCTGCTTCACTTTTTTTTGGTTTTTTTTTAATAACAGGAAAACATATCATGAATAGCACTTCTCTGAAATGACCCAGGGAAACTTTTTCCCCCCTCTAAAATATATGTACTGTTTGAATATGAGTAAGTCTATTCAAATATCTCTTATATAAAATTGAAATGCTATGTGGACTAAAGTGTTGTCCCAAAAGCATATATGAATTTCAATCCTACATTATATAAAATTGGAGTTTTATATGTGTGTCACACTAGAAAGTCTGATTGTCTTGTCTCCTTTAAGGAAAAATTAGTAATGCTAACACAAACGAGTCTGTCTCCAAGGTTCTCCAAGCCCATTTTTTTTGCATTTCCAGTGCAGGCTGAACAGAAGCGAAACAGTCAGCAGCAAGTGAGCACAAGTCTTTAATTTTCAACAAGACAACAAATGCAGTACATAAATGACACCCACTGAAACTACCTAGCTTGTTGGGCTAGCAAGGCTATTTCCTACCCTACAGATAAAAAATGCTTGGACCAGTGCACCATAGTGGGCCACACAAAATTCTTTGGTCTATTTTTGCAGGCATCGTTCCATCCACAGATGCCAATATCCTTTGCTATGGTTATGGGAACATAAGTACAGAGTAGGCTGATCAAGATTTTAGTAGGACTAGTGGCACACATATCTCACATATGACAAACAACACATAATAAATAATTCACTTTTATATCAGAACTTTGTTTTTAACCTCTAGTCCTCAGGCCTAAAGCAATGGCAGGCTGGTCTATAAGGAACTGAGAAATACAAGCCTAGAATAAAATCTAATAGACCTACATTAAAACTTCCACTGGGAAGTGTTTCTCTGTCCACAGATTAAATGAAAGCTTCATAATGACTGGTCTGCTCAGGTAAAAACACAACAAGTAAAATCACAAGTGTAAAGCAAAAAAAGGGCTGCACAAATGGATATGAAATGCTGTTCATATTATAAATGACAGATTCAAGGGCCTGATGTTTGATATTTACATGCACATTTTGTATAGCACCAACTAGAGTGCCTCATAATTAAAGACAACTCCCATGAGGTAGAAAGTAATTGCTCATTTGTAAATAAGGTACTTCTGGATCAAGAAGTGATTAAAATATTTATATTGCACAGCTTGTTCAATTCACTCATATAATCAGATTAATTTACTTTAATTCACCATGCATCAACATTTACATGGCTTTTCTCAAAAAAAAATAGTACTTGAAATAAAATAACTTTTTATTACCTATTTTGCAACTTAATAATATCAGTGTGTGGGGTGGATAGATGGCTACTGTCTCATTAGCATTTGTTATTTACTCTATAAGTATTATGTTGTGTACTGGACATGAAAAATTTATAGGTACTTATGATGAAATAAATTTCAATCTGGAATCTTCAGAGAATATGGTTTGAATTAATGAAGACTCACTAATAACAATGTATTATTATGTGAGTCCCGAGGAAAAAATATTTTTTTTTCTTCTTTCATCAAATCAAAGTGTTCACTTCCAAAGGCTTTGTAAAATCGGATATTCTACTCTGACCTTTATTTATAAACTAAAATCTCTACACTGCTGTGATTTCTGTTGCTTTCTCTCCCAAAGTATTTAAGACAATAAATTAACTGGAATACAAATCTAAAAACCTACTTTATTCCTGAAAGTCCTCTCAATTTATGCCTTTATACATACCTACACACATACATACATACATACATACATACATACATATATATATGTAAAATGTGATATATGTTTACACTGTATTTGTCAGTGTCAGGGCCTGTAAATACATTGTCTGTGACAAAGTGCCCAGATTCCCAAGATGAGATCTACATGAATGTCATTAAAGCGTTTGATAAAATTCTCAGTAGACACAATTTCCTCTGCAGATTGAACAGATCTGTCTGAGGTGGAACTTGCTTGGAGTTCAGGGCAGCCTTTACAGCCTGCCCAAGAGGAAGGGTTAAGGCTCAGATTTTAACTAACTGGTTTAATAGAAATCAGATGTGTTTATCCAGCTTTGCTGTGACAAGGTAGATACAACCCCTAGGTACTGACAGTACTGGCAGGTACTGATACTACTGGCAGTACTGAGGAACACTACCAGATCTGGTGATACCACATTATTAGCTATCTTTCAACACTATGATCCACATGGACATACATGGAAAAGCAGTGAAAAAGGCATTTTGGGCAAGCAGAGGTACTTTGTATTCTAATGTAGCTTATTATTGTTCCCGTGGAAGAAAGCACTGTCAATACATGAATCATGGAAGAGCAGAGTATTTAGTCTGTGGTTATAGGACAAACCAGCATACCAAGGTTTAGACTTCCTGCAGACTCAATAAGCTGATTAAAAGAAAATTATAAAGGCTCTGGCTTTAAACTGACAAGATAATATCCAAAAACCTTTATTGACCATCAGATTATACTGAGACTTAATGCCTCCAGTTAGAAGAAATTCTTTTTGCTAATCTCTAAGATACTATTGTAAAACTATTATAAGAAATAAAAAGATATACTCAATAAAGATTTAAAAATACATATTTCTAGAGTCAAAAAAAGTTGCTTTCAAACAAAAAACTGTAGTCCTTGACCCTATTAATCATGTTTAGGTTCAATGTGATCCATAGATTGACAATGTCTGACTGAAGATACAACTCTGTCTGGAACAAATTAAACCAGATTTTTATGTTTTATTGCATCTATTTTTCACCCCAATTTCTCAGAGATTGTATGACATATATTTGGTTAAATTTTATTAAAATCTCATTTATATTTCCTATTAGCCAGATGTTTATCAATATTTTCACTGAAGTCACATCAGATGATTCCAATGATTGCATTATTACTGGAACCTAACTTCTCACAATGCCAATAGAGCGTCTGGATAGAAACTCTTATGGGCTAAGCTAATGAAAACGGCATGCCTGTTTTATCTTTTTGTATGAGCACAAAAGAATTTTTCAAATTATGATTATACTTGAAATTCAATACAGTTCTGTCAACATAAATTTTTGAGACAAATTTTTTGTGCTTTATCCTTCTGCAAGATCCAGAAATCCTGAAGAAAGTGATCATACTAATAAATCATCATTTCTTCAGCTTTTGCTTTCAGAAATCTGCCAGATTGGTTGCCAGTTTTCCAAGCATGTTGCCAAAAGATCTGACTCACAAGTCAAAGATTACAACTGGCACAAAACCTGTGGATATGTTTGCCCTTGATTTGCATATCAAATGGTCCAGAACCTGGCTAACCTGCAAACCAACAGTGAGAAAGAGAGCAAGTGTACTGGGGATTAATTAGAATGTGAGCAAATGAGAAATAAATAATTGTTTTCCTTCAATCAATAGAAAATGTGATACACGGGAATTTCAAACTCTTGGTTTTACAGACCTTGCCCTCACTTTGGATAAACAAAGCTCAAAGTAACAGCAGTTTTATGATTTTGAAGTAAATGCTAAATGAAATCTCTGAGTTATAGTATTTATTTGCCTTCTCTTTCAATGCAGATAGATGATGTTCAGTGGACAGCTTAGGGCAGGGGATCTTCACTGAGTCTTGTTGCCTTCAGGAAATGAACAGAACTGTGTTAAGTTCAGTTCTGTCAGATACAGGTTGCCTACAGTGTCTGCCTGCATAAAAGACAATAAAACAGACACTTCTCCAGTATCAGGCTAAATGATTCCTCCTAAGAGAGTTTGCTGTGGTTTGTTAAAATATAGAGAAACAATAAATTAGGTTAGACGAAGGTACTTGCCAAAACAAAAGCCTACCATGTCTCTCTGACCAGCAAAGGGTCTTTATGGTCACTGTTAGCATTTTCACCTCTAGGCATACTTCTCAGACTTCTGGCATAAAATTCAGGGAAAAAAGTTCATAAACAAATGTTATTAGACCTCAGTGAGAAACAGTCTCTCTCTGCAAAGAATTGTAAGGGAATTTGAAACTACAAAACACAAACAAGAGTAAATAAAGACATGGGTTTAGTACAAAGAAAGAAAGAAAGTCTTTATTGCTATGCTTTGCAATAATTAACGCTGAAGTTAGTTCTCTAAAGGTTCAGCCATACTGACTGTCTTTCCTCTGGATTTTTGCTTGTTATAGTTATCTGTACCTTTGATCATTAGTTTTGTTACCTCCTGCCACTAATTCTTAACAGAAATAACAGCAGAAACTTGTCCACAGAAGAGCAGCCACAAGCTGATTTCCTCTTTTTAATGTTTCAGGAAGAAAAATAAACAAACTAAAAATCTCCTCATAAATGTCTGTGAGCAATATTCTTTATAGGAGACAGATCTTTTCATATAAAGCCAAAACGGGAAGTTCTTCAAGCCTAATTCTTAACCCTTGTGCAACTTTTTGGACAAAATCTCACACAAACATGGGTTTCACATTTATGTGTACTCTCTGCATTGTTCTGGTCAGGATTTTCATAGAATCATGGAACCACAGAAAATTCAGACTGGAAGGGAGTTTGTGAGCTCCTGCTCACAGCAGGGCTAGCTCTGAGTTCAGACCTGGTTGCTCAGGGCTCTATCCCAGTGGATGTTGAAAACCTCCAAAACTGCAGCCTTTTTGGGCAGCCTGACCCACTGCTAAGCTGTCCTTAGGGTGAATTTGTATCCAACATGAATTTCTCTTGGCCCAGCTTGTGGTCATTTTACTTGTTCCTTCCACGACAAAATTGAGAAAGGTCGGGCTCCGTCTCCTTGATAACATCCCTGAAAGGATTTGGGAAGCTGCTCTTAAAGCCATCCTTGCTCCAGGTCTTGTCTCTCAGCTTGATCACACAGGGCAACTTCTCCCACTGTCTCCACCCTGAGGATCCTGATGCCGAATTTTGCCCCAAAAGGCGAGAATAAACTGCCCAAAGACTTGGTTTGAGTCAAATAGGCAGGAGGTATT
>JAYDZK010000113.1:95569562-95584806 GCA_034509185.1 Euphonia xanthogaster
CACATTGTTAAGAGTGTCTCACTCTTACTCATAGAAGAAAGCAATGTGACTGAATTCTGAGTTCTGGAAAAACCATATATTGCTGTCTTGCAGCCACTTTTTGTCTTCCATCCTTTATTTTGATTTCTCCATCTGTAAAAGGAAGATGATAGGTAGCTGCTGTGTATCTCATTGGCATGAAAAGAAGACTTTTAATTGCATTTAGATTACTTAATCATTGAAACTGGTGATGAAACTACCATTGGCATTAGGGATTGGAATATACATAGAAACTGTATTTCCTGGGGTTTGAGATGCCATTATGAAACATTCCAACCCGTCCTCTGTTTTAGCCTGTAAAAAATATCTCTATCTTTTCTACTTTTTGAAACCTCACAAAGTAGCCTGTTCTATTATTTTTCTGTCCTTGAAAGCAGGTATTTTCCCCCATTTCTGAAATCAATAATTTCTTCAATAAGTCAAGTTAATTATGCCTTGATGATAAGAAAAATTCTTTGTATTTACAAAATCTTCATAAACACAATAATATTTTACTGTGTGATGATTTATATTGTGTTTCTCTAACCTCACCTATTTGTATCTCTCCTGTTCTGTCATCCTAGGAAGAATTCCTTGTAAGCATCTCTATTAAAAATGTTAACATGGCAATTCTAAGACAGACAACTAATCAAAAAATTGTTATTTCTCTTTTCTTAAAAATGGCCTTGATGATATTTGTCATATTTGCAACAAAGTCATTTTGGCTCAAATACCATATTTGAATAGATAAAACACCAAGATCAGTTATTTCCCCTCTCCTAGCAGGATTTTCCTGCCTGTTTTAAATTCGGTATTTGCTGGGGACAGGAGACCAGGTTGACTTAAAAGATATAATACTTATTCTTATTGAATTTCATCATGTTACTTTGAAACCATATCCTCACTTGTAAAATCCTCTTTTAATTCAAAACTTATCCTTCTCAAGCACTTGGATCTTCCCTACTATATAAGAACATTTTTTATTTGATTACCATAGCCTTTAATACAAATTCTGTGTAGTTCCAGGTCCAAAACATTTCTCTGAGGGTTCACACAGTAAATCCTCTCAGTTTTAGAGGAAGTTTTCACTGAATTACAGGGAAGTTTTGTTGGAAGGTAGAGATTTGTTAAAGCCAAGGAAACACTGGATGGATACCCCTAATAAGCTGTGTATATGCAAAATCCATGGATTTGCAGAAGATTTCTGGGAGAACATTGCTGTGGTTTCAGATAAAAAGCCTGGAAAACAACTGAAGGCAGGGATTTTGGGCTACATCAACACCATTGTGCTGGCTTTGGCTTGGGTAATTTTCTTCACAATAGATGGTATGGGGCTGCATTTTTGCTTTGTGCTGTGAACAGGGTTGATAGCACAGTGATGGTTTTAGTTACTTACTGCTGAGCAGCACTTACACAGAGTTAAAGCCTTTTCTGCCTCTCATACTGCCCCACCAGTGAGCGGGCTGGGGGTGCACAGGGAGCTGGCAGGGGACACAGCTGGGACAGCTGACCACAGTTGACCAAAGGGACATTCCGTACCATAGGGCATCATGTTCAGCACATAGACCTGAAGGAAAAAAAATGAAGAAAAAGGAAGGAGAGGACATTCAGGATGCTGTTTGTCTTCCTAAGTCACCATTACAGGTGATGGAGTCCTTGTTTCCTGGGAATGGCTGAACATCCTGCTCATGGGAATTGGTGAATGAATTCCTCATTTTGCTTTCCTCGCATATTGCAACTTTGCTTTACCTATTAAATGGTCTCTATTAGAAAACATTCATTTTCTCATTTTCTCTCTTCTGGTTCTCTTTCCTATCTCATCAGGGGGTAGTGAGCAAGTGGCTGTGCAGAGCTTAGTTCCTGGCTGGAGTTAAAATACACTTACCACATCAGCTGCATGCAATCCACTGATGAAACAATTCCTAAAATACAACAAGTGCACAAAGAGACCTAGCAAGGACAAGGAAAGGAAAGAAACCTCAATCTCTCACTGATGTGAGAAAGAAGAGATATACTTCCTTCAGTTTGGAAGTATGTGCCAGATGCAGTATCTTCCTTTGATAGAAACTCTGCTCTCAGGCCTGATAGACAGCAATGGAATAAAAACCAGACCAGCAGATCAGGGAAGCAATATAACAAATGGTGGTGGTAGTCATCTAGCAAAGTTCTATCAGAAAACACAAGCTAAACATAATACCGAATGCAGCATAGGAGAGCCCCTATGGTCTATTCCAATAAAATGAAAAATAGTTATAGATATCTTGAACTGTACTTCTAATGTGAAAGGGTAACATAAAAGTTGTGATTGGGAACAAAAAAGCGTATGTTGTAGACCAATTTGAAAAGGCAGTAATATAAATTTTTACTGAAAAAAAAATTGATACAATTTAATACGTACTTTTTTTACCTTTAAGTACTATACACAATTTACTCAGTTTTATTTGTCTTTCAAAACAGTGGAAATATTTGCAGGTTTGAGCTTTTTGTGATTTAAAACTCAGGAAAACTGTTCTCTGTTTTTAAACAATAAAAGCTAACTAATTATAAGAATTATTGGGTTTTTTTACAATAAACTGCATCTTATAGAAAAAAAAAAAAAAACAAGGGTGAAGAGGAAAGGAAAACATGCTTGAGAGATACTCAGATGGACGACCTTTAAGAATATATTATGGTGAACAGCATGTATTTTAGTATGAAACATTGTTCAATTTTCTTACAACTCCTTTAGTTTCTTACCTGATCAATCAGAGATATGTTTGGCAGGCCACTGACAAGTTGAATACTTCATGTGTTTATGTCTCGTGCCAAGTATCCTCAGTGAAATTGTAATTAGAAAACAAATTAAGGTGGCCAAGATCCAAGTCCACAAAGATGACACATAAGATCTTATTTAAATGTCTAATTCCTCTTGAGAAACACTCAGACATGATTGCCATGACGATGAGAATTTTCTCTTTTATTTTCAATTGATATAAGGTCTCTGTAGTGCAATGACATTTGATATAAATATTTCTAGGAAAAGTCTAGCCATTTCAGCACAGCATAGCTAAAGCAAATTAGTTCACACGAAACCTTTTCTCCAACATGGCATTGCATTTCCCAAGATAGCTCAATGTCTTCTAGGTAGGACATTAGCTCGATGTCTTCTAGGTAGGATATTTCTGTGCCACACACCATTTATTAAAGAATTGTGGTAGCACAAGCTAAGAAGTTAAAAACAAATCATAAGAAGTACAAATTGTGTATTTCAAATATTCTGAATTGCTCAGTGAAAGCTATTAAATGTGGTTTAATAGAGATAAAATACTGCAGCATTTTGAAAGACTACCTTTTTTTTTCTTTTTAATTAATTCCAAATCAAAAAATATTTATTAGAGAAATACAGCTATGTGAAAGTTGTGATTTAGAGGAAAAGTGGAAGATTAGATGCTGCATGAGAGAAGGAACTGGTTCCTTTTCCAAAAAGTATAGTACTATCCTATTTTTTTCTCTTGCTAATGTTTCATGTCCCTATTTGTTGCACAAAGTATACATACATACATATTTTCACAAGTTGAGACTGTATTTTACCCATGTTCCTAATTTTTTAAGCATTGAAAAGGGAATTTGCTTTCTTTCTAAGGCTTTTTATTTTTTCAGAAAATTAAGAGCAGCATCTATAAAACTTCTGAAATACAATTCTGCCAAACATCAAAATTTCACAGTTGTTTGAAAATGTGAATTTGAAAGCTAGTTTTCTGCCCAGTTATTTGAACTTCCATGACTTTCCTGTGCTTGAGCCATCCATTGTGCTTCTCTTACTACATTACTTTTCTATTCAAATTACTTTGTAGAGCTGTTTATAAAAATGGATTTTTGGATTTTTTTGATTTATGTCCAGATGGATTTATTCTGATTTTCTCCTCTGCTCGCCCTATGCGCAAAGATACTGAGAAAATGGTACTTAGAATTTGGTTAAGTTGACACAGACTAGTCATAATATTTTTCTATTATTTTAATAGGAAATAGGGACCTTCAGGACCTTAGTAGGAACATTTAGATGCAGAACAACTCAGAAAATAAATAAAAGCAAAAATAAATAAAGAAGATAGCACAACTGTTAAAAAGTCTTCTATAAAACATCCATAATATGGCTTCACTTTTCAGTCCCTAACTTAAGTTACACTGACCTGGGAAGAGATAAAGGGTCTCCAATATGGGGTTTCTAGGCAATTTCAGAAGAATTATCTCACTGTCTCTCTCAATGGTACATCTTTTTCTCTCTTGTGAATTTACTTCATTGGAAGTGGTGAAGGATAATCATCTGATCTTGCATATGTCACTTCTAGCTCTGTTGGTTCCTTGACTGTATGTTTTTTTCTCCTGTGGCATATCAGCTCCTCATCATTGATTAAGCAATTGTAGGCAGGGTTCTGAAAAATAATATGGATATATGATGTATAATATCCCTTATATAATGGGGGTAAGAAAGCCAATGGAATCTTGAATGTATGCTTACATGCATACTTACATAGTGAAGAAACTGACTATTGCCTTCTAAAGGCATAGTTACGTAGTTAAACCAGAAGTATAGGCAGACTTCACATTAGAAGGATCTAGAGCAATTGGTTATTAGCATACAACAAAAAAAGAAAGAGGGAGAGGTGAAAAACTTGATCTGAAATTCTTTTCTAACATTCTTAGCTCATAATAAGTAATCCTAACACATCATGTATCAGGGTAGTGTTAAGTCAGAAGTTTGACTCAGTGATCTCAAAGGTCTTTTCCAACCTAGTTGATTCTGTGATTCTGGGATCATGCACTCAAACATTTAATCCCAGTTATTAACATATCTAGTAATATCCTGTAAAACAGCTAGTTGTCAACCTCTTACAACCTTGGAATAGAGAGTTATCCTGTTGTTACAGAATTAAGAAATACAACAGAAACAGTAACATTTCCCATAGGAGGCAAAGTTAAGCATTCATTTATTGCTGTCTTTTAGTCAATGTTTATTTGCAAATATTTGAGTCATCCTTCTAATATGCAATAATATTCAAAATGCAGGAATAAAATTATACTACTCATATAAATTGTCCAGCTACAACAAGTTGTCCAGATACAACGTGTCATTATGCATAAAGCAGGTCTATGGTAGTTTAAACAGTCAGTATTTTTTTCACTTGGGAAGACATTAGTTTTCAAAAACATAGATTAAAGAATAATCATTAAAAAGCTTGGCTGTTCTTTTCTAAGAAGAACAGTATATTTCTTTCTTTGAAAAAAATATCCCTAAAAGAGGAAGGGATAGGCTGAATATACACATTAGGACATTATGAAAGGGTTTGTAAGAGAAAATTAAATAGAAAGACACAACAAAAGTACAAATCTAGCATGTGAAGACATCTGGACTGAATATACCACGAAGTCTTATTACAGAGAGAACTGAGGATTTAGAAGAACCAAGATGTGATGATCAGGAAGGCAGTAGAAAAGAAGGGCATGAAGGACAAACACAGTGTTAAACTGGTACCAGAACATATAGTGCAAACTAGAAATTTAAAAAAATTATAAAAATACAAGTAGCTGATTGCAAAACAGTTATGAATATTTTGCTGTATTACATGCTCCCTGATACATGTTTCTGTTGGAGTATTTGCAGTGAAAGGCCACAACGAAATCTCTTTGAGAATTTCCAGATCTATTTAGTCATGTCCAGGAAAGATGAATTCAGAATAGAAGAGGTTCTGATAAGAAGATGCAAGCTCAACTACCAAGTAGAGCATATCTCTTTCAATAAAACCTTGTAAAATTAACATGTATGAAAGACACAAATATTTCCTATTATTACATCATGTTCACTAACTCCTGTCAGTGATAATAATTTATTCAAATCGTAGTAATAGAGACAGAAATTAAATAGCTTTATAATAGACATTTAAAAAATAAATTAGTTAGAACAAATTTTGGCCAGAAGAATAATGGAAGGTAAGGGGAGACACAGCTCTGGCTTTCAAATGCATCCAAAACAATTGCCTTTTTCCTCATAATCAGAAGTTATAAAAGCAGAGCTATTTCCCTTGTCATGTTTTCTCCATCTTCCTTACTGTTCAAATAATATGATGGTCAAAGTGTATCTTACCCCCATTGAAGACTACTTGTTCCCGGGCATATTTTATTATTCCTCCACAGAATAAAAGATGAAAGATCAAGGACTTTAGGGACACTTGGAAAAAAGGAAGCAGAAAAGAACATCTCTTTAAATTTGTAACATTTAAGTAGATAAAAGCTGTCATTTTGTGTAAAGAAATAAACAAATTTTGGAACTATCTTACATTTCTTATTGAAAGACAGGGCTCTACTTTCTTGAAAAAAGATTTTTGATTAAGGCAGATGTGTAAAGCCCACCAAATTCAGTGTAGTATGTCTATTAATGGCCTCTAAGCCAACCCTCAGACATCCATAAGTCTACAGCATAATCCAAGACGCATTTAAGAAAAAAAAAAATTGCTTGGCACCACAGAAAAGGTTAGCACTACACTGCAGGGATTCTAATTCTTAGTTTCATTAAGGAATTAAATTAGAGCAGAACTTTTACCTTGTTTTCCTCTCCCCATCACAAAAAGAAATGTTAACCTCAAACAGACCTGCTGCTCATTTTCAGCAACCTTTTCTTCACAGCAAGGGCAAAGGCCTCTGCATTGATATTCTAAAGGAAATCTGTGTGACATTGTTAGGAATGGGCAAATGATCTGAAAGCCCCTACACAGCCAATATAATTCTGATTAAAGCTTGGCATTTGTTTTCTTGCTCCTTGGAGCAGATAGCAGGCTGCCTGGAATTAGAAATATGAAAGGCAAAGGAACTTCCTACTGTGCACAGAGAGTATTTTTTCCTCCTCACTTTCAAAATGTAGCTAAGTTTGAATACTTCTTGTTGTTGTTTTCTGGGCAAATCATTAAAATAAGGTCATCCTTGTTTTCCATTTCAGAATGAGATTTGCTATGTCTCACATATTTTCCTCCAGAATTACTGAGAAAGACCTCACTGATACTTCACCTCTGGCATTTTAAAATAGAAAAGTCATTATTTAGTTCTTCAAGCAAAGAGATGTATATGTATCTAGCTTTTGAGAGAACCTTATATGTATGATAATAGGTTTATTTTAAATATCTGTAGCAAAATCCTAAAATTTTGAAGGAAAGTTATTTGAGTATGTGCATTTTCACTTACTAGCATCAAATAGATTTGTAGCTACATTTTAAATGCTGACTTAATGAATTGATTAATTTTCACTTAAATGCCCTTGTCAAGAACTGTGGGTGCAGACTAGTTCTGTTCAAAATGGTCCCTAAACAGTGCAGAAAATGTTTAAGTGCAATATGAATTCACTTGAAGTCAGTGGCAGAAACATCATTAGTCTTCAGGAGCTCAGTATTTCTGTTTTTCTTTCCATTGTATGTGTATATTATTCAAAATCAATTGCAGTTCACTTTTAACTTGTACCATACTTCAAGTGAAAACATTTACAGTACAATCTCAAAAGCCATTGACAAAAAACCACACAGTAAAACTTACAAAACTGCCAAACTAGCTTTGTAGTTGTCCGTGAAAGTTACAGACAGTTTTTCAGATGAGAAATGATTGTTCATTACAATTTTTGTTTATTTTTTTTTCAGAAATTGTAGGTTTTTTCTGTATCAGTTCCTTTTCAACAATGAGGCAGAGTATCAGTGTGTAAAATGGCAATGCTTTGTTGGTAGCAATACAACTGAACCGCTGCAGGAAAATGAGCACAGTAGTAGCCAGTCTCCTGAAAACTCATTAAATGAGATTGAGATGTTCCCAGACATCTAGTTTTTTCTTGAACGGTCTCAGTCAAATGCTTTGGGACCTGGATCAATAGGTTCTCCTGTTTCTCCTATATTAAGGGGCTAGTTGTTCCTCTTAATTTGCCTCAAAGATACAAGGGCATGCACAAAATTTTAAAACACCTAAACTGTCCAGAGATACAGGAAATAATTGAGGGACTTTATTGAGTCTTCTGAAAAAACAGTGTGAAAAATCTAATTTATATTGGAGATGTGCACCAGGTTAACTGTAAAAGGGAAGGACAACATCTCATGCCTCTCTTTTTTTCCCCTGGCTTTCTTTCTTTTCTCTCTCTTCCTCCTGTCTTTCTCTTTTGTTTTCTTTGTTTGCCCCAGCTCTGGACCATCCATGCAGCAGGACCACTGTAGGACTTAAGGACTGATGATACCCTGTGTTTTCTCCCCTTGCTTTGTCTGTGCTAAGCACAGTAATCATAACCTACCCCATACTTCCTACTGAACTTGGCCATGGGACCAGGAAGCCTCTGTAATTCTGGTGTGTTGTGTGCCAGCACTTTTGGTTGTGTGTGATGGTTTGGTTTGTGAGCCAGAACCTTTGGGGAAGATGTCGTGGGAGGTGAGAAGTGTACTGTACAAAATTAAGGGCTTATAGCCAACACTTTATATGGAAATGTATCATAAGAAGGGAGTGTTATCCTACACCTTTTGAGTCAAAACAGTGGGCTGGTTGTCAAAATTATAGCAAATATGCAATAAAAGCATAAGAGTCCCCTGAAATGTCCTTGTTCTGCAAGATGAGAAAAAAAACATCACACCCCCAACAAGTGGTTTATGATATTTAGTCTCTTTTTTGTTTGTAAACTAGTTTTATTATGTAGGAATTATGTCTCAGGAAACTTGTTTGTCTATTTTTCACTGAGAAAAGTTTAGATTTTAAGTTTTGGTTTTATTATTATTATTATTGTTATTGTTGTTGCAGTTATGACTTTATCATAGACAAAAGTACTTGCTTTTAACTTGAGTTGGAGTGTTAAGTACAGTATTTTTCTGTCCAGATAAGATTCCACATAAAGAAGGTCAGTTTAGCTTGTCTGCCTATACTTAGGAGCAACAATACCAAACTCTGAAAAACAGCTAAGAGTCTAGAATCAATAAGTGACATATTTTCTGATGTTTGTGCAGTACACAAACTACTTCAGAGACTGCTGTAATAATAGGTTTGATCAAGGTAATGTGAGCTCAGAACATATCTAAGTGAGCAAGAGCTGCATGCTTATCAGACATCTTTATTTACAGTTTTTGTGAGGTAGTGCATTATGGTGATCTAGTACAAAATCTTACCTAATACAAACCTTCTTAGGTAAGGTTCCATTTCTAGGAATTAAATGGTCCTGTGCTTGTCCATATTTTCATCCTTCTTGACAATTTAATGTTCTTCAATAAGGTTAATCCTAGTGTGTTGAATTATCCCTGACAACCTTCAAAATCATCTTCAGGCCATCTAAACCAGGATTTTTTAAATTTTTTTTTTTTTTTTTTTTTTACAGCTTCCCTCTAAGTAAGCTGGTAAAACTAAGCCTAACTAAGCTAGGCTAGTGTCTATTGGACCACTGAACGAAAATTCTTGTTGGGATCAGTGGCAAGTGGTGCTTCAGGGTCAGTGTTGAGACCTGTGTTAACATCTTTGTCAGTGACATTGGCACTGGGATTGAGTGAACCCTCAGCAAGTTGGCCAAAGACACCACACTGTGCGGCGCAGCCTGCACGCTGGAGGAAAGGGAGCTCATCCAAAGGGTCCAAGCCAGGCTCGATATGTGGACCTGTGTTGAGATGTGGATCTGTGTGAACCCAGGCCAAGTTCAACATCCTGCATTGGAGTCAGGGCAATCCCAGAGGCTGGATGGAGAATGAATCATGTGCAGCCCTGTCAAGAAGTACTTGGTGCTGCTCATGGATGAGAGGGTGGACATGACCCAGCAATGTGCACTTGCAGCCCAGAAAGCCAAACATATCCTGGGCCACATCCAAAGCAGCATGGCCAGCATGGCAAAGGAGGGAATTCTGCCCCTCTCCTCCACTCTGGTGACACCCCATATGCAGTGCTACATCCAGCTCTGGGATCCCAGCACAAGGATGACATGGATTTGTTGGTGCAAATCCAGAGGATGGCCAGAGAGATGATCAGAGGACTGGAGCACCTCTCCTATAAACACAGGCTGAGAGAGCTTGGATTTTTTTTAAATAGAAGGCTCCAGAGAAACCTTATAGCAACCTTCCTGTAACTAAAGGAGGCTACAAGAGAGCTCAAGAGGGACCTTTTGCAAGGGCATGTAGTGGCAAGACAAGGAGGAATAGCTTTCAGCTGGAAGAGGGTAGGTTCAGACTAAAGATTAGGAGGAAATTCCTTACTGTGAGGATGGTAAGGTACTGGAACAAGTTGCCCACAGAAGCTGTAGTTGTCCCATCCCTGTAAGTGTTCAAGGATAGGTTGGATGGGGATTTGAGTGATGTGGTCTAGCGGAAGGTGTCCCTGTCCATGGCAGAGGGATTGGAATTAGATGATCATTAACGTTCCTTGCAACCCAAACTGTCCTTTGGTTCTGATTCTGCAAAACTGCTCAATGACTCAATCCTTTGGAGAGCACTCAGACATGTCTTTGCTATATACCTGGACATCTGTCAATCTTTTTAATGACTGTAATGCTTATTCTGAATAACCATTAAAAACAAAAGAATTTCTTTCCCAGTGCACTATCTGCTCACTGTTCCATTTTTCTTGATAAGGCACAGCTAAAAAGCAAAGAGGCTTATTGAAATGGACACTGAAGCTGAGAAGAAGGTTCTGCTTGTGTGGCTGTTAATAGCCTTTGGCATGACAGCTGCAAAGTTAATTAATTCACCAACCTATGCCTTGGTTTCCTTATATAGGGTATCTAAGCCCAGTGCAAAATGGTCTTAGCATTATGAGGGAAGAAAGGGTGGTGATCAAATCTGCAGTTAAACATTTGCGGTATTTTCCCATTCTTTTTCTGAAAAAATTCTTTTCTAATTATTGAGAAATTTCTTTAAATTTCACAAAACAACCTAATTACTATCACCCAGCTGTTATTTTTTACTAAGTGCTGAGAAAGTCAATTTGCTACATAATATAAGCACTATTTTTAAAACTTGTCTTTACAGGCAGAAATAAATTTTCTGTCATTTAAAACAGAATAAAGAATTAGTTCTACATTTACTCTAATCACTTGAGTTTATTTTACACCACTGAAGTTTAAGAAAAACTTCCCACTAATTTTGTTATTTCCTTAATACATCCATGACATTATTTCCTGACAACATTAACAAGCATGTAGTAATGGTGACATTGTTTGCCAGCTGAATCCTTCAGAATCCTTTGTTGTCACCACGTACACAAGTGATTTATAAGATATTCTTGTGCAATAAACCAAACCATTGCCATCTGCTTGAGAGACTGACAGGCTGGAAGATATTTTCTATAGCAATTGTGCTAAACAGAGACTATTTCCTGAAAAAGTGTGATTGAGGAGGCGGAGTAAATTAGGAAAGCAATAGTCTTTTTCCCCTTACTATCTTGATTTATATAAATCTTCTCATTTCACCTGTAATAAATTGCAAATCATCTTTGGAGTAAACTAGGGGGAGTTTTCTACAAAAAGGAAGATTTCTGATATGTACTTTGATAAGAAATTTAACCCCAAAATGAGCTACTGGTAAAAATTCTATCTGTGATAGGATTATCAAGAATAAATTTTGTCTCTTTTCTTCTTGAAAGAAAATTTCAGAAAACATTATAATAAGAGATTAATATAATTAGTATCCACATAGTGAAATATATTAGCAGGACCCATGTATTTTATTCCTTCACTGTCACTGAGCTGGTCTAAAACACACACAGCTTTCTCCTAAATACTCTGGTCTGATTTTTCCATTTTTGCTCTGTCATGGGTCCTCTACTGTAGTGGCACTAGTTATATGATCAAGACTTGTTAGTAGAATTTAGAGCAGGGAATTTTCAACTCAACATAAAAAACAGAAAAAGAAAAAAAAATCCCTTGAATTTTCTTGGCTTGAACAGTAACAAAATATTCCTCAAAATAGATGCATAAGGCAGAAAAGTAAGATTAATCAAGCTCCAGTAAACTATAGACAACTTTCAATGCATATAAGAAAAATGCCAGCTAATTACTGCTTTTTACCACAGTGTCCTTTGCAATGGTACGGCTTGTGTGCTCACATAATGCCTTCATGAAAAAAAAACAGGAAATCAACTTCATATCACTGACAGTAAAAAACGAAAGTAACAAAACTTTTTTTCAATCATAGCTGTCTGAACTTCATTTGACTTTAGTCCCAAAGGAAAGGAAAATATAAAGAAAAAAGGAAAAAAATCAAAAGCAATCTTAATTTTTATGAAACAGCTTCCATGGTTAAAATGGTATTTCAACATTTCAGCTAAACCAGCAGAATGATTATGGCTGACACACAGCATTGTCTGGCTCTCTTCCTAGAAGATGCATAAAAGGTCTTGATGTGATTTTAGACAAGTATAGGAACATTGAGACAATGTTCATTCACATCATTTATGCAAAGAAAAGAAACAGCATCTAACAGGAAAAAAAGTTCCACATTATAGACATAAGGATATATTCAATAATTGTGTAAATGCCATTACAACAACAATAACCGACTGCTTTTAATGCACTGTTCAAAACACATTTTTCATTAAAACTAAAATTTTGGGGGTTTTTTAGCATACACAATCATTCTGCCAAGACAACATGACTTCAGTTGAGGATGGTTGGATGTAGCTAGAAAAATAGAAGTAGCCCCTCCAGGAAAGGGGACCAATGTCTCTGCTAAAGTATAGCTGAAAAAAAAAAATTAAATTTGCCATGAAATTCCAGATTTTATGGTTGATGTACATTACATTAATAGAGCTGAGAGCTGATCTTAAAAACTGACATTCCAACACAAGATAAGAACATCTCTTAGGGCAAATTCTGCTGTGATAGTAAGGTAACTGAAACTGAATTTCAACATCTGCAAAAGGACAAACCCATGATGCAACAAGATCAAATCATAGTTTCACATCATTTTTATCCTTGATCATTAGCGAAGGCAGTATTTGTTGCTTTTGCATAACACCTCTAATTTTCTTCATGGTACTTGACGTGAACCATATTAGTCTCACACTAATTCCATCAAAGTTTACATTCTCTTCCTCTAACTCAATTTCTCAGGATTAACCCACCTCCAAAGAAAAGTAATTTTCCTATTTGTCCTCCTCTTATCTCACAGAAACCTTTATTAAATGAGCTTCCTGAAACATAAGGGATTGTTTTTGTAATAGGTTTAGTTATTTTTCTCTGAAGAAAAAGAAATTAAAGTGCAGTTTTTGACAAGGATGTGCTTATATCCAAAACCTAAAACCAATTTAGAACTGTCATCAAAAAAAGTACAAATATTCCTCTAGTAATTTTTTCATGCAATGAAAAGAAATATTATGTTTTGTCAAATAATGTTTAACAGTTCAACTTCTATGCACTGTATCACACTTTCTTACACTCCTTTCAGGAAAATGTCAATTCCTCTTGAATTAATTGGAAAGGTACTTCCACACTGTTCAGGAAGTACACACACATGCTCAAGAGGAGCACAATGTATGTGGAGCCACAATGCATGAGACACTGAGATATTTCCGGATTTAACTGTGCATCATTCCTGAATGAATTGACTTAAATGTTGGTGCCTGCAGAACCAAATCTCTGGTTCTGAGCGCTATAAGCCTCCATTATACTTTCATTCCCTTTGAGACTCTGGCGTGGTGTTTGATAGCTCGAAAACACTTTTTCTAGCAGGAGGAAGATGG
Source organism: Euphonia xanthogaster (assembly GCA_034509185.1). NCBI lineage: Eukaryota > Metazoa > Chordata > Aves > Passeriformes > Fringillidae > Euphonia > Euphonia xanthogaster. Next base: position 95,583,282 of record JAYDZK010000113.1, read on the forward strand.
GTGAAATTTATAAAAAAACATCAGAAGATTAAATGAAAAAGAGAACATCAGGAATTAATCTCCAAAATGCTGTTCTCAGAGAAAAAAAAAAAAAAAAAAAAAAGTTGTTTATGCAAACCCAGTCAATTGGAAGAAGCATGTATTTGGATCCTTATATCCTTATGGCAGAACTATACTCCCTATTAGCACTGAGGTGTCCCGGCAAATGTCAAAGGACAGCTATGCCAGATGATATTATAATGATCCAGGAAATGTCTAACAACTTATAATGCTAAAGCATGACACAGGGAGCATGTTATTAAAGATGGTCTGGTCATTGGAAACTCGAAAACAAATTTTACTGAGGTTTGTGATATCTTAATTTTATTTAAAAGAACACTGGAACCAATAAGCACCTTGCCAGCTGTTCATTGTCAAAGCAACTGAGCTCTGTTTTGGCTGAGCTTTGCAGTTCTTGCAAGACAGCCTAGAAGATGCCATCTCTCACAGGGCAGCAGATGAAATCAGATGTTGAGCACAGAGGGAGCACAATTTGCTCTAAATATTTTTACCAGCCTCAGCAAAAACTTTGTTTCATAAAGGATAAAAACAAAAAAAAAGTCTTCCTTTGCAAACAAAGATGTTAATAACTTTACATGATAAATACTTGCCTTCTTCTAGACATTAAGCCATTTTTTGTGCAGGCTTTGCAGAAAATGAAAACTGAGTTATAGAACAATTTTCCACATCTTTGATACAGCAGCTATAAATGAATCCTCAAAGAGTGCACAGAGATGCAAGGGAGGAGCTAAGATGGTCCCTGTATAATTGGAAAACTGTGTAAGTGATCTGGATGGAAAGGGGAAACAGGATAAAACTTTATGTCTATTTATTCTCCCTTACCACAGGGGTAGGGTGGATGATTTGGTTTATTTTCTTCATTCTTTTCTGCTGAGGTAAGGAGATGTGTGTGAAAGAAAATCATTGGAAAAGTAGTCAGAAATCTATTCTGAATTAGCTATGAGGAGTCAAAAAAATATTACTAAGAGCAGTAGAAAGTAAAAAATGTTAATGCTCTACCTGTAATCTATTCTTCTTGGAACTCAGTGCAACAGATTCAGAAAGTAAACTACCCACAAAGAAAAAAATATGTAATAGGAAGGCATACATTTTGATTCTTTCCCTGTTTTAAAACAGTAAACAATAGCTTTAATTTAATTTTAAATTTATGTCAACATCTGTTTATATTCCAGACGTTATTATTTTATAAAGATGCTTTTAACTTGTACTCTTTGCTGTTAGTCATTTTTAAAATGTGGTGTTCAAGCCTGTAAGTGTCTATTTATGTATTAGAGTAGTTTTTGTCTGCTTTAATAAACTTTACTGAAAATAGTAGATGGGAATTTTGGTGAAACTCCTCCCACCAAAGAAGCTATTCATTTGCCCAAATATTTAGGGACTCAACTTTCCAGCTATCTGAAAAATACATTGAAATATTGAGATACATCAAAAGTAAATATCTACCATGAGGAAAGAAATATATTCC
>JAYDZK010000113.1:95584906-95615950 GCA_034509185.1 Euphonia xanthogaster
AAAGAAATATATTCCCTGAAAACAAGCAAACAAACAAAACCATAGTTTTTTGAAAGAGATTATTGAAAAAAAAAAAAGCCATTGTTTACCTTCATACTATTTTACATAGTGTGAGCATTTTATCTTTTCAGATTTTACATACATTTTCTTTTTTCTTGTACAATTAGAAATAAATACCAATATTTGATATTTGTTATATCAAGTGATCATCAAATACAGTCTGGATCCTACAGGTCCCTGAAGATCATATGTTTTGATACTTAAGTAGTCCAAATTTAAAATCCATTGGAAGTAGCTGGCATAACATACCATTATATACTATTACATTCCACATTCTAGATTTGTTCCATATTCTCATAATACAGCATATGTTGCAGCATTTCCTCTTAAACAATTTTAAGAAAAGAACAAACTTTTGCCCACAGAGCGACCAAGGATACTCTGTGTGTATTGTATTTCTGAAGAAGATAGGATTAATTTAAATTTAAAAAATCTTCAGATATCCAAATATTGAAGGGAGTATACTGAACAGGGGTTGGGCAAGAAAGAGTGCACAGAGGCAGATTTTTTTCCCCTCCAGATTGTCTCTATGTGCTGGTAGGGCTGCAATGACTTCACAGCCCACTAAAACTGACAGAACGGCTGCCTCTGGAAGTCTCCGCCCTATGGTCACATGAAGGTTCCTACTTCAAATATCAGGTCCAATATTTATATGTATGGAAAAAAAAAAGACCTTTACTGTTAGGAAAATGCCTGATAGAAATTGTGCTAACTTGAATTTGACCATCAGAATTTGTATTTTTTTCCCATCTAGTGAAAGGTGGAATGTAAAAGAGGGAAAAAAAACCCTATCAGAAACAAAAAATGAATAACGTATGGGAGATGTAACAGACAAGAAAGAATGAAAGGAACAGACAAAGAGAAAAGGACTTTATGTTCTTCCTTGAGACTGACAATGACAAAGATGCTACAAAAAGCACAGGAGCATTACAGAATGCTGCAGAGGTATTTGTTGTTCTGTCAGATTAGAAATAACTCACTAGTCTGAGCCTGGGGGACACTTACATAAGACTTCAGTCTAAAAGTTGACTCCTGTAAGATTTAAGAGCAAAGGGAGAAAATGAGTAATACAGAAATATGTCGGGCTGTGTCAGTTTTCTCCCATCCAAGTATTTTTATAAATTTTGTTAATACCCCTTTTAAAATCCATTTAAAAATACAGAATTTGAAATACATTTTGTCTGCTAACTGTTCACTGCACTTGGAAGATGAGGAGGGGATTACAATGGACTGTGACTGTGCCACAAAAAGAGCTGTAACTGCCTGCACAAAAATCTTCTCCATGCCACAACAGTGCCTTTAGCCAGCTGGCAGAGCTTAGATCAGCTCCTGACCTTCATTTCCCTGTCACAGAAACATGGCAGAAATCCTTTCAGAAGAAGGTTTCTGCCATTAGGACTGGAATTACCAAGCTGAACCTCTGTGTTTGAAGCCATCTACAGAAATAATTCCTCAAAACCTTGCCATTTGCTTAGAAAGAAAACGATGGGGTGAAATAAAATCATCACAAGCTTCTTCCTCTCTCTTCCCCAGGTAATGGAAAAGCATTCCTTGCCATTAGTTATGTCTTTTGAACAGTTTTGGCAAAACGGCTGAGGAATAAGAAACATTTTCATGTTTAATTACAGCACATTTAAGGTGTTTATTTTTGTGTTCACATGCATTGATAGGGGAGCAGGTGGATCACATCAGTCTGACAGTTCAGTGACTGCGAATATTACACTCCTTGGATTTGCATCACTTATTACATCCAGTTCTGCATGCATATTTCAGGTCTAACATAGCACTGTGGTTTTAAATCTTAATTTTATTGTTTGCTTATGAATGTGAAAAAAACTATCCTTTAGCCATTTTTCAGCTTTTACTGCCATGTAGAATAGCCCTATTTTTCCCTTTGTAAAAGTCCTTCATTCATTTCAATCATCACTGGGGGTATTTTATATAATCAAATGCCATAATTATACAATAATTTTCCAATACAGTAAGAGTGCATTTTCAGATGAAACCAAACTGCAGCAATTTGGGGGAAGCAGTCTCAGTCTGTCTTCATATAAGAGCTAGGTTCAACACTTGTCTTTGAGTACTGCTCTGGGACCTTAGAAGGAAATGCTGCTTTTCACAGCACTGGTGGTGAAACTGAAAATTTACTTAGAGCACCATCCCTACTATCCTTTTCAACAAGATGCTAGATAAAGAACTGCCTTTTTCTTAGGTGTTTTGGGCTCAATATCAGGAAGAATTTTTAATTTATGTTGCAGTTAGGTGACCTGGCCTTTACCCCAGAAGCTCACTAAAGACATAGCAAGGAAATGATGGTCAGATACTTTCGCCTCTTATATCAGTGGAAGTTTTCTTTGTCCTCCAGGTAACTCTGTAACCTTGAAGCTGGAGATGTTCTGAGATTTATTTAGAAGTTCAGAGCAGTCATGTAATCAAGGTGCCTTGTTACCACCTCTGAAATGGAGCACTTGAGATCCGGGCTCCTGAGGGCAGCTACACAGATATTAGCTCATACTGCTCAGGGGGTGTCTATTTTCCCTGCCTTAACTGGTACGCTGCAATTTTCTGTTCTTAGTTTCCAAGCTAACTCTTGTTGGTGAGCAATTCAACTGAAAAGACACATATTGCGCTTCAAACAGTGCTGCAACTCTGTTTAAATTGCAATTAAGATACATTTCTCCCAATTAAAGCTTTTGACCACCTAAATCAAAGGGATTTTAATTTAAAGTTTAGGGATTTGAATTTTCCATGCTCCATTCATTCATCAAAATGCAGTTTATAAATACTCATAAACATGTGCAAAAGGCTGTGCCTTTTCCAACTTTGGCACTGTGGCCCAATTTCTTGAAGAACTTTGAATAAGACAATGTGTTTAGGACTTATTTAAAAAAAAAATGTTCTGTAGAATTAAGCCTTTTAAAATTTTATTGGTGTCTCTGTTTTATGTTAATTGTGTTGCACATCCCCAGGTAATTTCACAAAGGGCATTTTAGAAAGGCAAATTCAGCTGATGGATGAATTTCTCTGCAGAGGTTTATTAACATTTTTGTCAATTTATCCCATTAAATACAGCAACATCCCTAGGTGGTAATGAAGTGCAATCGCAGCAGAGGTTTCACACAATGATGGCAAACAGATTCCAATAATTTTCTCAGTGGTATCTTCATAGCACAAGTGAAATTCTGATCTTCACAAGTATGTCTGGGTGAGCAAAAATCCCCACACAGATAAAACCTAAAATTTATTTTTATGAATGTTAATTTAAAGTGAACCTACCTCATTATGTCCTCAAACTTCAGTAGCAGCCTAGGGCATGAAATTAAGAGGAATTAACAGTATTGACAGCAATATTCCCCTGGTAATGCAAACATACCAGAAATTTGTGTAAATATATGTAGAGGCTGACAAATGAGGTGCATGTAGCAGAAAGCTGACCCTGAAATCTCACTTTATCTTAAAAAAGGGATAAAACACACAACCACTCCACTCTCCAATGCTCACAAATACCAGTAGAATGGTTTCTCTTGATTTCAGCAGGCAGCGCAATAAGATATCAAAAAAATATTGAAATTCAAATTTTGGCTACTAAATATTTACAACAATGAGATTATGAGTAAGTTATATTTCTTCATGAGGATTTTTCAGCAAACAGCTTCAAATAGTTAATTTGAGTAACTGCAATTTATCTTTTTTCAGAAATATCTCAAAAAAGAAACAAACATCACTGAATGAATTATTCATTGCAAACTACTCTCTCCTGTGGCAGTGACTCCCCTTTTTTCACATCACAATTTATTTACTTTTACTGCATTACCGTGTTTTTTTTCCTATAACAAAAAAGGTAAGTGCTCGTAAGATTCTAAGAACTATTATGAATGCTACATTAAAGAATATATATTAAACGTGCATAAAACCTTTTTGAAACTTTAGTAAAAGAAACTATAATAAAGTAAGAATAAGGGAAAGAAAAAACCTTAAAGTACTAAAATAAGTACTAAAAGGGATTTGAAGAACTCTGCAAAAAAAAAAAGCTGATCATAATATTAAATATTACCGTGAAAGAAATTAAAGGTGTTACTGAAGATTAAATTATTAGGTTGTTAATAGTCAAAAAGTGGGAAATACATCTGCTGTTAGGTTGTAGAGGGGGAAAAATTGCCTATGATGTGGAACAGAGAAATAAATTATACATATTCTTTCCACATTATCACCTGTAATTTGTGAATTATTTCTACTTATCTACCCATACATAGTAAAAATTGTTTGACTTCTGCTATTTAACATCTTAACAAGGCTGTAACTGCTCTCCATCTCCTAACAGGCCTGTGCCTGCTTTGGGTACCATTATCATTTCCAGCAAACAGTGGGCAAAGTGAGTCTTTCAGAAACTCTTTCATGTTTGCTTGTTTGTTTGCTTGTTTGCTTTAAACAATGACAGACGAAACAGAAATGAAGTGGCTGGTGATGCATAACATAAAATGCAGAAGTGAGAAAGTCTGCCAAATACTGAAGCATCTTCAGTATTCACTTCTCCTTTAGAATACATATATCTACCCCTTCTCAGAAATATTATTGCATTGAAAAGTGTCATTTTTCCTTGCTTTGGTGTTTTTCTAAGGTTGCCATAGAATAAAAGACAGTTATTTCTTATAATTGCAAAAAGTCTTTACCAGCAATGGAAAAAATCCACTCCAGGTTCCAAACATAAAAGAAAGCCAGTCCCTTTTTTGTATTTTTCTTAAAAATTAGTGATCAAATATGCACCTTTTTCTTCTTCCAAACCAAATAATGTCATCCCAAACTTAATCATAACTATAGATTTGTCAAGTAAACCAGTGCTCATCTTTATATATCTTTGTTTTTCTTGGCCACAAAATAAATATTAGTTACTGAAAAGTAATTGCTAGTGCCTTTCATTATCAGTTCAGAAGTACCTCCAACAGATAATAACCAAATCCATGTGGCTGTTGTTTAAAAGAATATTTATCTTTTGATGACTTTCCAAGGATTAACAGTTTATAATTTCATTAACCTTTAACAACATACCTTCTTATTTTGGGTTTTAATACCAATCCACCAATCATAGAATTCTCTCACATAAAATCTCACTGTAAAAGCTATCAAGAGCACCAAAATATGACATATTTAGATAATTTTTAAATATTTGAAGTTAAAAATATATTTCCACTTTTGGGATTAGATAAAGTATTTTAATTTATCTAATACTGAGTTTTGTGCTCAGCCATTTAGGACTCTTTTGAGAGCTTAGACTTGCAAAGTACTAATTGCCTTGGATGCAATTGAAATAATGGTGTTGTACAGCCCTGCATTGGTTTTACTTTCTATAAGGCCCTGGATTTTCAATTCAGTTGAAATACTTGTATCTATTCACTTATATAATACAGTAAATACACCCAGACTGGAAATCAGATTTTTGAAAACAGTTAAAAACTGAATTAAACAAAGACATAACATTAATAAATTCTGATTTATTTGTTTATTTATCTATTTTTAATTTGAGACTGGATCCAAAGACCAAGACAATCAATATAAACAGACTGGCTAAATTTCTGCAAGTTTCTGCCCTGGAAAACTCTTAATTAGCTAGTTGGGCAATAAATATGTCTTGATGTATTTTTTAGCCATGAGGATGCTAAGTACTCATGAGATAAACAATATTTTACGTTCAATATTGTAAGCAAGCTGATTCTATTTTTATTTTTTCTTACACTGAGAATTATTAGTGTCAGGAATACAATCAATACAGTACTTCTCCGTGAGGGAAATGCATGCTCCTATAGAAATTTTGAATATGGTCATTTAAAATGACATGTTTTAATCTATTTTCCACAATCCATAATCTATTTTATTTCACAAATATTTTTTTATTATAATTTACATTTTTTCTACTTTTCTACACATTTATTTATAAATGGTATACATCAAATAATTTACTTGTGAGTTAATTATGAGTTTTATATAGATAAACTGCTCATAAAGTTCTCTGGTTAATCATGAAGGAGAACATAGTTCTTGCAGCTGGTATTGGAGAAGAAATTATTCATAAGGCTGTCTATGGGCATATTTCTGACTATCGATTGTTTTGTACAATTCCAGTTGAGTTCCTCTGATACAGCTATCTTCTGTTTATCTTAGAACAACAAGGGTCTGTTTGCAGACATGGATCAAACATTAAAAATAAAATTATTGATTTTGAACTGTGAAAATTAAGGACAGCAGCTCCTAAATTCAAAATAGATTAGATGTCCAGGAAAACATTTAAGCTCAGAGGAACACTGTGCAAACCCTCTTTAGGCAACTAACTTCCTAATGCATTGACTCAAAGAAAAATCTGTCTATTCCAAGTGAGATAAAAACCCTGAGAAAAAGAATTTTAAAAAGGACAACAAAATTAACATTGTATCCATTAACATCAGCATCAATCAAAAAAAAAATAGTGGAGTTTCTCAAAAGATAAAATTGTTTTGGCTTGCTTAAAAATGATTGATGCCCTTTATTTCTTTCCTTGCAAAAGCTTTTTTATTAATCCCATTCTGACTATTTTTATGTAGCCAGTAATTAAAATGCAAGTTTCAAGAAAAACTGTTTTATCTCTCTTATATTCTACCTGATGACACAAGAATTAATTTCCAGATTGAACTTGGGTAAGTTAATTTTCATCACTGTGGCTGGTGTGGGTCTGTGTTTTGAATTTGTGCTGGGAACAGTCTGATAGCACAGGGATGTTTTAGGGATTATTGAGCAGCTCTCACATGTAGACAAGGCCTCTTCTGCTTCTCACACTGTCCCACCAGCAAGGAGGCTGGGGGTGCACAAGGACCTGAGAGGGGACACAGCCAGGACAGATGACTCCAACCAAGCAAAGAAACATTCCACACCTTGTAGGGTCATGCTCAGCATATCATCCTGGGGAAAGGAGGAGGGAGGTTGTTCAGAGTCATGGTATTTGTCTTACCAAGTCACCATTAAGTGTGGTGGAGCTCTGCTTTCCTGGGAATGGCTGAATAGCCATTGGGCATGAATGGCCCATGGGAAGCAGTGACTTAATTCTTTGCTTGCGTACATGGCTTTTGCTTTGCCTGTTAAACTGTCTTCATTTCAACCCAGAGATCTTTTCTTTTGCACTTCCAGGTCTGTCTCCCATCCCACAAGGGATGAGTGAGTAAGTGGCTGTGTGGGTCTGAGCTGTCAGCTGGGGTCAAACCATGACAAGCTCTCAGAAACATTAAATTTCAGAGGCATCATGAACCACTTCACTCCCTCTGAAGATGGATCTTTAAATAGTTCATATGAATCAGCCAGAAATTACTATTCCTGTTCATCTCTGATAAATGGCCTTTGGTGGTATTAGGAGAATCCAAAGACATGCTTTGTGAAGTCCCTTCACTTTCTTCTCCACATAGGAGAGAGAAAATAAAAAGAATATTTATGATAAACATCTGCTAACTAATAGAACTAAGAAAATACTTGACATGTAGAAAAATCTCCGTCTGGAATTTTTCACAGTTAGAAAATGGTAAATACTGAAATTTTTCAAGGAAAATTATAATATAGTAAGAGCTAGTGGTAATAAGGAGGGTTGATTTTCTTTGACAAACCACACTTTCTACATTTTCCTATCTATTGATGTCAGCAGAATAAAGTATCTACTTCAAGCACAGAAGTGCATTCAGAAAATACACTTGTGGTGATGATATAGAAGCTGGAGCAAACATTCTCAGATTTTTAGGTCAGTCAGATGGGAATATTAGCATCAACAAAAACTGAAGAATTTTAGTCTCATTCATCCGATAGAAAATTCCACCTAAATTAATATCTTCCCAGACAATAGGACTGCTCTAACAGTTTACTGATCCCAGAAGGAGGGAATCCTTTCCCAATTTTCTTTAGTCCTAGATAAATATTTTCTCCCTAACTTATCTGTAGCACATCTGGACACCCATGGAAACATACATGAATTTTACGGAAATAGACTTATCTCATGTCTTTAAGGGCCCAACAAGCACCACAAGAAGGGTTTCTAAACCTCTAACCGAAGAGTCAGAGAGAAGAGGGAGAAAAGTGAGGAAAAAGAGGCATGGAAAGACCCACAGGCAGAGGCAAGGACCTGGCAAGTCACATTGACTGTGCATTGCACAGACAGTTTTAAGACTAGTAAGTTCCATGCAGAAGTGTCCTTGGTTATCAAGTTTTTTCTGATGCAGGCTCAGCCTTCATCTCACCCTAATAAGATTTACCTTTGTCCAATGCCCACATCTCAACTCCTCACTCCTTCATGGAAAAACAAATGACAAGTTAATAAGTAAAAAATGACAAAACACAGTATTTTATGGCTTTTAATGTTTACCAGGTATCTGGAAATAAGCAGTGGGGTAACTACTCTGCATAAACAAAAGATAATGGATGCTAAAATTTTGCTGACAGCCAAGATCATAGTGATTTAGCCAGTATTTGCAGGTCTTAATCTAGTTCCTTTAATTGCCACCTGCTCCCAAAATACTCTGGCCACTTTCTTCTGCCGTTGCATTGCCAATTGGCCCAAGCATGGTGTAGCAGTGCAAACAGATTATCAGATAAGAGAAATCAGTCCAGTCAAGAAGTTACCCAAAAAAGTACTTTCAACTGGATCGGTTCCCTGATACTGTTTACCCCCTGGCTGCATAAGCACTTGCATTAGTCCCATTTGTGTGGGGTGACAATAAGCAGAATGGCTAAAACCTTCAGGCATAATTTCTTCAGAAAGCCAATTCACCTTTCCGGCTGCCTGGGCTTACATGTTTAGAGTGAATTTCTTCTTACTCTGCACAATGTGTAGTCCCTTCTAGTGGTTGCTCAGAACTGTAAAAGCCTGTAATCAACACTCTTTGTACATGCTGTTGCAGACTCCGAGTAAGGATGTGGGGTACAAAAGTTGCAAAGAGGGAAACCTAGGCAAACAATGACAAGTTGCTTTTTCAGATACTCCAGGTGCCATATCAAAGTTCATTTTAAGTTTCTTCAGTAGCCATTTGATACTTGAGTGGGGGTTGTGTTATTCAAATTGTGTATTGAATTAAGAACTAAATAGAGCTCTTAAGTTTTATATCAGTTACATTATTAATTAGTTGAACTAAAAATCCCTCCTGCATAATCTCTTTGATCATTGCAAAAAAACCACACACTTGGAATAAAAGCCAGCCATTTTTCACTCATGTAGTGATAATAATAATACTAATGTTGGCATATTTTGACATATTATTTTTATTCCAGTCAGAATAAACCCTTGAAATATAAAAATTTTAACAGCAATAGAGTTTATTTGGGACTTCTTATGGATTTCAACAAATATTTCATAAAATTACAGCTCATAGAAGTATCATAAGTGCTTTCCTGAACAAGGTGAGAGCTCTTATGCAACAGATTCATGATGACTCAACTTGACCTTTCATTGTAAAATAGCATTGGACTTCTGCCATGTTATAGATGCTCTTCTTGTAAATATCCAGATGCTCACATTAGTTTCTAGAGGTTTTTCACCAGGCAGAAAACAGTGAAAGTGGTTATAGCAGCATACCACAAAACTAAATTAAAGCAATGATGCTATGAGTGTTCTGCAAGTTCTTGAGAGAGGTTTGGATAAGTACTTGTGCAACATGTATCACACATATGCATGTGTGTGTGTGCAATGTAGCAAGCATTTAGCTGAAAATTTTAAAAATTTTTTGTTTGGTTTTACATAAAGGAACCCAGCAGAATATTATAGTTTAATCACCATGTTACAATGTACCAGACAAGCACATTTTGGAACAGTTTCCTTATGCATTCTGTAGATTCCTGTCTTAATTCCACTGGGTATAGAACACCTAGCTATACCTTTATGAAGAGAGAAAAAAGCATGCTTAAGGTGATTGTATTAAAACATTAAACCATCAACCTTTGCTTCAAATTTTTCACATTTGTCACCCCAGCTAAAAACTAAGCTCCACACAGATGCTTGCACATTCCCCTACTAGAACTCACCAGTGTGATGGGGCAGAGAATCAGTAATGTAAAAGCTAGAGAACTCATGGGTTAAGATAAACTTTAATAGGGAAAGAAAAGGCCATGTGCACGAGCAAAGTTAAGCAAGGAATTTATTCACCACTTCCCATGGGAAGACAGTTGTGTTCAGCTATTCCTGGGAAAGCAGGCTTCCATCCTGCATAACATTGACTTGGAAAGACAAATATCATCACTCCAAATGCCCTTCCCTTCATTCTTCACACAGCTTTATATACTGAGCACGATGACATATGATGCAGAATGTCTCTTTGGTCAGCTGGGGTCAGCTGTCCTGGCTGTGCCCACTGTGCAACCCCAGCCTCCTGGCCAGCAGAGGGAATGAGAAGCAGAATGAGCCTTGGCTCTGTGTAAGCTCTGCTCAAAAGATCTCAGGGTTATCAAGACCATTTCCTTCAAAAATCCAAAACAGAGCCCCACACCAGTTACTGTGACAAATATTAATTTCACCATGGCCAAAGTCAGCACAATATTCCATCCAGGAAACGTGTGGTTTATAGTCTTCTAAAACTGAGAAGAAAAAAAGTGAGACACTGACATAAAACTACCATAAAATTAGCACACCAAGAGAGGGTGGATACATATATTCAATAAGTACATATTCAATGGAAAGATTAATTGTAGCTTGTGGTGTAAAATCATGGTACTAGTTTATGATCTCTGGAACTGTGTTTAAATCCAAGTAAGCTAATTGCTTGGAATACAATTACAGTGATCTTCCTCAGCATAATTGGAAATTTTTAAATTTAAAAATTAAAACGATTCTATTTACAAATATTTCTGACTCTTCTAAATGTTTATTCACTGATAAGGGACAAATCACTACCACAATTTTCTCTGCTACTGCTTAGAATCCACCTCTAAAACACAAAAGTTGTTTCTGCCACCTAATTTTCAAATAATGAAGACTTAGAACATTTTAAAGAGTATAAAAATGAAGAGCTTCAAAGCACACACAAGGCCTGTGATTTTGACCTTACTAAATCTATAGAATGTTGGTTTGCTAAGTTCCCAGTACCTTCTGTTATGAAAATAATTAATTCTAATGTCAGCAGGACTCTTCCCCAAACTCCTTCCTTTTGACAGAAGCTCCATATTCAGCCACATCTGGGAAGGAAATTTAAAAAAAGGAGATTGTTCCTTTCACATGCAGGAGCATGAAGATATGACCTTTGAAATTCCCTGCAGAATTCTTCCAGAGAGCCGCAGGAGAAACAAGAAAATGTCCTCAGCATTGTGCAGCTCACGTTTCACAAACACTTCAGAAAATAAAATATAGTTTTCTCATGGGCACACCTTCAGCTCATTACAGAGACCAAACTGTGAGGACTGCTCACAAAGCAAATTGAGTAAATTAATTATATGACAAGTGTTAATATCTTATTCGAAAAGAGGAATCCCCAAATATCAATTAAATTTTGCCTTAATGTTGGAGACTGCTTAAATCTTAAAGGACAGAAAAAAAATCACAGACTTAATGTGAGAGAAAACTCATCCTTTATTTTTTTTCCAATTATAACACTTTTTAATATTGAAATGATTCAACATTTTTTCAAGCAGAGAGCTTCAGTGCTGAAAATCAGATCTTTATATGATTAAGAAGTTTTCATGGGAGTTTTTATTCCCATGAATAAGCAACTCTGTCATTGTGATAAAAAAAAAAAGTAATTTCTAGCAGGAGATTTTAATATATTACCTAATCTAGAAATTCAATTTTAAATTTAGTAGTAATACAGAGTTTAAAATAATTAAAGCCATATAATTTTCTTTAGCCTGTTCAAAGAATCAGATCAACCTTAGTTCAATCTCAGTGAATGCTGAAATTGTAAAATAATACCAAACTGGAAAGACTTGTATGTCTTAATATTTCACATAAATATTGTGCCAATCAACAAAATCCAAGATCTCTTTTATTGGTTATATCACCCTAGCAGAAACTTCAATATCCAGAAAAGGCTCTTGTTGCCATTTGCAACAAAATAAAAATGTCTCTAGCCTGCTCAGTGTTGCTCTTTCATTTCCAATATTCCCATCAGTGTAATCAAAATGAAATGTTGCTGCCATGGTAAGGGAGAGGGGGACTGAGCTGTTCCTGCTGCAGGAGATGAAGTAGGAAGATGAGGGAAAAAAGTGATGCTAGAGAGAGAAAGCATTATATGGCTTTTTGCTTGTGTTGATGCTCTTGCAGGTCACTTCCTCCCTTGACTTGCAGTCATCAGTTCAAGACTGCAGTCTCTGCCTCAAAAGCATCAACAAAGTCAGCTTTTTAGGAGGTGGATGTCAGGTCTCTTGCTGAAGGTCAAAGGCTGTTGAGATCTGGAAGAATCTAGCAAAATTTTGATAGCTATGCAATGCCCATGCAAGGGCCTGCAAATGCGGGAAGGAAATGGACATATGCCACAATATTAAATAAAAATAAAATCTAGATATTCTTTGCAATAATTTTGATCCAAAATAAAATTTGCATGTTTGTGAATATATTTTAATATTAACCAAAAAATCCTGTCATTAGATAGAAATCATAAATGGCTACATTCATAGGATAATTTCTTACCTTGAGCTTGGATGACAAATGCTTAATGTTTGTGGTGTTTTAAAGTTATTATCTGTTCTTATATTTATATAAAAGCTATGCTTGCTGTCTTTACACCTTTGACCTTTTTAAATTAGGTAATCCAAATAATTTTAAAAACTCTCTTCTGATAAAAACCCAAATTTTTCTTTTATGCTTATCAATGTACTTATTGACTGTCCCTAAACTTGTCTAATTTTTCAATTTCCCTCTCAAAGCAAGACCACTCATATTGCAGGCATGATTTCAAATTAGTCTGCATCAACTGATTTATATAGAGACCTTTATAGAGCGATTATTCACATCAGAAAGCAAACAAAAATTAGTTTAAGGAGAATGAAAATAAATCAATTTTCCAAATCAATCTCATACTTTTTCTGCAGCATTATCACAGGGCTCTGGCTGAGAGCTTCCACTTCTATTGTCATCCTATAATTATCTGAAAAAAAAGGCATTATTTCACAATACAAGTGGAGCAGTAATCTCGCCTATTGAACAACACTGTATGTCAAGTGGTGTGCAGTATTCATCTGATATAAATCTGAACGCATAGTTTGAAAAGAGCATTGGTAAGAAAACATAGATCTTGTCTCTACTGTAATCTAAGTGCACACATTTTGTTTAGTTTAACATTTTGAGACTATAACCACCCATTCAACTAAGGTATCTTTATATACTTTCTACTGGGTGAAAAAACTGCTTGCTAAAATATTTATCAAAACAAAATATCAAAAAACAAAAAAGAAATCAAGCTCTCATAGTGACTTCAGTGGTGACTTCTCATATAATATAAAATGGATATCAAATACCCACTTTTTTGTTTGTCAAGAAGAAGACTTTATCTCATTAACTTTTCCGTCTTTTTAGCTGTCGGAATTGATACACCTATGTTCTGAACAAGAAAGTCTTTCAGTCTATTTTTCTATTTTAGAAGACATTGTTACTAAATTCACAGCATCCTGTTTACCAGAAAACATTAGCATATCCTATTAGTCTAATCTGATAAAAAACCCTAAACCTGTGATATTTGTGAATGTTAAGTATTGCATTTCTTCACTGATGGATTCATTTTCATGTCATGCCAACTAAATACAGCAGAGGAAAAAACTGTCCTCTTTTTCCATTGCATAAGAATTGTTACTGCTTATGGGCTCCATATGCATTTCTGTATCAACTTCACAAAAACCTGTTGAAGAAATTGCCTGAGAGAGTTCCCATCACCCTTGCAGCCCGTCCAGGGAGTGCCAGAAAGCGATAGCACTATTTGCCTGTCAAATTGATAACATACAACTGGTAAAGGACAGAGCAAAACATCTGTTTTCATCAGACCATACCCCTGCTTTCTCTTTTTATTTTCTTTTTCTTGTGTATGTTCAGCTCTATATATAAAAGTAATTTATGTAACATATAAGCTTATAAATGTGTGGATATTTAATATATATATGCATATATATTACATCTAAGGATTTTCTGATGAAAATGTTCTCCGAAAAGCATGCTCTACTGGGTGTTTTGTAGTACTAACTCCGTCCTTTTCTTGCTTGGAATCTGTAGAAAATTCAGTGTATTAGTCTATTTATTGCATGTAGCACATTAAGCACATAATAATATACATGTTATTTATATTTCACAGACTTACACAGTTTATATTGGATGTACCTTTATATTACTCCTAGACAATGAATCTGACACAGGTCATCTTCTTCATCTCAGGCCAAATTGCTCAGTCCAACATAGTTTCTGCGTCACTACTCCCAGTTCCATGACAGAGAGTAGCAGAAGGAATATTGGGCAGTCACAGCGCTCCTCCAGCACCTGGATTATTTTTAGGGGTCTAAAGAAAGGAAAAATTTTCAGAGTTATAGTCAATTAAATCAATTAGTGAAGAAATTTAGGCTTATACCAAAAATATTTATAGATTACAAACTGCTAAAATTGTATATACTTTGTATATACTTAGTATATACTATCAATCTATATATTAAAACAAATTATCAACAGTGGAAGTCAATCAGTTCTTAGGACTTCTATCACAGATAAAGACAGATAAGGCACTTCATTAGGAGGGACCTCTGAAGACAAAGGATTATATGAAGACTAAAGGAATTGCTCCTTTTTTGTTCTGAATATACCCACAATTTTCTGGAAAGTGACATAATATATTTGTCTCTAATTAGTGAGGTGGCAAGATACAGTGGGCAAGCTAGTCACAATATTTCCCAGCAGGGAATCCAAATACCTTCATAAGCAGATCAGAAAAGAAAAGTGGATCTAATCCTGTGCAGAGAATCAGAAGTTGAATATATTGTCAGTTTGTTAAGTAACACACCAAAGTATTAGAAGCTATGTCATAATAATTTCTTGAAACTTCCTATCAGTGGACTCAGAGCTGAATTGATTTCTTGCTCTAAGATGAATTAGAGGATATAGGCCTAGAATACTTTTGTCTTAATCTAATGTACTGATAAATGTAATAATCTAAATTACCAAGTAATTTAATTTATTAACGTGCATGTTGAGCAGAGTTATTAGATGGCAAAAACCCTTCAGTATCTGATTCACAATTATCCAACACAAGGACTGAAGGGAATGATTCATTTGCTTTCAGGTAGATTGTAGTTTTCCCTTTCTCTCTTAAAGGGTATGTCTCCACCTCATTGACTTATGTGATTTAACCAAGATTAAATTATCTGCCTACAACTATAAAAAACATTTCTGGAGAACAGCCCAGTCCATGGTTCTTGTTCTTATCAGAAACCAGCCTTCTGTTCCTTATCTAGATTTAGTCCAATCTCCTGAGGAGTTCAGTCTGGCTTGATGAAGTGTGTGGATAGAAGCCTCACTTTGGTGGTGTTTTCATTCAGACCACATTCACTTTCAGCTGCACATTCAGTTGAAGATTTTTTCATGAAAAAAATTTCCACTTCAACCACAGATTCATATCTGCCTTTTAATTATTAATCTACCATCCAGCAGATAACACATGTTCCTTCTGTAATTGCTCATTTCATACATTAATCCTAGTGAGGCAATTTCTACTTTGTCTTTTAGTCCATCTACTATTGCTCATCAAGAATTCTGCTTGCAAATAGAAAAGATTATTTGCATGATTGTAGCAGACCAATATTACTGAACTATGGTAGAACACTGGTTCAGAGTCTGGGAAAAGTCTAACAAACACAAAGTTAAAGGTTTCTGACAAATAGACAAAGCAATAATTACCTGTGTCTCTCCAAACAGCTATAATTAGCAGGAGCAGAGCTAATAATTTTGCATCATGCTGGTGATCTTTTGTTTCAGCATTTAAAAACATACTCAAAGGCTTTCTCATCAGACAATATTTTTAAAGAATCCTTTCTCTTTACCCTTATTACCACAAAACATAGGTTTTCATCTCTCAAAAGAATAGCTGCAGCAACACCACACTTTTAAATAAATCAGCAAAGAAAGCTTTGTCATTTACAGCCATTATTTGGCTTCTGAGCAGATGGGTTGTACCTCTATTTTCAAATTATTTTAAGATTTCAATAGCCATTTAGGTAGCAAGGAAAGCTAGAGAAGGGAACTGTGAAGGGAAAGTTGTTTCATGTAAGAATTGTTAGGGTACAAAATACAAAACATGACTAAAGTACTGCTGGGGAATCTGCAGGTAGAAAAACTCTTATTACCTGCTGAAAGTGTTACTGAAGTCTTACCTGTCTGGATAACAAATGTGACATGCAGGGAATGCAAATTCACGAATTGTTTTCATTTTGTGATTTCATGGAGTGAGGAGTGTGTAATATAGCATCAAATAAGCAAAGAAAATCTAAGACCATTCATAGAAACTTTTCTCATGGCTTATCAAAGGCAAATGTGTTCCCACAAGTAATTCCAATAATAAATTAGAAAAAGAAGTATCCATTAACCTTGAGCAGATTTTCCAAATATGAAATACACTAACGATCCCTGCCTTCATTTTCAAGCTCATATTAAAAACTAAAAAGTACCTACCTAATATTTGTGAAAAAAACCCAATATTTTTACTCCATTTGAAATAAATACTCTTAAACATGAGCTTATTAATGGCACTAGGCATAGATCCTCCCAACAGATGAAGTTCTTAAAGGTAGTAATCATCAGGAACACAATACTGTCTCATTTTTATAAACAGTCCAATGGCACAGAAACTTATGAATATATACTTCATCACTAAGAAAGAAGCATGAAAAAAAGATTTAAAAGTGTTTGAGTATTTTTCAATTTTTTTTTAAAATACTTTCTTATGGAGGGTGTCTTTCTTTCCTACAACCAATATATTTTTCTTCCTTTTAAATGCCTAAGGGGGACTAAAGTGAAGAATAGACTTGGGCTGGGTATAACTGGGCTCAAGAAGGGTTGTTCCAGCTTTTCTTGAGAAAGCAAGGCACTCCTTGGGTGATTGCTTGGATAACTACATTGTAAGCAGAGGGGACATGAGTGAGGGAAACATGTAGAAGGGAAGTCTCAAAGAAGCAGAGGATGAAACACATGGGAAATTCCAGGGAATGTCAGTTTTCAGATGTATTGCTGAAGAAAGTGTGGTGAGACAATAATTAGATGGCATTTGGAAAAGGGTCACAAAACATGGAGATATTCTGGAGGTTACTGACAGATCCTTCTCTGTAGGCACAACAGCCTGTGGCAACGAATTAATATATTTTATTGTCATTCATAACCATTGTTTCAAACATCTCTGAAGGCAAGTGGCTGAAGAATACCCATCCAAGAGAATGAAAGAGAGAGAGAAATGGGGTGATGTAGACAGGAGAGGAAAAGGGAGAAAGAGAGGGGAGTAATATTAGAGGGGCTTGTGCCAACATGACCCAATATAAACCTACAAAAAAAAAAAAAAAAAAGTGGATTTTTCAGGTATGAAAGAACCAAAAAGAATATTATGGAAAACTATGGGCATTTTATGATGTGTGCATTATTAGATGTAGCTCAGGTGTTAGTCCTGAGGCCACCTGTGTGCTACAATTTGACTACAGTGAAACCAAATTTAGGACAGTGTTCTGAAAGTGTGACTTCAATTTTAAAGCTCAACAGGGACACAGGGTGTTATTGGTAATTTTCCTGCCTACATGACATGAAGTCAACTGCACAAAATTAAAATATTTCCAGGAATCATCAGAAGACCACTGAGCACACTACAAATCTCTTGGACCTCATTGAGCTTCTAAATATAAAACCTGTAGAGAAGAGTTTGGTGTTTAACAATGGTATATATTAAAAAGGAAAAGAGTAAAAAAAAAGAAATCACTCATATAGTTATGTATTTAAATTCTGTTTTAAAGCAGGTAGATATGTTTGATGAAATTACCACTTTAAGACTGAAATTTATAGAGTACAAGGAGTGCAAAATCTTAACAATTTTCATGGTAAGTCTTCTTGAACTTAAAATGTTTACCAGAATAGTTATTTCCATCTTTACCGTACCTCCATCAATCTTACAGTCATTTGTATCTATCTGGTTTGTAAATTAAAATTTTTCAGAACAGTTTCTGATGCACTCTTATTCTTGATTGCAAGGTGACATTTGTGTAGGTGTGGAAAAACCTTTTAAAAATGAGGTGCTGGTTAAACACTGCAAAAACACTTTAGTTTCAAACACTTTTTAGGTGAGTTGAACTTTCCATATAGTGCAGTGGGTTGACTCTGGCTAGATGCCAGAAACCAAGCAAATATATTCTATCACTTCCCTCTGCAATTGGGTAGGGGAGAGAAAATATAACAAAGGGTTCATGGGTTGAGATACAGACTGGGAGAGAGCACTCACCAAATACTGTCACAGGGAAAACATTCAAATTAGAGATATTAATTGAATTTATTACTAACAAAAAGAGATCAGGATAATAAGAAAATTAAGCAAGACCTTAAAAACATCTTTCTTCCACCCCTCCATCCTTTCCCACTCTGCCTCCTCCCCCAGGCAGTGCAGGGAGATGGGAACAAGAGTTATGGTCAGTGATCACACGCTGCTCAGAGAGAGGAATCATTTCCCTGCTCCAACATGGGGTCTCTCCCATGGGAGATAGCCCTCCATGAACTTCTCCAGCTTGAGTCTATCCTATTGGCAACATTCCTCCCCAAGCTGCTGCAATGTGGGTTACCCTTCCTTGGGGGTACAGCCTGCTCCAGCATGAATCCCCTACAGAGTCCTGCCAGGAAACCTGATCCAGTGTGGGCTCTTGTCTTCACAGGTCCACAGGAAACTTTCCAGTAGCCTGATCCAGAGAGAGCCTCCCACAGAGCCACAGCCTCATCTCAGGCATCCATCTGCTTCAGCATGAGGCTTCTCCAGTGGCTCATCCGGCAGGTGGATCTCTGCATCCCCGTGGACCTCCAGGGGCACAGCTGTTTCACCGTGGGCTCCACCACAGTCTGCAGAGGAGTCTTGGCTGAGGTGCCTGGATCACATCCTGCCCCTCCTTCCTCACCGACCCTGGTGTCTGCAGGGCTGCTCCTCTCAGGTGTTCTCACCCTGCTTTGCCCTGGCCACAATTGCAACCACACATTAACATTTTTTTCTTATTAAATATGTTATCACAGAGGTGTTATCACAATTTCTAATTGGTCCAGCCTTGGCTAGTGGCACGTTCATCTTGAAGCTGCCAGGGATTGGCTCTGTTGAGGTGGAGGAAGCTTTTGTCAGCTTTTCACAGAAGCCACCCCTGTAAAGCTCCCTGTATCAATACCTGGCCATAAAAACCCAATACAGATTCAAAGTATTTTTGCTGAAATAGCAAAGTCACATTTCTGTGGAAAAAAAAAAAAATTAAAAAAGAGATATTTCCTGGCAGACTTCATTAAGATGTCAAAAATTAAAAATAATCTCGTAGATTTCTTTAATGACTGCCTATGTAAACACTGGAGTAAAGTGTAATCTTTTCTTTGAGAGACTGAAGATTCTCTTTCACTCTACTGCAAGTGAACTACTTTCATGAAATACAATGATGTGGACTAGTGACATTATTGATATATGATTTTAGCCCTTTATTGAAATACAAGGAATTTAGAAAAAGTGATGTTGCAGATCACAATACTTCTGTATGAAAATCAGAGCAATGTCAGCACAGAAAGGCAGAAAACTGGGGAGGAAAAAAGAAAATTATTCTATATATAGAATTAACGGGGAAAAAATTAGCAGTAGACATAGTAATTGCTGAAGGATGAAAACAATACTGTTAAACAGAAAATCAATTGCGACATTTGTACACAAAGCGACTTATAATGCATCCTGTCATTAGACCTTAAACCTAATTGACACTCAATAGGTCTGTCCTGTCCAGTTCTCTTTTCTATTTTATTTCTGTGTTAAAAAAGGACAAGTCCTAGACAGCACATTATCTGATATTCTAAAAAGCTTTTATTGCATACGTCAATTTTCTAGTGTTCCTAGGGGCTCTGTGCCCATTTGAAAGAAAGGGTTTTATCTTGAGTAAGTCAATATGAAATAAAATTTTGGTGAAGAAAATGCAGACACTGATTTAACAAGCTACAACAAATTCAGTGAAGGCTTATTTAATTCATTCTTCATCACTGAAAGCAGTTTTTAAATGTGCTGTACTTGTAGTAGCTGAGTCATGTACCTAAACTCCCCATATGTTACTCGGAGAGAGATAAGTGTCAGAAAATAAGTTTCTTGACTGCTATAATACCCCGAGTCAGGAGGAACTAATAAAGAGAGATTGTATCTTGACTCACTCACACCCTGAGTCTTCAGGCTATGCACTTCCATAATACCAGTGGCAGGTCACAATCGAATCAGGAATTCCTCTTAAATGAAGCAGCAGATCTTTGTTCTAAAATTTAACAAGGAGAGGGGAGATGTAGAATCAGTTACATCTGCAGCTGGGAGAGACTCAGGGCTAGAGAAACAGACCCACTACTAGTTTAATTTTACTGGGGGAAACATCCAGGCACGGTTCTGAATAAAATAGTAACTAAGAAGCTGTTATCTAGCAAATGTCCTATAAGATAGATCTTCATGGGAGCACAGGCATAAGACAATTCTGAATATTTGCTTACTGGTGAAAGTGTAAACAGATAGAAAATTTAAACAGGGTTCTTTTTTAATGTTTGTTCTTCCTCCCCAGAAGAAAAACTGAAATGGTTAAAACATAGTCAAGCTAGGCCTTGACTGGATGAAAATAAATATCTGGTTTCCATATAAGGCAGCTCACCTAATTTAGTTTATTCTTCCACCTGCATTCCGTACCACCAGATAGAAAGCTTTTCCTCTTCCACCTATATCTCTTATGACTCACTCCAGAATGTGAGATTCTTGTTAATAGGTCCCTTGGGGCAGATTAGAGTGAAACAACACTGAATGATCAGTGTTCATAAATACATACATCTATGTAGGTCTTTTAATAGAACAATTTAGTGGCAAGGGAAAGCAGGTAAGTAGCCATTTTGGTTATTGTGTATTGTATCACAGTGATACAAAAGCATAAAAATATCACTTAAAAATGTATAAGGAAAAAGAAAGAAAATATAAGAGTAAAATAATACATAATCACCACCATGGATCCAGAAATAAGAATTATTGATGGAATTTCAATAAATGTTGTCATTGTCTGTTGTACTGTATCACAATGCCCTAAGCGTATTAGCCAGAAAGATTGCTTAAAGGTGCAAACTTCTTAAAGGTAGCTTTCCATTTAAGAAATAAAAAATCAGAATAAATTGAAGGAAAAAATCTGGGGGCTACATACTGCTTCATGGAAATATACTCTTTAACATGTACATCTCGGTCTCAATTTAAAACTGTCTTGAAGTTTACTGAATTAAGCACCCTAACTCTAAAATATTGTTTGGAAAAGATGCAGAAAAGCTTCAGGGCAAGTTTGCTTTTGCATCCATAATTATATATCTCACAGGATCTTGGTAGCCATTTACCTTATCTAAGAAGCAGCAGTATACATGTAATTCAAAATTACTCAAAAATTGAATAATGCAGGGAGCATCTCACTTAGATAACATATCAGTCTGTGTTACTATGAGAGCCCTACATTTGCATTTTGTATGTATCAGGTACATTATTCTAGATCTATTATTAAGGCAGATGTAACGAATGATTTACTGAATTCAAGGACAGAAATCTATACTCAGGTTAATTGATATTGATTTGTAACTAGCACCATATTCAACAACACTGAGATCACAAGAAGTGATAACATAAATTAGTGAAATTATGCTGTCAGATCTAATGGCAACAGAAAATGTAGCATTCAATTGTCCCAGAGAACTTTTTCTCCAATAAATGAATCTACTCCTAGCACCATTTTACAGTCTAGTCCATTAGTAATCACACGCTTTTAGAGAAGAAAATATATCAGTGTGAGTTGCTAGAGGAGTTTTCAATCTGTACAATGGATCAAAAATAAGAACAAAAACATGGCTTCACTGGAGTGTATAAACACACATTCAGAAGGACAAAGCTGTGGGTCCGTACAACAGATATATCAGAATAGCATGATCAAGGAACTTGATCATGGCATTGCCATAAATAATGTGCTTGAATTTCTGGGAAGTGGGCTTAATTAAAACAAAAGATTATTCCTGGCACTCTGTGCTCTGTATGCCAACTTTATTTTAAGAGTTTGTGCTTACTATTTGTTCTGGTGTATTACGTTTTTACTTCAAACAAATGAACAAAACCATCTGATTTGAAAACACTTCCTGGAGAAAAATTACCTGAAGTTTATGCCAAGTGGCATCCAAAAAAACAGTTTGCCAATACATAAATGTATGTGTCCAAAATTCAAGCTTTATTTTTAATGTTTTATTTTTAATTTTTAAGCATAGCTGAAAATAAGCGCCCTTAAAATATTTTTTTAGAAGTTTTGTTATGTAAAACATAGAAAAAAAGTGTAAGTGAAATATATGAGTAGGGGCATCTTCAACTACATTGGATTACCCAGACCCTTGCCCAACCTTGAATGTTTCCAGGTGTGCGGCATCCTCCACTTCTCTGTGACAGTGTTTCATCACACTCACTGCAAAGATTTCTTCCTTATATTTACCCTAAATCTGCCCTCTTTATTAAAAAAAAAAATAAAGTCCACTATCCTACCACTGCCAGAAAGCTTGTACCCATCTTTTGTATAGGCCCCCTTTAAGTACTGGAAGGCTGCTATAAAGTCTCCCTGGAACCTTCTCCAGGCTGAACAGCACCAACTCTCAGCCTTTCCTCATAGGGGAGGTGCTCCCTCCCTGTTAGAAGGGATCCAACAGGTCCGTGTCCTTCCTGCAGCAGGATTCCCAGAGCTGGACCCCATGTTCCAGGTGGGGTCTCACCAGAGCAGAGCAGAGCAGAGGGGCAGAATCTCCTCTCTCATCCTGCTGGCCACACTGCTTTGGATGCAGCACTGTTGGCTTTCTGGGCCGTAAGTGTGCATTCCTTGATTACATCCAGCTTTTCACCCAATAGCCTTTCCAAGTCCTCCTCTGAGGAGCAGAGCTGCTCTCAGTCTTCATGCACTGAACAGTCCATCCATCAAATCCATATGTCCCTAATTTAGAGTGAAGGATCTTGTGGAGGGACCATGTCAAAGGCCCTTGAGAATTCCAGAGAGATGACTTCTTGGCAGGGTATATGATACTCTATTCATTTCACAGCGTAGCAAGCTTTCAAGATGCCAGAGGAATTCTTGGAGTTTAAAGAAGCATCTACTGTCTAAAAGTGTTTCAATACTTGAGAGAGGACATTGTGTTGTGGTGGCCAACCTCTCATTTAGATTCTAACACCCTCAAGAAATGTAGTGTTTATCCATTTGGCAGCTGCCTTAATCAGATATCATCAGAATAAAGAAGAAAGAAAACAAGAAAAGGAACTTCAGTACGATGGAAGCAAAAAGAGGAAAATAAGGGGGATTGATATTTGGAATGCATAAAAATTTAGGGCCCTTTTAACAGTATTTTTGGAATTTAGTGTTCCAATTAGCATTAAAAAAAAAAAGAAAAGAAAAACAAACAAAAACCACCAAATCATAAAATGAAAAAGAAATTCACTATTACTGCAGTTCATTCCATGTGAGGAAAATGGACAGCTATCCTATAATTATCCTATAATAATCCTATATTAAACTGAAATATTTAAATTATATTCTCTGGTATCTTTCACCTTGTAATGAATATATTCAACTGTCCTCTAGTAACCTGAATAATTTAACATTATTAGAATATTCTCGTTCACCACTATTGGACTTTGAAATTGGTTTTGGTAATCAGGAAATAGTTACATGTACAAAAGAAACCCACAGGCATTCCCATCTCTTATAAGGGAATCTAAGAAAAAAAACATTAAATGCTGTACAAAATAAGCCTGTTTTGGAAAAAGTACTGCTATGGTTTAAGCATTTGTTAGCTATTCTTCAGATGTACTCACTGCATCTCTTAAACAGAAGAATTTAGTTACACTAAAACTTAAGATTAACTCAAAAGCAAGTTAAACTCAGGAAGAAATAGAAATTATTTTAAAATTGAATCTATTTTATAACTGTTGATTTAATTTTCCTCAAATATTTCTTTAAACACAAAACAATCATAACAAATTTCTCCAAATCGTAAAGGAAGAAAGAAGGACCAAGAGACATATGGAAATACATACCAAGGAAGATTAATACTTAATTTTGTATTCCTTTGCCATTCAGACACAATGATCATAACCTTATTTTAATATAATTCAGATCACACCTAAGAGAAAAATCTCTGAGATTCATTATCTATTTACAGTAAAGAACAGTATCCATTAATAATAAATAATTTGCAGCAGCTTAGAATAGGACCTTGCTGAACCAAGAACAGTCTCCCTACAACCCTCAAAGGGAATAATTATTTCTTAGTCTATCAGGATATTTCACATTTATTTTGGCATTAAAAAAGGAAAAATATTAATGAGTGAAATTGCTTCTTTAGTAATAATGAAGAGACATGGATTTCTTGCACGCTTGAGTGCTTCTGAAATTCTGTATAAAATTTATTTCTTTCCTGCACAAATTACCAAACTCAAAGTCCCAGATATTTACATACACTATTGAGAGTCATCAATGTGATCCATATTCCTGAGATGCCTGTAGAACTGATGGAAAATCTTATAATCTTTTAGCTACCTTTAATCATATTGTATTTTACATCCAAGCTATTTCTAGTATGGAATTAACTTATTTGGTTTTCAAGACAGATTGATTAATTAGCAGATGTTCAAGCTTCAAACTATTCACACTTCCTAAGCATCAAGAAAATTGCTGCAAGTTTACAATTAAACAGTCAGAAAGGGGAGGACAAAGCATGGAGAAAGAGAGGAGAACATAAGGCTGTCATCAACAGCTCAAAAGACTGGATAGCTCCAGAGAAAAATGAACATTTGAAATTATCACCCCATGTTAAAAGTACAATAGTTCCAGTGAGATTAGGTTTAAGATTTAGAAGAAGGACAAATTATGTGTTTAATTCCTCTTCCTTTGCAAACATCTTAGCTCGACTACAAAAAAAACCATCATACTGCTTTGTTAGTCAAAAACTAAAATAAACTTTTGGGAACCATGGTCTATAACTGGATCTCATGTTGCCGGAATGTCTTTTGGTCAAAACTTTTCCAGGTCCTGGCAAACAAAGGGGACATGGGTCTGCATGAGTGTGAACAGACAATCAATTTTCTAAATGAAGCAGGGGGTATGGACCGCAAAATAATTCTCAGATATATTCTGACTAACAACGCATTCCCTGAAGCATTGAAATATCCATCTCACAATCTCTGTGACATTCCCTGTATTATTTGAAGTTCCTTGTATTATTATTTCCCTTATTGAATGGAATGGGGAGCAGAAAATCTGGATGCCATGGTTTTATCTGTCACAGCCATGAAATACATCCTATTCTGTAGCACTGCCAGTGTGTCTGACACAGGAGAATATCAGTTGTCTGTCTGTGATTGGGTATGTCCAAAAAATGGAAAATGTGGGAAGTAGACAGGCACAGATCGCTTCAGATGAAAACAGAAAGATGTTTTCACAAGTTATTTTACTGGCAGAGAGGAAGACTAAAACATGGAGAGGCAGATGTGATTGGGTATAATAGCAACAGAACTACCTGGAATAGAAACCCTAGGGATTAACCAGCAATAGAGAGGGAGTGTTTTACAAAGATTTTTAGGCTCAGAATATTTATCAGGGTTATGATGAAAAACTGGACAAGATATTGTGAAGTATCCACAGATAGCTGGCATACTGTACAGCAGTAGGATTGCCTCAACCTACTGAGAAATTTCACATAAATGAAATTTCCAGGCTTTAGAAAACTTTTACATTATTCCAAAGCTGAAGGAGAATTTAAATTTGCAAAGGAAAACCTAAAAAGTCAATTGAGGACTTTAAAGGATATGAAGGAGTTGCTACCCCACTTGATCTGTGAGCACTTGTAGTTTAAATTAGGTACAATGCTGCAAAATTCTGTAAAATTAAGCATTGTCACTTATCAACACAAGGTCATCATGAGGAAAAAAAGCTTATGAAATAAAACACTGGTGGTTTCTTCCCATATGGGTGAGACACAATGAGTGTAGTAGACATGAACCAGTATGCTAAGGACCGGCTCAAAAAACAAGTTAAATAAAAGACATTTGAAACAACACCTTCAGTATCTAGCACTTTCATAATACCCATTCGTCAGTTTTTTTAAGGAAAAACTGTTCACATGGTAAATATTTTTCTAAATATGTTTGTTTAGTGACCATTGCCTACCAGGTATTGCACAAAGCCTCCAAAAATATCTTGAACCATCTGCGACTGCCCTGATCTCTTCCTTTTGGATACAACCTGCATGGTAAATATGCCTGTGGCAATATTTGTACATTTGTTTTTATCCAAATCTGAGGTGATATTGAAGAAATTTTCCTGTCTTGATCAATCTAAATCTATATTCTCTGTAAATATTTTTTAACAATGAAATTTTTCTCTTTCTTGTTGAATAGAATCTAAGAACTAGAGTTGGAACTTTAAATGGCAGTAGTTCATAAAACAGTGTTGATAACTATCAGACTTCAGCAAAGATAAAAGGCTGAAGCATTAGTCTTAGAAAAGGATAGAAAATTCTGTATGTTTCTGTAATCTTACCTTTGAGAAGCACTACCTCTTAATCTTAAATGTTGCACTTCCTTCAGTTTATATCATAAAGTCATCCAACAAAAAATACTATAATGATGCTTAAAATTTTTCTAGATAAAGAGTTAACATCAGGGGTGTGGGGAAAGTTCTTTTTCTACTAAGAAATTAAGTTGTGATAAGGAAAATAGTTTTGGGTATTCAAAATTTGCAAATTTTTTGATGACAAAAAAATCCACTGGGAAAAAATATTTTTAGACCAATGAGAATCAACTCTTTAAAATTTTGTACCATTTTTAATTCAAATATGGTATGCTGTTTTAAGGAAACCACAGGTATTATTTGTTCTTCTAAAAAACATAAATTATATTAGTAATAATTACACCATTCAACTGCAAATTCCATATGCAAATGAAACCCTCTCTGCACTCAAATAAGACAAACTATGCTCTGCATTAATGATACTTGTTTTGTGCACTTTCTTGCCAAACACCTGCTGGTTGAGCAAAATTGCTGACTGGTTAAATTGATTAAACTCCCATGTGGGGATACTGTGCTATTTCTTTAAATCACTGGAATACAACACTTCACTTGGTTGTATTTGTAAAAACAAAATGGTTTTGAGTAGATTATGTGTTTAATAAACAGCTATGTGATGCCCTAGGAAAAAATTGCTCTTGGGAAAAATCCCTTTTTAAATGTTACATTCTTTTCACCTTTTGCTTTCTCTGCTAAAGGAAGGGAAACTACATTTATAAAATTTTCTATACTGATTATAGCAAAAATAGGTTATCAGAATTTTCTACTGTAATATGCAATAATATTTCACAGTTTTGTCATTTTAGTTTTTGTGCAATTTAAGTTGCATATGTGCTATGAGGATGTTCACATTCATGTGACAGGGAAAAGAATTGTCATAGTTACAACACCTTGATCCATCAAAAAAGAAAGCTAATACTGTGGGAAAAATCTCAGTAGATGTAAGAGAAGTAACACTAATTCATGGAAGTCATCAGCTAGTTTACAAATTCAGGAAAAAAGTGTTGATATGCATTCAACAAAATATGTAATGAAAGAGTCATAGATCTATGTGAAAAAATGCAGAAAAACAACTAAAAGAAGTTTTATTAATCTGAATTATTAAAAAATAATAAATGAAAAAATGTTCATGCTGTGCAGGATACCAGAGTGCATTTCCAGTATTTGTATTACATACATAAGTAGTATTTATTAATAGTTTTTCAATCTTCAATGCTAGTAATATGATATTTAAAGGACACATAAACTTAAACTAAATCTGAAGGGAAAGTGCTTTGCACCACACAGACCTCAGTCCTGGTTTTTCAATTACGCAGATTGTGAACCTGTCATAGAACCCTATTTTTCCTTCCTCCCGATGAAACCAGAGTTCCTTTTTTATTTTAACAGAGGTACATTCAAGTACTTTCCATGGCAAAAAATACAATGGCAGGAGAGGGGATGGTTTACATTTCAGTGTCATTCTGACAGGAAATTAAAGAATTATGAAAGCTGAAAAGCATTCAGAAATACCACAGTTAAGGTACAAACACTTAATCTTTAAAAGTGTCACTAAAGTAAATTTTTTGTACATCTGACTTTTTTTTTTCTAAGAAACTATTAGTCTATTTTAGAGGAAATTTCTGAAATTTCTTTATAAAAATTTTAAAATAATAACCCTTTTTTCCTGTTCTGATTTTGCTAATAACTAAGCTGATAGAAATATGCAACCTGCTCCATGAGTTCTTAGTACCATTTATTGCACACCTCATTCTGTAAATATAATTTGTAGCCTAATTGAAAAAAAGAATATATCAAGAAAAGGAATTTTCCTTAGTGAAATATTTCTTCTTCTCTTTTTGTATATTCAGAGAGGCCTTGAAGTGTATTGCTAACAAAAAGAGAGGACAGCCCCAAGTGTTATACTTCTTGAAAGCTGCCTCTTCTCTTCACAACAGGATGTTAAATCCAGGTAATTGTTCTTTAGCAGCCTTTTCAATTTTTGGCGTAGTCAAAGAGTTCAGAAAGTGTTTTACAGCTACAAGTTCTTCAGAATCATGAAGGTCTGTGAGGTCTGAGGAGACCATAGATTAAACAGGCAAAGGGAGCCATGTGCTGTCAGAGCTCTTCTGAAGTGCTCTTTGGTACAATTTCTTGTGCTGATATTTGTCTTATCAAAGCCACAATGTATCCTCAAACTAATAAGCCAGAAAAAACACGTATTACTTTTTTAAGTGGTAGAGGGTATAGTATCAAAAGCAGCCTTGCTGAGGAAGACATGGAAGTCCTGGTGGGTGAAAGGCTGCAGGTGACCCAGCACTGTGCACTTGCAGCCCAGAAAGACAAACGTGTCCTGGGCTGCATCCAGCTTGGGGGTCCTCAGTACAGGAAAGACTTGGACCAGTTGAAGTCAGCCAGAGAAGGACCACCAAGATAGTCAGAGGGATGAAGCCCCTCTTCCAAGAAGAAAGGCAAGCAGAATTGGAGTTGTTCAGACTGGAAAAGAGAAGGCTTTAGGGTGACCTAATTGCACCCCTCCAATATCTGAAGGGAACCTACAGAAAAGACGGAGCCTATTTACCAGGACAAGCGAGAATGGATTCAAACTGAAAGACCATCAGTTCAGAGTGGATATTGGGAAGAAATTCTTGGCTGTGAGGGTACTGAGGCACTGGAACCTGTTGCCCAGAGAAGTTATGGATGCCCTATCTCTGGGAGTGTTTAGGGCCAGGCTGAAAGGGGCTCTGAGTGGTCTAGTGGAAGGTGTTCCTGCCCATCCCATGGCAATGGGGTTGGAACTAGAGGATCTTTCAAGTTCCCTTTTAATGCAAAGCATTCCATGCTTCTACGATATCTTGCTCTGGGTTACCGTGCACAGTCAAAGCTGATGTCCAGGCCAAAACTAATAAAGTTCAATGGCACTACTCTTTGTGTCTAAGTATATCGACTATGTAATACAGAATTAACCCTAACCCTTATCTTCTTAAACGACCTCTTGAATTTTTTTTCCCTTTAAACCCACTAACTCAGTCATGAAGTTGTTGTCTGCTCTGCATTTTAGAGAGCCTTATATGCACCTCTGAAAGAGCTTTACAAGATTCTGTGAAAGGCTTACTTGACAAATCACTATGTGGCAGAAAGTCATTGGCAGCAAACTGCAGACTGATATATGTACAGATATAGCAAGGCATTGAAATATTGAAGGAATGTGTGCCACCCGTGATTTGAAGGCTGGCATTTAAAACAAAGTTCACCAATGCCTTTTCCTTTCCATGTGCAATTTCAACCTGTGACTGAGTTCAGTGTTTATTAAAGCTATCACTCAGTTAAATGGGAGTTAACAAAGACAGCAAGAACAAAGAGGGGGGGGAAGGTAGAGCTGAGGATCTCCAGAGAATTAAAGCAATTTAGGAAAAACTGCTGATTTCTACATTCTTAAAAGTTAAGGCTAGGTTTTTGATAACATTATTTTAAATACTTGAGGAAAAGAAAAATCTCTTCTGTATATAAGCTGTGTGGAAGACAAGAAGGTGAGACAAAAATAGATGTAAGAAATTTAAAGGTGAAGAATTATTTGTCTGCATTCTCATTCTCTTTAAAATAGCATTTCTCACCATGGACAATTTTCATCATGAAGCAGTAAGTTCAGAGCCATGAAAAAGAAATTTATGCACATCTCCCCAGCTAGCTAGCTGGCTATTTGTATATGCACACAGTGCATTCATGCAAACATACACGCAAACAAAAGTTTTCTAATTTCCAGTTTGGGATGGATCACAATGAATGGCAGAATCACATTGTGCACTTTTAGGAGCTGGAAGTGACATGTTCAGATTTTTTTAAAAACTTTTCTTAGTGCCAACTTTACTAATAATGTTTTTTCATGTTAAATAAGCTGAACAAAAATGCTCATACTGGGAAAAAAATGAGGAAAAGTGGAAAAGAAAAGAGGGAGACTAACACAGGAACTCTAGTAGAAACTAACTCTACTGCTGCAAAGAAAATGCACTAGAATTAAGGTTTGCATTGTTCACTTAACTGAAAGCCTGGTAGTGAGTGTTGTAGATTTTTTCAGCTACCATCTTCTGGGAAAGGCACTGGACTGTAACTTGGAAAACCATGATGATGATGATGATGATGATGTTGATGTGGCTAGCCAGGACATTCTACTTTCCCACAGGGCAGAATCTTTCCATGTAGAAAACTATT
>JAYDZK010000113.1:95619628-95630261 GCA_034509185.1 Euphonia xanthogaster
TCTCTGGAAATATAACCATCTCTCTTTACTTAGGGCCCATTGATGTCTCTAGACTTAGCCACCTCAGCAGGGTTTTGAAATGGGTATCTTAAAAGTTAATCTCTAATTTCAGTTTGATTTCTTTAAGATTCATCTACCATCCAGCCTGCATGGCAGTGCATCACATACCTGAACAGTTTGTTAATGAACCCAGAGTCTTTTTTCCTTGTTTTTGGAGCTATCACTGCTGCCTCTCTGCTGGACCACCACTGGTAAATTGTTTCTGCTGAAAAGGAGCAAGGTATGATCAAAGGTTCTAATTTTTTCTAAGTACTTGATGAAATTTTGCCAGTTCTTTGCCATCTCCCAAGGTGCAGAATTTATACTCTAATTATTTTTCATATTATAACTCCAACCCCAACAGCAGCAACACATATTGGATTTTTAATTTTTTTTTTTTTAATTTTTTTGCCTCTTCCTGGGAATATCACTAATTCCCTTATTTTTAAGAGGAAAGAACATTGACTGTGATCCTAAAAACTATGGTCTGACCTTCAGAAATAAGTCCAAAAGCACAGTAAGTTGAGACAGCAGGTTTCTCTTGAGCAAGAGTCTCAGCTGTGGGAGATCTGACAGGTCTGAAGAACTGATCCCTTTTTAGGTTTCCATGGTGAGGCTTCTAATTTATAAACCATTAATGTTATACCTTTGTTCCTCAAAGCCAAAACTAATTGTTTAGCAAATGTCTTCCACAGGAGGTGAGTTAATGAAATAAATCAGTGTACAAATCCTACAAAATAAACTAGTAATTTATACTTTCAGAACCTCTTATTTTGCAAGTCTTACTTTTTAAATTCCTCATTAAAATTTTGCATGAGTTTTCACTTTTCCTTATATTATTATTTTAGTTAAAATACTTTTTTTTTTTAAGTTTCCTCAATGCTATCTCACCTCTCAATGTAATGCATGCATCCTGAAGCCTGTCTTGGCAGCAACTTATAATTAATATGTGTTGACCAAAGAAACTCTTCTGATTATAAACAGATCACTTACTGAAGTTACAAATTTCAAATCAACAACTTTTTATCAAAAAACATATTTTCTATGCAAAAATGGTGGTTACATTCCATGTCTCTCAGTTCTATTCTTTATACATCCTCTTTGCTTGTCTTTAATTTCTACCTGTTATAGAGAAGTCCTGCATTTATTACAATGATTGCCACACTAATAAATTTCAAACCTACATCACCCTGATTTCAAATAAATATCACAAAGGCAAACCCATCATACAAGCTGTATTAAAATGGTCCAAAGTGACAAGTACACTAATTAGTACCATTAGGTACTAATTGTGTGACAAGTACACGAATTAGTACCATTAGGACCATAGGAACATATTCTTTTATATTTTGGGGCTACTGAGAATTACAAATTATTCTAAAAACAAAATTCAATCACTTTGTTTTCAGCTCCTGAAGCCAAAGAGTCTGGACACCTTGATTTATATCTGATGGCCGAATCATATATGCACCGCTACAACTTCATTTCAAATGATGCAGGAAAGATTGGTCCCCAGGCATTAATCCTCCAGAAACTGAACATTTAGCTTTTCAGGAGCACCTATTTGTTAAAAATACAAGCATGGTACAGGAATAAGTAGTTAGTGATTTATGGTGCTGAAGGCTAATCAGTGCTATCTGTAATATGAGAGAGATTTAATTCAGAATGTTCTTCTTCAGCATCTGAAGGGTTCATCTGGAATGGTACAGGTGAAGACAGCAAAATAAATGGAATGAAGTATCATGTGAAAAAGAGACATTTGAAAAGGGAAAATAAAGCATGCAAAACCAGGTGTACGTAAAAATGATAGAAATATACACTGATCAAATTGAAATGACATGAAGTAGCAGTACATGAAGAAGTGATAGGCAGGGAATAGTCAAACAGCCAGCTGAGGAATCACACCTGGAACACAGCTGCTGCAAATGGCCAAAACTTCAGCCTTCAAGAGTATTATTCTGATAACAGAATGGGCAATTTTTCTGTACAATTAAGAAACATACTGGAACAAAACTCAGCTTCTGGCCTAACCTTTTGAACAACTGCTATCATTTAATTCTACATATTTAATGTATGAAAAAACTTAGGTCTCCAAAGAAAATTAATTAACATATAAAAATTGTGCTTTTAGGACCTGAATTGCTGAGAGAAAAGTAGAGTAGAGAACAGTTCTTGTCTAAATCCCATTGAAATGAACTTCTAGTTCAAGCATCTTTGACAGAATTTACAGCTTCTCATGATAATGGTGCTATGCTTGCCATAACAAAAAACTTCAAGGAAGCACATCTAAATTTTGTGGCAATATTTATGTCTTTGAGAGTATCTTTCATATCTCTCTCTCATATCTGCATTATTGTGACTTATGCTAAGAATAAACAACTGCTAAATCATTTTAGCACAATTGCATCTTTCGATTAAATGATTTATCTTGAGTTCAATGGTTACAAAAAAAACTTGAGTCAGACAATTCAGAATCTCCTTACTTCTCTTCATAAGTGTTTGAGAACTGGTGCACTAGTCCCATCATCAGTCCACTTTCTCATTCCCTTTCCTGCTATTCTCTTCAGATGCCGTCCTTATTTTCCTGAATCATCTGCCTATGACAAGAATCCTTGCACTTTGTCTTCTCTCATGTTTCTTTCCAGAAATACTGAAGACATCTGCAAAGTAGTCCTCCTTGAAGAAAAATGGAGAACAGTGGTTCAGGTAAATTCTCTGAAAATGGAGTGATAGAAGCTTACATTTGTGAACCTGAACACCCTAGGGCTGCCTGATAGAAACTACCCATGGAACAGGGAGACCATCTACAGGTATGGACTTACGAACTTATTCCTATAGATGTGATGGCAAAATGTGTTCTAGAGACAGATTTTGAAGAGGATGAAACTGTAGCATTTTTAACACCTACTGGGACCTCTTCCAAGGCATGAGTGACAAAGTTGAAGAACACATCCAAGTATTTGTTTTTAAAATTTTAGTGGAGAATGAAAACTGGCAGTAGAGATTTCATTTTATCTGAAGGAACTGTCCACTTCTCATAATGGGCAGAAAGATAGAATCAGTGTCTCTTGCAGTTTTGGAGTTTTTTCCCCCATCCCTTGAAATAGTGAGAAATATCTGATTCCCTGACAAACCCATTGGCATCTATGAATTAAATAGTCTGAGGCAGTTTATGTCTCACAGGCTCCTTGCACACAGCTGAGCTTCTAATACACATTTTTAATCCCTTACATTAATAAGGGTTGGAAATATTTTATTCCCCCAGATGAGAGCTCTGATTCTCCAGTGAGATGGAGTAATAAGTTTGTAATTTGTAAAGCAATTTGATGATTGCAAAATGCACATTATATTGTGTTTATATTATTTGAAAAGCATCAACATTTTTAAACAAAAACACCAACATTCCTCTATTCATTAACACTTCTCTTCCTCACATACTTTTTATACTTTCTGTCTAGTGTCAGATCAATAGTATTAATGTGAAATGGAGCTTGTGCTTTGACAAAGATACCAAGCTCATTGTGCTGGACGAAGTCTTGTTAATCCATTCATGTTCATTGTACTTTACCATGTTTCATGATTTCATAGGAACATAGAATGGTCTGTGTTGGTAGCAAACTTGAAGATTTCTGGTTCATTGCCATGGGCACGGACACCTTCCACTACACCAGGTTGCTCAGAGCCCCATCCATCCTGGCCTTAAAAACTTCCAAAGATGGGGCATCCCCAACTTCTCTGGGCAACCTGTGCCAGTTAACCTTCACAACTGGAATTTCTTCCTTTCTTCTTCTGTCTAAACTGACGCCCTTTCAGTTTGTAGCCATTCCTCCTTGTCCTGTGTCTACATGCTCTTGTATAGAGTCCCTCTTCATCGTTCTTGTAGGCTCCCTTCAGGTACCCGAAGGCCACAATTAGGCCACCCTAAAGCCTTCTCTTTTCCAGGCTGAACTGTTCCAATTTTGTTCACATTTGCTCTTGTAAGAGGTGCTCCATCCCTCTAATCATTGTGGCCTCCTCTGTATCACTCCAGTAAATACATGTCCTTCTTGTGCCAGGGACCCCAGAGCTGGATGCAACATTCCAGGTGGAGTCTCGTGAGAGCGGAGTAGAGGAGCAGGTTTTATGCATTGCCATTTACTCTGGTCTTTTTGAAGCCAACACCAAAAAAAAAAAGGCAACTGCAAACATCAGGAAATAAATATTTTAAAATATTTCTGGGTTGTTTTTTTTTTCTTTAATGCAAAATGCTCCAATTAGACAACATTGTGCAAACAACCTCATAGAAATAACGTCTCCTCCCACATATCTCTTGAAAAATTAGAGGATTTTTTTCCTTCCATTCTGACATGGATTTAGGTCCTGAAACAACCATTGTCATTAATTCCACAGATGTTTGTAATATTTCAATGTCTTGAGCAATCAGATTGGAACAGTTTGCCATGTACTTCATATTTCCCTTAAATACCAATGAATATATCCAAGAATGTCCTGAATCTAAACAAGCATTTTCACATGTTCATACTAATTCTTGAGTCATGGTAGTGGTTTCATGATTAATAATGTAATATTTATAATGTAATATTAATGCACATGTAATAATGTTGATTAGAGAAAGCCCAAGAAGTCAGCTTTTACTTCATTTTCCATAAATCTTTCATAAAGCATGACTGTAGTCCATAATCTGCTTTGCATCCATACAAAAATAATACATAAACAATCCATGAAATAAAGCACAATAGTGGCTGTTATAGCAAGATCTTTCCATAATTATCTTTTTTCTTGGCATGAAAACATGTGCTTTTAAAACCAAAATCAGAATTAGAAGTAGTTCTCCAGGAATGAATTTTCTCCTAGGGTAGCTAGGAAAGCAGGTGTCCTACCCTTGTTGCATGCTTACAGTATGAATAAATGCTGGAGGGAACAGGCAGCAGCTGTAATTCTGCTCCATCATTCTGTAAGAGCAGCTCAAGGCCGTGACTGCAATGCTTTGAATGTCTGGGTAAGGACAATTCTCCATGTGTTATTAATGTCCATGGGAAGTTCAGGTTCATGCTTAGCACTCACTGTGCCTTCCTTTTCTGCTGCATGCAATTCATAGCACTGGGCCATCCATAGCAATACCAAAGAAGGTATTTGGTTGACCCAATTCTTACTTTTATAATATGATAACTTTTATTTCTAAGGTAAAGAGTGAATTAAAATCAGGCACTGGAGACCTTTTTTACAAAAATCCCTCACTGAAAATATTTGCAAGAAGAATTTAAATTAAATTGTAGCTTATATGTTGAACATATTAAATACCAGTCTTTCTACTTTATCAATTTTTCTCTTTCAAGGCTTGGGTTTGGCATCTTGGGTAATCTTAATATCATGACAATCTGGAAACTAACTGAAAACCACAACAATTTCTGCTCTCAAAAATTAAAATTATCATATCTATATCTCTCTCTACCTTGCTTTACAAATTCTATCCACTGTAAATTATTCAACTTTTATGTGCTTTAAAATCCACAAATAATGTAATGTTATATGACACAAATTGAATCAGGAATGTTGTTTTAGAATGATTTTGTGCTGGGATTACATCATTTTTGATAAGGCTTGCCTACCAATTTATAAAACAAAACATTTTTATCATGTCAAAATATTATAAGAGTGTAAGAGATCTCAGCAGCAATAAAACATACCATTTTGAAATCAGTGAATATACTTAAACTGTATCCAGCATGACAAAACCATGTTTATTACATAAAAATATAAAATAAATAAATAAATAAATAAGTTTTGAGCTATTTTGAGTGTTGCACAACATATTTACATTTTTAAAAGCCATGAATGTTATATGTGATAATCAAAACTCAGAAAACAAGAAATAAACACCACATTTCCTTGGAAGATTTCTATCTACTTCTGTTTCACTCAACAACCAGAGTTTCCCAAGGTATCATTTGTAATATATGATATATAGGTGTTATATAAAAATTATATTATATTCACTATCCATTTAAGCTTCTTTTAAAGTTCAGAGCCATCTTATTCATAAAAAGATTTCAATCATACTTTATCAATCAATCAAGCTTTTACCAAAACCTTTAGGCAGAGAGGAGTTTTAAATTATCTGTATTCTTTGCGCTTTATATTAGGTTGCCAAATGAACCTCTTCTATGTACTTGAGTAGGGCATTAAAAACTTTTGAACAACTGAATGAAAAATATTTTTAATAGTTAAATTTCTTGTTCATGTAGCCCAATCATAGCCAAAATGTTTCTTCTTATGATTACTTGAAACTTCACTAAATCCTCTGAATTCTATTTGTCTTCTTAGCTGAAAATGTGAGTTTATCTACAAAATGAAATTGGGCATATTTTTTGTGATTTTTTTTTTTTTTTGCATTTCAGCATAAAAAATTTGAATATAGAAGAATAAATACACCAAAAAAAAATTTTTTTCAAAAGCAGTTGAGATTTTGCAATACTTGCCCTTCTTATACCTGTGTCTATTTCTCCTAAAATAGAGTGAGGGTACTATTTTACACACCTTTTCCAAAATACCAGTGTTTAGGGCAAACCAACATAGTGGTGATTGTCATAAAGAAGGCTTAAAATATTCAAAATTTTAAAATCTTCTGCACAGTTTTGCTACATTGAAGTAAGAGGGTCTGCCATAATTAATTTCCTAAGCTGTATTTCCTCCTAACTCTGAAGCATCAAGAGTAGTATCAAAACCTGCAAAATACTGTAATATTGTACACAATAGATTTCAAAATTAAATTAGGTTAAATTTCATATTTCAAAATATGAAAACCCTAGTAAGCTACCTTAATTCTGGCATATAAAAGTATTTAAGCTATGATTTATAAATATTGAATTTTATGTATAATTGTTGATAGAAAGTATATTTAAATACTAATGTGTCATACATAGATAGTTTAATCACAGGCTGCTTTTAGCATGAACAGTACTCAGAAATTCATCTCTGCTTCTTCATCCATTTAACATCACTTGGACACATTAACCAGAAGACAGTATTAATTTTCCACTGTATGTCAAAACAGATAAAACTAAACTTAATCTTTTTTAAATCAAAAGGTATAG
Source organism: Euphonia xanthogaster (assembly GCA_034509185.1). NCBI lineage: Eukaryota > Metazoa > Chordata > Aves > Passeriformes > Fringillidae > Euphonia > Euphonia xanthogaster. The sequence continues at coordinate 95,626,762 of JAYDZK010000113.1, forward strand.
TCTTAGGACTTTATTTAAATGAATGGGAGTAGAGCTGCCTCTGTCCATGAGATAATAGAGTGCTTTGTGAAAGTCTCGTGCACTGATTTGCTCTGACTGTGAGACATTGAGCAATTTAACAAAGCTGCTAAACTTTGAAGGTCTGCCACAGCAGAAAGTTGAAGGAAAATGGAGGAGAAAATAATGTAAAGATTAGCTGTCAGGTGTATTAAAACAGTTATTTACTGGAACAAATCAGGAATTCTGCTTCCATGGTCATTAAATGTTAGTTTAATGTAAAAATACGCCTGAAGACAGTATGTGAGTTATTAAAAGACATAAAATATATTGAATACACCATTTTTCTAAAGCATTTCAACCCAGTTTTTATGATTCATCAAATTTCAGTCTCTCCATATCACCTAGAGTCTTCCCAGTATGATATATCCAAAAGCAGCACAATAAAAAAGAACTATTTTTCTGCAATATACATCAGGGTTCAGACACTTCTTTTGAAACAGGTTTTTAACTAGATTAACTAGTCAGCCTGAGGGCACACCTAACATTCATCCTTGGCTGCATCTGTACAACCTGGTCTACAGCACATCCTAAATATGAGAAATTATACAATCAGAATGTTTAAGGATCTGGCATTGATTTTCAAAAGCTGAAAAAGAATAAAGCTATATTATTGTTCCAACTTCAAAAGTGCCAAGCACCTAGCATGAGAACCAGGCCCATACAAATAGACTCCTGAGACCCGTAAAAATAGGTGGTTTTAGGAAAGGCATTCTCACTGCAATATTAAGGTGATGAGTTGTGAATCTGCATCAAAGGAAAAGCCTCTGCATGGGAAATACTGACTTAAAGTCTTACAGATCAATATTAACCTGTCTCCATACAAGCATAAAATATTTAAAATTGTATTTGCAATATGCCCTTTTTAAGGAGAGGAGATTAAGCTGGTAGTAAGTTTCAACATTCAAGCTAATCACTGTGAAATTTATAGTGATATATTGAATAAGCTTATCTTTTTAGACTTAGGTCCAGCTCAAAATTTGCATTTGTTCAATGGTTGATTAAAGTTTAAATATTCCATTTGCAGTGAGACAATATTAACACTACAGGCTAGATTGTATCCTTGGTTTCACATAGACTTATTGTATATTCATCTAGAATATTAGTAAATTAAACAAGAATTTGGCTTTGTAATAAGTACTCTTTAAACTATACTCGGATGCCTCTGACACTGTTTTGCATGATGTTTACATCACATTTTTAAAAAGGTGACATGTCTAGCTTTGGAAAAGGCTGTCAAGGCAAGTGGTGAAAACATCCTCTGAAATGTGCAAAAAATATGAATGTGGTGTGTGGGGACAGGGTTTATTGGGGAGCTCAGTGGTGCTGGGTTAATGATTGAATTTCATTACCTCAGAGGTCTTTTCCAACTTAATGATTCTGTGATTCAAATTCTGTCATGAGGCTGATCTAGAAATATCTTTTTATGTCATGATGACCTAAAATATTCTACCACTTACATTGCATCATTTCTAATGAACAGACTTAATTAGAAGTTGAACTTTAAGAAACTTTTTTGTTGCTGTTGTTTTGAAAAACTGATGCTTTTTGAATAATAGAGCTATCTGGATGCATTTCAATATGAACCAAAGAAACAAAATGCAGCAGAACATAACATTTTAGGAGGGGAAAATATCTTTTTATATGTTTATGGAACTGCTGCTTTCTTTACAATGAGCAAAGTCAACCCAGAAAAATAAAAATAGTTCATTAGGCAAAAGAAACATTTGTATGTTAAATAAAAGCTCTGTGATTCTTTAAACTGTGCATCTTAATTCGAATGTGTGTATCTATGAGTGAGAATGATGTAAATATTTATACATGCCTGCATACATTCATGTAAATAGCCCCCCCCTGGAAATTAGGTGTTGTTATTATTGATACTATTATTTATATTATTAAGGAGGGAGTCCATTTCCTGATTCTCAATTATTCAGCATTTTTAAGTGACTGAGTCACACACAGTGTGTTGTTAACTTGACAAGGACAACCTCATCTAAATTTGACATCTTCCTGCTTTTCATATGTTTCTCTTTTCTGTATTTCTTCTTTCATATGTTGAAGATTTCTGTTCTAAATTCTCATTTGGGAAGAAAAACTGTCAAAACATAGTCAAATTATAAAATAAATACATGGATTTTATCCTTCAGTGCTGTAATCCGTTGGTACTTGAGCCTTATGTTGGTCCGACCCGGCTTGCTCTTAGCTCAATGCCAAACGAACTCGCATGGACAAGGTAAAAGACGAGAAGCGCTCTTTTGCCATGTGGGAACGAGTGTCCCTTTTATTAGCTTGAGACAGGACACTTCTGGTGGCAGCAACCACCCAGGCAGCAAAGAGGGCATCCCACACCTGCAGTGGGGTTTTTTACCCCAGGTGATGGGGGTGGGAAAAGAGGACCACGGCCAATGGGGTAACATTGGGGAGGGGTGAGGGGAGGGACCACGCACGGGACAGACCATCAGAAACCAGGGGGTTATGTGAGGAAGGAACCATGTGAAAGGAATATTTGACCCAGTAACATATTTTCCAACTAAATAACTATTTAGTGCAACGCAACACGTTTACGCCAAAGACTTTCTTCCCTAAAAATGTTTACATGCTTGTCTCACGGGTACAAGCTGATGTGCAGGCTGATTCTCATGGGTACTTGTCAGGCCAGTTGTTAGCTCTACTTAGCCGAAGTAGCAGGCCTCAGCCATGATTTTACAAGGCCTTTCTTTTGTAAGGTTTTACCTATATGCAGCAACACCTCCTTGAACAGAAACAACATTTGGTTATCATTGCTCCATGCATTGAATTTTGTGCATCTATGGCACAATCAGAACAACCTTTTTGCAACCTGCTTAGTGGGGATACCCTTGAATGGCTCACAAAGTATAGAAGTAACACAAAATGTTGTGAAAATGTGACGCTCTTCCCAGAAAAAATCGTAATATTACAACCCACAGTACGGAACTATGGGATCTTTGGGATGACAATTTACCTGTTGCTTCACATGAACCCCAAGAATTAGACATTTTAAGGACATTATCAGTTGAAGAATGTGCGTTTTTAAATTATACACTGGGACATAATATGTGGGACCGAATGGGAACAGAAAAGCAAAATGTTACCCATGATAGTTTCTGAATTAGATATATTGGCTTGCTTTTTGGCGAAAATAATAGATGAACTTCCTTAATTTTGAGTGCTTTGGCTATAGATGTAGATAGCGTGTGGCATGCTACCTTGCAAAATCGTGCTGCTATTGATTTTCTTTTGTTAGCTCATGGACATGGTTGTGAAGATTTTGATGGCATGTGTTGTATGGAGGATTTTCTGGGATAGATCACTGTCTGGAAGAGTTAGGTTTACCAAGCTGGATGAAGAGCCTCATTCAAACTGGGCTTATCATTTTTTGTATTATCATAATTATTTTTCTCATTGTGCTGTGTTTTTTA
>JAYDZK010000113.1:95630361-95651038 GCA_034509185.1 Euphonia xanthogaster
GGAAGGAACCATGTGAAAGGAATATGTGACCCAGTAACATATTTTCCAACTAAATAACTATTTAGTGCAACGCAACACTTCAGAATCTACATATTGCATATAAATATGAGCAGGTGCTGAATGCTCAAGTAACTGAGTAAGGTCAATAGAGATATGTATTTTAGAGGTCTAATTGGCATCTTAAATAAAGACTATGTAATATGAGGTGTGGGGTAACTGTGACAGCTTATCCTATCCTGTGCTTAGTACACATTTCTATATGTGCTTATGTGTGCTTTCTTATGATTCTTTATTACATATTTTTTGTTATATTGCTCTATCACATACGTCTCTTATAGCCCTTTAATTTTCTTTGTTTTGAAGACAATTCAGTTTTATGGTTCTGTTTTGTTCATCCTTTCTTTTTTCTTTTGTCCTTCTTTTCATGATTATTTTTGTAGGATTCTGCCATACTTTGATTTTGGTTTTGTTCTTTCTAGTCACCAAACAACATTTTGTCTCTCCAAATTTGTTCTCTTGCCTTACTGGTTATTTTTCAGGGATGACTGGGCAGTCTTTGCACAGTTTATCTGCTTTGCAGTCTGTCTGCTGCTCTTTTCTGCTGTTTGTCATGTGCTGTTTGCTCACACTGCTCTGGATAAGAAGTGAAAATATCCTTGATCAAGTGATCCTACATGGTTGCTAAAGGGCAACACACCTTCTTCAGCTGAAAAAAAAGCTGAGCAGCACAAAATGCTGTTATACCAAAATACCCAGATTTTTGTGAGTCTGAAACAAACTGCAGAAGCAACTATCCCTATTTACATAGTCTGAGGATTTCCAAACCCATTGGTTCACTAACACTGTCCAGATTTTGCCCCCTATTATGACAGAGAAGGCCTGGTAAATATGACCCCAAAAAGTCAAAATGCTAGTTCATTTTTATGTTTGAATTTTCAGGGCTACCTTTTCTCTGCATGAGCATCTTACCAAGCACCATGACAGATTTTCATATAATTAACTCTTTGAGCACCTTTAAGAAAAGCGAAAATCAAATACAATGACAGCTCCTTCTTCTCCCACCTATTCCTCCACTATCGAATCATCTTTGTGCTCATCAGAAATACATTATTTCCACTGTAGTTCATATCCTTTCACAACTTGATTCTGCCTCACCTTCCAATTTTATTTTTTTTTTATTTAATTGATTCTTTTCTTTTGCCAGAATGGGAACCCAAAAGATAGTTTGCCTTTTCCAGGACTTTAGGGGGTAATAAGAATTCTTTTGTGGGTTGATCTAACTGCATTGCTTCTAACGTATAGTTCAGTGGCACACAAATATGTGTGAGCATTTTCAAGGGACTCTTCTAGATATTTCTAAATGCAAAAGGAGAAGCCCATTATCAGACACTCAAAGTTCAGTAATTTGTTGGTTTATGATACTCTGTCCCATATAACAGGGCCCGCAGCCACAAAAGTCTGAATATCACACAGTTTAGTGAGGGAAAATATTTTCTACGTGTACAGAGAATCTTTCTTAAAAACAAAACTCAGAATCCTGAATCAGAGAGAAGAAGGGAACTGAGTCATGATAATAAAAATTTTAAAAATATTAAAAAAAACTTAATGTGGAAAAAAATCACTTCATATAATTAAGGCATTTTTACTGACGCTTTGAGTGTCAGATGGACGCACAAGCTCCAACATGACCCCTCATATAAAGAGAAGTAGATGAACCAACCAGTAATCCCAGGCTAAGGGGCAAGAATAATCAAACCCATGTAAATTATTTACTCAGGGGGGAACACTGACGCTCCTTCTGCATGTTAACATCAATAATCACATCTATTAGGGATCTGGAAGTCTGTACAAATGCCATTCACCTTTACCTCATCTTCTGCAAAATTCTTGTTCTTTAAAATTTTAGTTTTCATAATATAATAAAATATACAAAATACAGAGAAAATTTTCGTCTTGTAGTCTTAACTGATAATACTTACTAAGAAAAAAAATTAGATAAATTAAAACAAATAAAAATAATTAAATAATAAATTAAATAGAATAAAATTAAATAAAAGCAAATTTATAAAATAGTGTACAACTGGGAAGAAGTGGAAGGATGCAGATTACTTGTACTAAAATAAGACTAGGACAGAATACCTTTAAAAAAAAACATAGAGACATCAGGCTAAATTACCAGGCTAAAACTGCAGTACATTAGGAAAGCTGAAGGACAGTTACTTAGGAATATTTGAATAGAGCAGATTTTCCCCACCAAATGCTGAACCAGCAGAATTTGGCTGTTTCATCCCTGCCATGTCTCCCAACAAACAGTAAAATCTTGTCTAGTTTAAAATCTAATGTCAGTTTTCTGTGCCATCTTATGCGGTGTCTGGCTTCACAAGGTCTGCTGCTCTGAGCTTGGCCCTGCATGTACCCTGCCTTGGGGACAGGGACCTGGTGCTTTCAGAAACTCCTGCTCTGTAAAGAGCAGCCAGGTGGACAGGTTGGGGTCACAGCCATAAAGGCTTCCAGATTTCCAGAACAGCTGGTGCTCTGCACTAACTGGCATCCACAGTTATAGAAAACATCTGAGCAGACTCAGGAGAACACAATTGCACAGATTCCTTACTACAATGTGATCTTTTCTGTAAAATCCACATTAAAAAGTTACGATTTGAGCCAGACAGGTAGGAGAACTTTTGACCCTTTGAGAATGTGGTAACAAAACGACACTGGAGGAGACTGGGAAATGGCTTTTCCAGTCTTGTACTATAGCTACACTGTTCTCCCTATATGTAGTCCCTCCTTGTTGTCTATCCAAGGTATTGCTGCAATCTTTTCAGATACAAATGTCTATTATAGAGAGATATTTTCTTAAATTCTATGCACATAACACAAATATGGACATAAATGCCAGTATTGAATCAAATGAAATGTGCCAAAAATAAAATTACTCAAGTGATAGTGTTCCCTTCCAAAGGAATTCATTAACTGTTTTTAAATTCTGTTAGAGGAAAAAAGGATAAACTATTTAATCTGAATCATTTTAACCATTAAGCAATGATACATGTATTAGAATTGTTAGAAAACCATTCACACAACAGTTTATAATTTTACTTTATAACTTTCAAAAAATGTTATGCTCTCACTTATAACCTTTCACCTGAAAAATGCTAAAAATCAAAAACTGAAAATAGTTTCCTTTTATTTCTGTTACAGTTCCATGTCAACAGAATTAATCAGGACCTCATTTATCAACAAGAATCTCTGGTTGTAACACAGTTCTCAGACAAACCAACAAGAGTATATGATACAAATTTTAAGAAAACAGGGGTTTTTAGAATTTTCACTGATGTCAACATCTGTGCATGTTTGGGAACAAGGGGGAAGCTAAAAGCATATAACCATAAGTGAGGCATCATTTGTAAATATACCTATTTAATTTGATGCAGAAAGATTTTAAGGTTCTCCTGCAACACAAATTCTTCTCCATTTTTGGAATCATAGCAAGCAAATTTTCTTTATGTCTGTAACAAGCCATAACCTCTGAAAGTCAAAATTTGTGATGAAATTGTTCCAGCACGTCCGTGGAAACTCCATGGCTTCCAAAAGTTTTGACAAATTGCAATCTGCCATTTCAAAAAATCTGTATAACACCCAAAAACATAACCTTCTTTCATTTGACACAGATCTCAGAGTCCTCAGATGCATCTTCAGTAATTCAGCCTAGGAATCTGTAGGAGCTCCTGGGAGTCTCTGATTTAGCCTGCGCACACACATCCAGCATACAAATATAAAGTTAACAAACTCAATGGACTTTAGATCCCATTGCAAATGGGATCTAAGGAAAAAAAAAGCTTAAAGATATCAGAAACCTTCTCATGACTGAAACATTTAATGTGTCAAAAATGTCTTTAATGAAAGGATGAACTCTTTTTTAATGTTCTGTTGGAGAATAATACTGGTAATAGGAATGTTTAGATTTCCAGTCAACACTCTCTGTACATCACACCATTAGCAAAACTTGGAATTCTGTTTGATGCTAGCAAGTAAAACTTTCTGAGAGATGTAGTAGAAAAATGAGAATTGTAGTTTGACAATGCACACAAAAAAATCTTCGAAGAAAACACGACAATATGTACTGCAACACATTTCTCTTTTTAATCAACACATAATCCTACAGGCATTTTAACAAAAGGAAATACTTCTTCATTATTAAAATACATATGATATTGCATGATGTTGTATAATGAAGTGACATATTTTAACATGCATATAGTCAAAGGAAAAAATTAAATTATTTTCCTTCAGTACAAACATAATATGTGTATTTTTTCTTTAAATAATTAATCTATAAAAAATATATAAATAAAACCCAAAAATGTGATTTCCTGGTCCAAATTCAACCATTTTTTGAAACCTGCTTTTAAATGCAAAGCATCTACACACAGTTCTGATGCTATTTTATATTTTATGCTATTTTGTTATGTTATATTATGTTTGTTATGTTATGTTATTCTACATTTGCTACGCTATGCAATGTTATGTTACATCTTGAAAGCTGGTCTACATTTTTTTTAAATAGCAGTCTTTAAAAGTTTTGAATTTTGGATTATGCTGCCCTATCTCTGACAGCATTACTTCTGCAATATTCCACCAAGGCGTCTGAAGACTTTGAAAAGGATAGTTTATTAAAGCTAAAGTTGTTTCAAAAGAACTTCTAAGAAGAAGAGAGGCAAATATCTGGGTAGAAGAAAAAATATTCTTGAGAATGCAGCTCTTTAATTAGGAGTGTGTTCGTTTGGAAACATTGAAAACCAAGGGTTTGAGGGTGTTGGGGTTTTTATTTGTTTTGTTGTTTGTTTCTTTTTTGGGGGGGTGGGGGGGAAGGAGGTTCTGTCTATTATGAAGGTTATGGAGCACTCATATTCATGCTCAAATCCTTCTGTGTCAAAGTACTTTTTATCAACCTCCCATTCCACCACCTAGATTTCAGAATTTATCTCTTTTCAGATTAGTGTTTCCCACTGAATAGCTACTCAGTATATTTAATAAATGATACGGGGTCCCTTGTTTCATTTTTTTTTTTTGTTTGCATATTATCTTAAATCCTTGTTATTAATTATATCATGCCTTATTTCCCTGTAAGATTTTTACATTATGGTCATCAATAGTTACTCTTTGAAATCCTTCCTGACAAGAAAAATTATGTTCCACAGGGTTAATGTAAATTAAAATGTCCATGGTACAGCATCCATGTGAGACTGAGAGATAAACAATTCTTGCTTAGTAAACAACACCTGGGACCACATTCTGTAACAATGCAAATAATTAGGAAATTGCATGAAGAGCTTTTATTCTCCTCCAGAAGAGAAATTAAAAGAAACTACTAGCTCTGGGAAAGGAGTTCAATTCTTTGTAACACGGCAAGACAAAAAGCTACTCAAGAAAACATAATGACTACATTTTTCAAACAGCAGAGTTATTTCTAAATATAAAAGTGTTCCATCCCTAAGCATTAAACTATCTAAAAGTCTGAACCAGATTCTGTACAAGCTAAATGTTAATATCAAGGTAGGAGTTGAAGGGAAACTTAAAATCATGGAATACAAAATATCAATAATTAGAGTTGCCTCATATCAACCCAAATATCTTTAGCTTTGACTGCAATGAATTCTCTGGTATCAAATTGATTTTCTGTACTCCTCAGTATTAGAGAAAATAATTTTTATGGCAAAATGCTTTTTGGGCACTATAAAAATGTAAAGAATATAATCTTTCAAATATAAATTGGAACTTGATATAGAAACAGCAACAAGAGCTTAATTTGGTACAATAAAATACCAGCTTAATTCTTTGAACTAAAAAAAAAAAAAATAAGGAAACATATACATGCAATAACCTAAAGAAAATAACAAAGAGCAGTGAGCCACATGAATGTATTGTGATCCATGACACCCATAACATTGGTCTAGACACCAGACAATAAATGACTAAATATTTTATTCTATGCAATCTAACAGTAGCAGGCCTGAAAACCTCCAGAGACATGAATTTGCAGTAAAGAGGAAATACCTCTCATGATTATTTTTAATGTTTTTTTTTATTTTCTTGGGTAGCTTCAATATGATCCCCCCAGGAAGTCTTTTTCTGGAAAACATCTCCTTTCTATTTGCTTCCACAAGCTTGGTGAGACATGTTATGTTCTTACTGTCAATCTTATGACATAGTTCCTTGAGAAATCTAGTCCGTGACAGCACAATACTTCTTATGAGGATATCAGGAAGTAAATATAAAGGTATTCTAGAACATTACTAATGCTAAAGGGTGCAGTGCTAAAGGGTGATTATTTTGAAGCTACCTTTCTAGCTATCTTTCTTACTTTCCCAGACTTCTTATTTGAAAGATATGTTTCAGTCACTCTTTGCAAAAGCAGATTTTGAAGCAGCCCTGGGAGAGAGAAAAAGTGCTGGAGCATTTATTACAGTCTGTCCAAGAAATAACAGGGTTAATGATGTTTGATAAGCCCACGCAATGTAAACAGTGAAAAGAACTGATGCGTTTTTAAAGGGATTGTCAGTCCCACTCGAGGCAGGGGCAATAGTCACCCAGGGAACTCTATCAGTAAGCAGTGTCATTAATAATGATTCATGGATATGGATATTCACAACAGCTGTGTCCTCACCTTTAAGTACCTCATACAATATTTAGGAAATGCTGGGAGATACTGCAGCAGGGAAGCAACTAAATTGCTGGAAGGCAATGCTGGTTTAAATTGTTTAATGTTCCTCCTCAAAACGGGTGTACCGATTTTTCAGAGTAAATCTCTCTTCCTCCATCTCTCTCCAGTAAACCTGTGGCAAGCAAAATGAGCAACATGCTAATCATGTAGTCAGTGAAATCTTAAAATGATGTTATGTGTTTGCATCAACACGAATATATACCACCCAGCTTATGCATAAGTCATCTGTTACCAATTGTCCTTCATCCATTAACATAGAAAAGAAACATACGGAGCAGTTTCCCTGGAACACCTTGAATTTTAAAATTCAGAAGTACATACTTAATGTTCCTTTTTTTTTTTTTTACTCTGAGCTGTTGTACTTCAAAATAAATTCGTTGTTTTCGTGAAATAAGATGTATTTCATCATCAGATTCAGCAAAAAATAGCCTAACTACAATCTAATTATTCTTGAAAACAGGACAAATTACTAGTAAAGTATTCCTTTTGTTTATATCTCCTCATCTTTAGGAATTTAAAAAATGAGCCCTACATTACAAACTAAAACTGCTTAAATGTTAACAGTATTGCCTAGATTGCAATGTTCAAAACAACTTAGTGAATTTTTGGAGGGAATCACCATAAGGTGAGTCCATGCACAGTTCCTGGACCCTTCCCATCCTAATTTCCTGAATGACTGCACTTTGGCCCCAGAACTCACTCATGGATGGCATGCAGGTGATCAGAAACACAAAAAAACACAAGTCCCTAATTTTTGCAGCAATTCAGGACCATCTTCAAGCCAAGGTCTGATTCAATTTACCAGTCTGTATCTCAGAAGGTATCTTAAGCACACTACTGCTGCTTCAGGTTATGAATCATAGAATCAACACCTTCTCAAATTGTGTTCTACTTCTGGTCCTCAATGTAGCAAAACTGATAAACTTTTTCATTGTCATTGCTGGCTTTGCATTAACAATGCATGGCTGTCACAGACAGAGTGGGAGCTTCAGATGAAACTGATTAAAGAAATCCTCCCATTGAGTGTCAAGGTGGAGGAAAGAACACGCTTGCTTTCTAAACCCTTCCTCAGAGTCATCTGGGCATGGCTGGATCCAATCCTAGGCCCAAACTTAGTCAACAGTTTGCATCTAAAGGATTATACAGGTATAACTGAACCTTTATACAATCCTGTTCTACAGGATTAAGCATGGCAAAACAAATCTATGTATACAAACATAATAAATAATTTATTCAAATTGATTCAAATAATTGCAATGATTAACTAAAAATACCTTAATCGGACTTCGTCATTATACAATACATATATTTGTAACTACAAGTACAGCAAAATCTATTTTGAAGCAATTATGTTAAGGCAATTATAGTGACACAAATATAGTAAATCTAGCAAAACAATTATTAAGCAGAGATTGATGATAGTCACCCATACCAATGCCTGTGGGCAAATCTCTTTCTCTCAGTCTCAAGGAGTTACACTGAGGGGCATCCCCACTCAAGGGCAGGACCTTTACACACTTTAGGGAGACATACTAGAAGTTCTCGCTGCGCAAAAGTGGGACTGGCCTCTTATAGTATAAAGTGATTGTCAGTCATATGCATTTCTCAGATTATGTGCTGTCAGGTTTACTCTGAAAAACTTGCTTTGTGCTGAAAAAGGTGTCAGCAGCTCCTTGGTTCATCCTGACTCTCCCCTCTCTATCAGGGCCTGCACGCTCTTGCTGCTGCCAGGCTCAGTCAGGGAGCATCTGCCTTGCATGTCCTCCTGGTGGGTCTGATAGTTCTCAAGCTTATCTCAGCATTCTTCAACATTAAAAGCAGCAGAAAAACCTCTTTGCTTGATCTTATCATTGATCAGCAGATCTTCCCTGCTCCAGCAAGCAGCAGACCCTTCTTGTTCAAGCCATCACTGATAACTTTTAAAAAGTGTGACACACTCTTAAGGTTAAGAAACAAGATAATTTCAAGCTGCTGAATCTCTGCTTAGGTAGAGCGTCTTGCTACAATAGCATGGCATTAATGGCATGCAACAACAACAGGATGACTGCTATGAAGGATTCTTTCACCCTGGCTTAGGCCTCTTATACCAGGGCCAATCCAGCAACAAAAGCTGAGTCACTCTTGGAGTGATGACTGGAAAGGCTCCTCTGTGGATCACAATAATTACAAAAGTAACCCTGCCAACTATGCTACCTCTAACCCAGGTTTCATGACTCTAAGTAACATTCTGCACCAGTACCTGGAACACTTATTCTGACAGTGCTGGTTAAGACCAGGGGCATTCTTGACAAGTGATTCCACTCTCCCTAGCTTCCAGTTGTGTAAGAGCTTGGAATGACAGCATCTAACCAGAGCATGTTGTTTAACAGCTGGTGCCTCATAGATGTACGTACCTGATGATGCCACTTGGTCTCTTGGTAACTATTATTCGCGTCTACTCAAGCACTCACTGTCGTCCCACTTCATTCTTTTGCCATTTTCATACAGGCATAAACAATTCTTATAGTCAGTATGAAAACTTTGATACAGAGAAAACACAGGTAGAAGTGGCTGCTATTAAGAAACAAAACAATCTTCTAGGGAACCCAATTAGGCTGCTTTTCATGAGTCAGCCTTCCTACACCACGCTTTGTTTATTGAATCCATGGAAAGCTCTAAGCTAAGTGGTATAAACAATACTAGGTGTTAAAGCATCTATTTCATTTTGATCCACAAAATATTATAAAACATTGCAACCTATATTTTATTTTTCTAGCAAATTCAATTTTTTACGAAACATCTGTTGGGAGTCTAAAATGTAGTACTCATAAAGATACAAACACTTTTAAAACCACAAATCTGTGCAGCTCAGATTTCAGCTAATAGCATTTTCTGAGAGAGAAAAACACAAAAATAACCAAAATATACTTCAATCGCCAAATAAAATCAATAACTCTCCGTTTTGCTTTCCTGAAATTTTGTTCAGTATCATAGAACCACAGAAAAACAGAATAATTGAGCTTTGAAAAGACCTTTGGAGATTGTTCAGTTCAAGAGCTCTTCTCAAGCAAGGTCAAATACAGCATGTTGCTCAGGATTTTTTTCAGTCAGTTTTTGAGTATTTCCAAAGATGGAGATTCCACAACCTCTCTAGAAACCTGTTCCAGTATTAAACACACTCACACTGAAAGAGAAAAAGGTTTTGTTCTCTTCTGCTTAAGTGCAAATTCCTATATTTCAGTACTACTAAGTAAATAGTTGAGGATTCAAGTTATGTTACTCATTTTCATCTGTGACATACATGGACATTCAAATTTCCACTTGCAGAAATGAAAGAAAACGCATTGCTACCAAAAATTTGAATATTTTTTCATAATTGAGTTTTTAATTGGATTGTTAACCTCCAGGGTAACCAAAGGCAGAAATTTACCCTTTGGCATAGGACTTTTGAGGAAAAGATCAGTGAAATAAAGTAGTTCTTTTATCACACCTCTTATTAGTTTTGACTCAAAAAGGGACAAGAGACAGTTGGCTAATTCAATGCCATGGGACAGAGTGAACACACAGCCTGTGCTGAAGATCAGCCAGCTGGCACAATCAGCTGCTCCAGGCATGTTTCCAGTTCATGAAGTGGAACATTTAACATATTGGTTCAAAACACCTACCCTCTTGCCAATCACGTGAAAACAAAATTAGCTATGGTCAATTTAGCTATGTGCAGAACATAGAAGGACCACCAGCCACCTTATTTAGCAGTATTTCTTTGTCCTCAAGAGTGTATACATTCCATTCCTGTTGAATTATCAAAGGGAAAACGCATTTCATGACTACTTTATTGGAAGGCAGAAAATAATCTACATGCTTTTGAAACCAGACCACCACAAAGCCAGGATAGAAAAACTGTAAGAGGGTCTTGGCATGTAAAATTCAGAAGGAAATGTTAAAGCTCATTGCGAGCAAGTTGTAAATTTCTTTTTCTGGTCTGCTTTAAATATTTTGTCTCTTGAAGACATCTTGTTGAATAGTGCAGAAATTAGCTTCATTGAAATAAATGTTCAAAAGCATTAAGAGTGGTTAGACATCTAAGTCCTATTGAAAGTCCTACTTCACTTATGAGAATTTACTTGAATAAATCACTGAATGTTTGTGGTTGGAAGGAACCTCTGGAGACCATCTAGTCCAATCTTCCCCGCTAAAGCACATTCTCCTGGAGCAGGTTGCACAGGACCACATCAAGGCAGGTTTTAAATATCCAGAGAATATCCAGAGAAAAAGACTCCACAAGCTCTCTGGGCAGCCTCTTCCAGTGGTCTGGAATGCTTAAAGTAAATAATTTTCTCACATTCATATAGAATGTGTCATTTTTTGCCTATTGACCTGTCACTGGACACCACTAAAAAGAGTCTGGCCGTATCATCTTGACACCCATCTTCAAGATGTTTTACAGAATCACAGGATATTATGAGTTGGAAGAGACCTCCAAGGATCATCAAGTCCAACTCTCAAACCCACAAACCCTTGGCATTATTAGCACCATGCTCCAACCACCTGAGCTCATCTCAGGTCAGCTCTGTGCCTATAGATAAGGTCACATCACAGTCACCCCTTCTCCAAACTAAAAGTCCCTGCTACCTCAGTATCTCCTCATAGGAGAGATGTTCTAGATCCCTCAACATCTCTGCAGCCATCCTCTGAATCATCTCCAAAGCTCCACGTATTTCTTGTACAGAGGAGCCCAGACCTGGATACAGAAGTCCAGATGTGGCCTCAGCAGAGCAGAGTAGAGGGGCAGGATCACCTTCCTTGACCTGCAGGCCACAGTCTTCCTGATGCAGCCCAGGATGCCATTGGCCTTGGCCAACCCCCCTCACTTGTGGGGGAGTTTGCCCTTATGGTTCTTTTCACCAGCACAAGGTGACAGAACACTTCTATTTTGTAACAACTGAAATTCAAATAACCAGGTGAATTTATGTAATTTTTTAAAATAATATAATTTTGTAAAATTAACATTTAGTACTAAGACTCTAAAATGCTGGATAAAAAGGCAGTCCTAGGCCTACTGATTTAAGCATCAGGGAAAATTAACAGAGCTACACCAAAAGCAGGAAATTGTATAGCAATAGGAAAGTTACTAATAATAGGGTAATAACTGCAGGTCACAACCTGCTCTTCATCAAGTGCTCCATTTGGGAAGCATTGAAGACAAAACCAAATGCACATGAGGATATGAACTTCACTTATTTCACATTAATTCTCTTTTTTCATCTTATGATTCACTTTTAGTTCCATTGGGGTAATAAATTTGTGGTATTCAGCTCCAGGGCAGAACTTTGAATCACAGGAGTGTTTTCTATAACCTAAGTAGATACACAGAATCACAGAATCACTTAGATAGGAAAAGACCTCTGAGAAAATCAAGTCCAGGCTTTGACTGAACACCAATTGTCAACCAGACCCCATGGCACTATGCTCTGGTTTACCATAGTCCAGTCAATTCTTGAACACCTCCAGGAAGGTGATGCTACCATCTAACTGGTGGTAGGCATTCAAATATTTAACAATCCTTGCTGTGAAAAAATTCCTCCTTATGTCCAGCCTGAACCTCCCCTGGTACATTCTGAGGGCATTTCCTCTTGTCTTGTCACTCATTACCTGGAAGAAGAGACCGACCCCCACCTGGCCTTGCTTTCAGGCAGTTGTAGAGAGTGGTAAGGTCCCCCCTGAGCCTCCCTTTTGCCAGGACAAACAAGCCCATCTACCTCAGCTGCCCCTCATAGGACTTACCCTCTAGGCCCTTCACCAGCTTCCTTGCTCCTTTCTGGACTCACTCCAGCACCCCAATGTCTTTCTTGAAGCCAGAATTAACTACATTTTTTTGCATTTATTTAATTAATTAAATTTTATTATTACATTTTATTAATTAAATGTTATTAATCTTTTGGCTATGTTGTATGAATAATAGATAAAGTCTATACTAATTGAGCAAAATAGTTCTTTACAAAGACATTTCTCAGAATGAACCTTTATCATCACACACATAAATCACTATTATAAATGTTGCAGTGAACTTACAGACCAATGTTAAATGAAATAGTGCAAATTATTCTTGAAAAGAATTGCAAAATATGTGGAAACACTCTCTTACATGCCGTTTTCTTCTGTATATTTTCTACATCAACACACAGAAATCTCGGGTCATCCATGAACAAGTACAGTACAAACTACTATCATTCAGAAAGAACTTACCATTCTGCAACAAAACCTTCATTTCCTCATTAGCAGAAACAGAGTGAACACAATGAATAGAAGTTTCATTATTTATTTATTCATTATTTCTGGATAAAAGCTAGAACCAAGGTTTTCCTTTAAGCCACTGAAACTTTATTGATGTTAAAAGGTTGTGTGAGTTCAGCAGAAGAAAATGAAGCTGTTACTTTTAAATTCTGGGGTAATGGAGCCAAACTTTCTTTCAGAAACTGTAAAGAAATGTGCTTCTAAGACCTTGACATTTAAATCTATTGTATGATCCGTGGTTTTACATTTCTCCACCACTACCCATTAGTGTGCTAGGGTTTAGTTAGGAGTCTCTTTATAACTGAAAGGAGACATATAATTTGATCTGATGTAAGCTTATCGAGCTATTTAGACAAATCCCCTTTTTCTTCTCTTCGTCATTATCTCTGAGGTGTAACAGTTTCAGATTTTTTGGGGGTACTTTTGTTATTAGAGCAAATGCTTTATAAATAAAAAGCAACAGACTTACAAATCTTCTATACCATGACTATTTCAGATTCATAAAACAATAGAACAGATTAATGTTTAATTTTAATCATAAATCAAAGTTATATTAGTATGAATAGCATGCATTATGTAATTTAAATCAAAAAACACTGGTTTACTGAAATGGGATTTGATTTATTATTCCAACTTCTATTGATGTGTATAGAGGTGTCTCTCTTTTATAAAGGCATGGATCATACACAGCTCCCAGTCCTGTTCACAGCATGGTATATTAACTCATCACCAGAAGTACCTGTCACCATAGGAATTTGGTAGAAAGAGTCTGGATATCGAGAAAGGAGAGAAAAAGAAACCCACAGGGATTATCAACAATCTTGTACTGGAGTGGAGAGCAGGGCATGGCTGGTCAGAGGAAGACCTAAGGATGCAGGAATACTGAATGAACCACTAGAGTTTTTCTCACTTTTACAGCTGAGATCAGATGAGGTTTCTGTGGTGCCCGCTGGTGTGACCAAACAGCTGCTGTTTGCAGTTCAATGGGTTCTGGTTCTTTTTGACTGGTAGAGCTCAGGATAAAGGAGGGGCCGTGACAGCAGAACAGAGCTTAACAATGCAGGTACAAGATAGGGTTGCAGAAGAGGTCTTCCTGTGACTGCTTAGCTGATGAGGAGGTCAAGGAATGAGGGGGAAAATTTCCTTCAGACTTTTCTCCCAAGATAAAACAAGGCTGAAACTGTGGTGTTCCTGTAGGGTACCAGCAGTGGAGAAGTTTTCAGCTCAGGGAGGGACATCACACAAAGATGTGTTGATCTGCTCCATGCAGTGTAAATATTCTACACCAAGAAAGGCTCAAATGAGGGAAAGGGGGAGAGCCTCAATAAATCAGACAATAAAAACACCCAGCAGTCCCTCAGCTGCATCATGGAGTATGAATTTCCTTACAGTTTTCTAGAGTTTTCAGAATTACAGTACAAGCTGTTACAAATCACACTGGAAACAATAAAAAGAGTTTGAAGTTATAGCCTTTATTTCAGTTTGGAGTGAAGTATCTCCTGGTTGAACATCCAGCCTTTCAAAGAATGAGTAAGCCACAACCAGTAAATATTCCCACCATTTTGATGCTGAAGAAACTCAAGCCTATTCTGAGGATGTTTTGGTAAATGTTAATACTAAGCCGTCAGTTAGCTCTTGGTGTGTGACATTTGGCATTTGTGTGTGGCAGCCATAAGATGTAAATTTAGTCTTGTAACTGTCTCTGTAATATTTTATTTATTGATCGTTTCTTAGTTTTTCCAGTATATACATACCACTGATTCAAATCTGCTAGATTTCATGGGAAACACCAGCAGAATGAGTTCCATCTTTTCTGAATTGCTACCTCACATAATTGAGGCCCATGTTCAATAAATTCAATTTTTACTATCAGACTTTGTGATCTCTGAGAAAACAGGCAAGTAAATTATTTTTTAAAAAATTAAAAATAAAAAATAAAAATTAAAGAAAAGGCACTCGTCTGGCTGGGGCAGAAGACACCCTTCCTGGAAGTGGCAGAATGTCTTTTGCCTTGTGGTGGAAGAAGGTTGGAAGGACTTTATGTGAAGCTCCATACGGTTGCTTACAGGCCCCCTCAATCAGAACACTCACCTTCCAGGCTGCTTTCCAGGTCTCTCACACTGTGAGACCCTGCCAACACCATTCTGCCCAGCATGAGGACACCACTGAAAGTCAGGCTGGCCACAGCTGCCTCCCCTGTTTCACCTGTGGCTGCAAGAACATGCTGGCTCCATGGCAAAATTCCCTGTGTCTAAAACTGCTCACTCACACAGCATGTGTCCCTTTCTTCTGTCCCCAAGGATTTTTGACGCTTTCAGGAAGTTGCTTCCATAGCTAGCTCGAGTGTTCTATGATCCCAAAAAGTCAGATAATAGAAAATAATAATATTTTTTAGGTAAAAGATCTCACAAAGAAGTTTGTTCGAGCACCCATAATGCTTCAAATTTTTTTTTGCTTAAAGATATGGCTTTAAAAATATGTCTAGCAGAAGAAATACACCTTGCCAAATTAATTATAAACATGATGTGAAAAAAGTGTCTAGGGACTTCTCACTTTCCTTGTAAATGAACTTATTCTGGACTAGACTTTCACAAAACACCTAGGTTCAAGCTCAGTTGCAATGCCATCAGCTAATTACACATCTTTCAGTTATGCTTTTTATAAAATTATCTGACATTATTTCACTGACAATTACATGTCATGGCACATAATATAACTACGACTTGTCAGCAGAGAAGAAAGTAAGGATTCCTCCCTTTAATGGAAGGCAGAATAGCTTGCATTTTTTCCCAGAAATGTCGAATTTATGAAAATTGACCTTGAATTAATTTGACATGAAACCCATCTCAATGAAAAGATTATTATTACATTGTATTACTTGTTAAATCATCCTATCATTATTTTTTCTTTTTACTTGCACAGCTTTTTCCCTTCTGCTGCTTTTTTTTTTTTTTTTTTTGCAAAGACGAATGAAGTGACAATTATTTTTTGAATTGCTGAGAGCTATTTTCTTGTTACCTGAAGATTTCAGCAGTGACACCTTGCTCATACAGGTAGTGCTCATCATCCGTTGGCAGACAATGTCAACTGAGAAGCCACACTCATCATTACACAAAGTATTCAGCCTTTTAAGGTAAATGTCTTTTTTGGCTCTCTTTTTGGAATAGGTAGTGCTAGAGCAGAAGACCAGGAAGAAGGAATATCTGCATGACAGCTCTGAGGATAGCTCCTAGAGTTGGCCCTCCTGAAGGCTACAAGTCCAGGAAGAGCACTCGGTTGCACTATCTTTTTTTAAAATAATAGCCATGTTGTTAAGGAACAGCAGAAATTCAGGACACTACTGCACTAAAGGAAAAAAAAAAGCTATCAAAACAAAACCAGTCTTCTTTTATGCCTATTGATTTCTCCTGTCAAATCAAAATAGGGCTTGAAATCTCATGCTTTAAATACCTTTATGGTATTTTTGACAGCACAAGCAGAATATCTCTCTAATGGTGTTGTTATAATCAATTAATTTCCTGCTTTTGTTATGGCAGAAATTTTTTTTTTGTATTCATAGCAAGTGTGCTAGTATTTCAAATATGCCTAGAATTCATGTATTTGAAAGATCATGATACCCCTATTTAGATTACTTTTTAAAAGCCTAATGAAAGCTAAAAATAAATATTCCTCATAAGAAATGCCTAAACAAATCACATAAAGAGTAATGTTCATAAAATAAGTAATCATATTTTCATCTGTTCTTTTTGTGGCACAAAGCAAAGGCCATAGAAATCTAAGGAACAATTTTTCAATTACTTCAATTGATTTTAAAACAATCTTTGCTTACATGAAAAGGGTGAATCTGATACTACTCTGAAGTCTACTACTACATAGGTATTCCTAGTATTTAGTCCAGAGATAATTGGGTGACTTAGATAACGCGGGAACTTTGTGGTACATTTATTGTCATGTATCCAAGGACTGCAGAGTGCTATAACTCCACACCCACAGAATAGCCCCTTGTTTATGTTCCCACTAAAGCTGAATGGATTAATACCTTGTTTGTGAGGAAATAAATAACATATCAGTTTGTGCCAAATGAGCCGTTTGGAATTGGGCTCTCGTAGCAATTTGAGGCAACAAACGCTGTATGCCTACTCACTTCCTGGAGACAGGAGTAAGAGGCCTTGGAGCAAATAGGCTGCTGAGATTGTAGGCAATTTAAAAAGGTTTTACTGCAGCTGAACAAGAGATGTAGAGACAAGACGGATTCCAGGAGTCATGCTGGGTCAGCTCTCTTACTGAAGTGCCCTCCATCTTAACTTGATGAGGAATTTCATAAGCTGCTGTACTGGTTTTGGCTGGAGTTGAGTTACTTTTCTTCACAGCAGCTAGTATGGAGCTGTGTTTTGGATTTGCACTGGCAACAGTGCCGATAACACAGGGATGCTTTTGATACCACTGAGCAGCACTTGGACAGAGCAAGTTTTTTTTCTGCTCCTCACCCCACCCCACCAGTGAGGAGGTTGGGGAGGCACAAGGAGTTGGGAGGGGACACAGCCAGGACAGCTGACCCAACCGAACAAAGGGATATTCCATACCTCACGGCATCATGCTCCATTATAAAACTGCCCACGAGGAAGGTCATCTGCGGCTGCCGATGTCTGGGGACTGCTTGGGCATGAGGCTGCGAGCATTTGGGGTTTTTTGCATCACTTGTCTATCTTGGTTTAATATATTTTCCTCTTTAAAATTTTTCTCTGGTTTCTGGTATTTTGGTTTTTTGGTTTTTTTTTTTTTTAATTATTAAATTGTCTTTATCTCAACCCATGAGTTCTCTCACTTGCACAGCTCTGATTCAGTGAGTGGCTGTGTGGGGCTGAGCTGCTGTCTGGGGCTAAAACACAACTGCTGCATTTCACTGACCAATTACTGACAATTAATTTCAAAAAATATTATCTTCAATGCCATATTTTCCTTGAACTTTGAAGGAAATTTCAGACAGTACAGTCAAAGCTGTTTCTTACAGAAATTCCTTGTAGAAGTTCAGACAGACATGATGCTTCAGCCCAGAGGTTCAGACATTCAGGAGAAGTAGTTCTCCCAGTAAAAAAGCCACTGAGATATAGCACTGAAATCTAATATAAAAATATTATATTGTTAGTTTAGATTTCACAGGAATTGTATTTAATCTGAAAAAGATTGCAGACCAAAACAGAATTTCTTAGTGCTCCTCTTAGCTGAGCTATCCTTAAGTCATCTACCTTTGACTAAAGTTGTAGTACTCAAGCTTTTCTGAAATAATAGCTTCTAAAAAGCATTCTTCATTTGGTGATATTTCTGTACAATGTAATAATCTAAGAAAAAAAATTTAGTATAAAATTATTGAAATACAAAGCTCAGAAGCATCATGATGTACTTGCATCCCCAGCTAGATTCTCACTGCAAGGAAACACTGATGAAATATAATTATATTTTTAGTGTATGACTTTCTTTTCTTAGTTTCAACATGTCAAACCACTTGGTTTTCAAATTATTCTGAGCAAAGCTTATAGTATTGTTTTATAATTTCTCACCTAAGGACTTTCTTTTGCCATGTCATGAATGTAAGTGGAAAACATACACTGATAATAACTTTAAAATGCGAGTCATAAAGGAAAAATAGGATTCAAATTCAGATTTCCTCTGTGGTTATAATTGTGGTGTTAATTGGCATCAGAGCAAGCCCTGTGTACACACCCAATGTACTAAGTTACTATTTGCCTGGTCCAGGAACTCCCCAGATGATCTCTGCACAGAAATTGAATAGATATAATGGACTGGCTTGAGATAAGAAAAGGTGATTGACATGTTTCCCAGCCTCCTTCACAACAAAATTTTTTACTAATTGTTGCAGGAACTCTATAATTGGGAATTTTGGAAAGGTCTAGAGATTTCCCTAGGCAGATTCTGCTGTGCATAAACCAATTGCTATGTTTAAATATGTAGATTAATATCCTGGGTGGAGACTTGGACTATCACAGAGAATCTCAGGTGATTCCAAATTGTAGAACTGGCCATATTGTACATTGCTGTAAGTACAAACTGTTACTGCAGATGCAGCATCATAAAATAAGTCCTTTGTACATCAATAATAAGGAGATATTTTGTATTAAGATTAATACAATCAATAATGAAGGATTAATGGTGCTGCTGAAGAGGTTATGTAGGACCTTTGGCAGCTAGAGTACAAAAAACAAGAAAAGTGATTCAAGACATCTATCCTGATTGAGCTGAAGATGCTGCTGCAAGCACCCCTGCAATGGAGATTTCTATTGCTATCCAGACAGCAAACAATCATTATTTAGAGATTTTATCTTCAGTGTGACCATTGTCTACTGCAAAGAGGAGTTTTTAGTAATTTTTCTGTGTCTGTAAAGCAGTGTAGAGTTTAGGAAGATGAAAACCTAAATTTCACTTCTGCTATCTTGAAAAAAAAAATTTTAAAATATTAGGAGGAAACTGAATAAATTAAAAAGACTGAAAAGCAAAATCTCTACCTTGAAGGGACTGCTATTTAATTATTTTTTTCTAGAAAGTTATCTTTATGATTAAATGCATTTTCTGATTATAAGAAGCCTTCATTTTATTGAACACTCCTTATTAATACAAATATATTAAAGTTAAATTCTTTTATAATAGCTCATATTATGATAAAAGTATGTTATAGGAAATTTTAGAACAACTTGCTTCAGAGTCGCTTATAAATACCCAAATGACTTCAGTTAATCATTCAAACATTGCTATTTATGGTATTCTAGCTGTAGGGCAAGTGAAAAGAGAGAGGGGTCTGTCATTTCATTGACCTTCTCAACAACTGGATAAGCTTTCATCAACTTTCTCATAGCAACATCTCACTGATTGACTGGGCTAATCCAAACAGAGGAGCAAAAGCCAAGCAGACCATTTGCATATTATATTAATGACATTCATAAAACACCATTTGGCATTCCCATGGGAAGTATAACAGCACAATCTGATTGCTTTCACATTCACTAGTCGTTCCAAAGAAAATGCCAGTGTTTACCTCTAATATTTTAGGGATACAGTTTATTTATACTTTTCTAGGAATGTAAATGATTGCTGCATAAGAATGAAATATGCCTCTGGATGATCCGTGAAGGAAAATAAATTAACTGATAAAGAAAGAAGGTCCAAAATTATTCTAATTCACCTAAAAAAATTAGGTTCAAATACTCACATTGAACAAATCTCCAAAGATCAAGCAATATGACCCACCTTGGTCAGAGGCAATAAAAGCAGGCAGTTTCATTTTGAAATCAGAAGCTCATAAAAACACAGGGCAAGAGGCAGCTCATATGAAGTTCCCCCGGTTATACAATCATTGTATAACCAAATATTAAAATGCAGACTGTGTAGGGCTTTTTTTCAATATTATTATTATTATTATTATTATTATTATTATTATTATTATTATTAAAGTACTGGGTATAATTTCACAATTTCAGGAGCTAAAGATTGGGAGATTCAGTTCTATCCCTGTTTGCTTTCCTCCTAAAATAGTACAAGCTGTAGCACACTCTGCCTTATACTTCATTACCACTCATGTATGAGTTCAGAGCTTCCTTCCTTCCTTCCTTCCTTCCTTCCTTCCTTCCTTCCTTCCTTCCTTCCTTCCTTCCTTCCTTCCGCCACTTC
>JAYDZK010000113.1:95651138-95686551 GCA_034509185.1 Euphonia xanthogaster
TTCCGCCACTTCCTTCCGCCACTTCCTTCCGCCACTTCCTTCCTTCCGCCACTTCCTTCCTTCTGCCACTTCCTTCCGCCACTTCCTTCCGCCCCTTCCTTCCTTCCTTCCGCCACTTCCTTCCTTCCTTCTTTCCTTCCTTCCTGCCTTCTTTCTCTGTCTAGTACACCAAAATATTCAACTATGTGCAATCTAAAATTGTCTTACTTTTTAAATGACATTTAAGCAGACCAGAGAGCAGTGTTCCTGTTCAGACCTTCCAGAGCCTCCACAACCCCTACGTGTGTCTGTGTGTATATATATTATATATATATATATATATTGCATGTCATGTATAACCATGACATGCAACTGCATCTGGGAGATTAATAGTGAATGGAACTGAGTCATTGTTTCTCATTATAGACCTTGCCAAATACAGTGGATCTTTCCTTTCAAGGAAAGTTATTTGCAAACACTGTCATCACTACATTCCACAGGTGCATTGCTTTTACCACTAGACCACACTTTGCCTTGGAATGTCATCTGTGTACACAGGGATAGAAATTCTGCGCCTTTTAGACTGTGCTGAACTCAACTGCAGGCAAAACACAGCATGCTTGGGAGTCAGTTCTAACATGTCACTGCCCTCCACATCTCTGCTATCTTTCTATAGGAAAATGATGGGAAAGGAGGGGCAGGTAAATAATTCTCTGTTTCCCTACTGTCATGATTTAAATCCAGTTGGAGATTAAGTACCACACAGCCACTTGCTCAATGCTGCCCTCTCCTCCCCCTCACCACAGTGGAATGGGGAAGAGAATCAAAGTAAAACTTCTGTGTTGAAGTAAGAACAATTTAATAACAGAAAATAACTGTACAATGTAGTAAGGGTAAATATAAAAAACAAGTGATGCACAGTGCAATTACTCTATGCCCTGCTGACCAATGCCATACCTCCCCTTCTTCCTTCTTTCCCCACTTTATATACTGACAACATGCCATATGGTCTGAAATATCTCTTTGGTCACTTTGGCTCACCTGCCCCAATGGTCTCCTCCCAACCTCCCATGAACCCCCCAACTTCCTTGCCAGTGTGGCAGAAAAGGCCTTGGCTCTGTGCAAGGCCTGTTTAGCAATAACAAAAACATGTCTGAATTACCAACCCTGTGCTCAGCACAAATCCAAAACACAGCTGTGCTCTAGCCACTGTAAAGAAAATTAACTCTACCCCAAATGAAACCAGCATACCTTCCTATGACAGCATCTGATGTTTTTATCTTTTTCTTTTTTATGGATCTTGAAGCTCTGCTGAAACTTTTTACGTAAAAAAAAAAAAAAGTAAACTAGATTAAGGAGTAGATTAATGTGTTGAATGAAACAGAAAGGTACTAATAGTTAATTGCTCACATTAAATGCATGACATGTACTGTGTGGCCTTTTTTGAAATTCTGATATACTTAAGCATGAGAAGACAAACTCATGCTCTCTATATTCTGTTTAACACATAATACTCAAGATTTGTAGAAGCTGTCATGAAAAACAAAAGTAAAAAAAGTGCAAAGAAATTTGAAGAAATCCCTGAGGACATGAACTTTTACTGCTTATATAACTTTGAGCTGATTACATGAGTACTGAACTAGTTAGTCATTTGTAAGCACTATACTAATGTTTGATAGCTACACTTCTACCAGTCTATGGGTTTCTAATTAGCAGAGGAGCTGTCTCCTTAAATTTAAATTAAATGCTTATTGGGGACATTTATACTCAAGTTGCTTCAAATATAAGAACATGTACTTAGTGTTAAATATGCATATTGATATTTTACTGATTATAGCTTTATTTTCGTATGTCAATTTGAAACCTAGACTCAAGGGATTAAATTAGAAGAATAAAAAGAGATTTACATATTTCGCTTACTCTTCTTTCCTACTTGTTTTCCAATTAAGTTCTGTTTTTCCTGTATGTCCTTAAGCCTAAGAGGGATCTCTGCTAGAGGTGTCTGAATGTTGAACACTGTCTTATTTAAATGTGGATTATCTTTGTAACTGCCACCCTTGTCCCAGTAATTATTAAGGTTTTTATAGTTTAACCTGTGCTTCCAAACAGGTGTTCCCTGCAAAGCACAGACTAAAATAGCCTGTGCAACACTATACTTCTGATTAGTGTAATTAAATCTGTAGGATAGAATTTAGAATTTCCTACCATGATGCTGTCAAAAGAAGAAGACTAGGAAACCACTGTGAAAACACTAGGGAAAACACTGTGAAATATTTCATTTTGGATTCAAATTTGAGGGCCTACATTGTATTCATAAAACGCATCTGCTTAGATAATTTCTATTTGTTGGGTTTTACACTGCTGTCAGACACAAGGGACATCTGCAGTACATAATAGTATATTTATGCATCAACTGAAGTTTTGAATACATGGTCACATAAATAAATTATCCCTCTGAAGGATCAATTTGCATAATTTATATCAACATGCACTGAAATCCATACTATTTTTTCCTGTTTAAGTAGAACAGGTGAATGTTTTCTTGTACTTGTCATGCCAGCATTCTGTTTTACAGAATTAAACCTGTTTTACAGAATAATCACAGCCAAAACTGAGCCAATATAAAGATTCATTCTGCTTTCAATATAAATAAAATGTGTTTTTTTTAATGCTTAGCAAAGTGTTTCTCTGGTACCTTTACTTGACAAAGTATTTTTTTAAAATGCTATGTATTTTCTTTAGAAGAGCAAAATATAGAGAATTGAGAGACATGAAAAATTACAATGTTATTTTCCAAGTTTTTTATTATAAGCCATATTTTAGGGTGGAAGAATAATTTCTCTATACTTAACTTTTCTAGCTTCTGAAAGTCATACTAAAGTAGTCCTATTAACAGATAGATCTAATGATAATCTCTAACTAGCCAAGATCAGAGCTGTTTGGTGTTTTGAAGCACCTGAGCAAGAGTCTTTCAACTGACAGGGAAGTTCTTGTGATTTCTACATACTCAGTGTGTCACCTTGCCAATTCCAGAGCTCTTGCACATCTAATCCTTGCAGACTACTTCTCCCAGCACAGCCTGGATGGCCAGAGACCTTGTGCTAAAGAACAGCACTTTCAAGCTTCCTTAAACATACGGGAAGTGTGTCTGAAAAATTAAAACATCCATATGTAGATTCTAAGGGTGATGGTTCTACACAAGAAAAGCATGCTTTGTTTTTAGGAACCAGTTTCCCTTGTGGGAACTAAACCACACCAGTTATAAGGCAGTGTAGGGTCACCTTAACCCAGTGCTGCTTTGTACAGTCATCAGATACTAAAGCATCAGTTTTGCCATCAGTTCTGTTTTGTATTGCAGAACAGACAGGGTTGACACTCAGGATGTCTCTATTTTGTACAAAAGATTGCCTTCTTTCAGGAAATACTTTGATACTGAGAGACAGCTGCCCAGTAAGGATTTGCACAGAGACAGTGTCTTACAGATTGATTGACAGAGCTGTGATAGAGCTTTGGATAAAAGGATTCAGTAATGGTTTAAAACATATCAGAATTGCCCAACAATCACCTCTCCATTGACTGCTGCTCTCTCAGCTAGGCTAAGAGCCACTGGGATAATGGACTGTCACAGGCTCAGCACACACAGCTTTCGGCCAGTATCATCTACAGAGCCTGGCAGTCTGATTACAATGAAGTCCTTCTAAATGTGGGGATGACTCCATGCAATTCTCCTTTGAAGATATTTCTTCATGCTCTCTGTGATTCAGGGAGGCCTTGTGGTCTCCCTGCACTCCTGAACTCCCTGCACAACACAGAACTTTACCCTGGCACCTGGAGCACTTCCTCTCCCTCCTTCTTCCCCTATTTACTACGTTATCCGAAGGGCTCTGCCACCATCACTGAAGGACTCAGACTTGGCCAGCAGTGGGTCTGTCCTGGAGCCAGCTGGCATTGGTTTTGTCAGAACTGAGGGAAGCTTCTGGCATTTCCTCACAGAAGCCACCTCTGGAGTTCTCCCCTACCAGTCTTGACTCACGACCCTGATACACTTCTCTCTTGCAGTTCTCAGCATTTATAGCAACATATCTCTGCACTGAAAGTTAAAATGTGGTGGAAAGCTAGGCAAGAGAAGACAAGGCTGATACTGGAATGAGTAAGGGAAGAATAAATATTCCACTTACGTAGCTTCTGCCATTTAATAATGAAAAAGGCTGCATCTACAAATGGCCTTCTCGTGCTATAGAAGTGTTTCAGCATGTTTTATTGAAAAAGAAATTTTTTTTCTCTGAGTACATAGCTACACCAAGTGTTACTAACTTTATCTCTTTGTGGGAATTTTTTTTCTAAACAAAAATTATACATAAAGTTCCATTATAGCATAAAAGAAAAATCTTTAATTGGGAAGACACAGACACAAATTTTCACTGTTGCAAATTAACACCCCTGAAAACAGTGTCTGTTTGTACCCCACAGTCTAAATTATCTCAGATGCTAGGATGTCCCAGTATATTTTCAAAGTCCATTTCTACCTTAAAAATAAATGCAGCCCTCTAGTACCTGTCAGTATCTGTAATTCCATTCCATCTAAATTGGAGGTTTGCTTTCCACATCTGCTAGCTCCATTGAAAAATTGCTTTCATCCACACACAGTCTATGTTGCTTATGAAACTTAGACTGTGGACTGGCAATTTGCTTTTACATCAGCAAGATCATATGATCACCCCTCTCTAGTATTATTCAGATACGACTGTATATGCTAATATACAATATTTAAAACAAAACAATTGAAAAAATTTTGTTAGTCTTGAATGGAAAATATTTGTGCATTTTCAGCTACAAAATATAAAGTGTTCTTCATGGTGACTAAATTTTTTAAGAGTCAATGTATATGCAACATATATATATATATATATATATAAGCATATATGTATTTTATTCCATCACATTTTCAGTTTTACAAAGAACTCTTAAGATAATTCTAGTGTTCATCTCTCAGACTTGCATATATACCCAGTTACTCTGAGAGCAGAACAGCTCAGAGCCCAGAATGACCGCATGTAATGGAAGTGTACACACCTTCACTCTGACTTCTCAAGAGTGTAAAGGGTAGAGTTAAGTAGTGACCAAATCACCTCCTGTTTAATTCTATTAGTAGTTTCCTGAAATAATCTGCTGTATCATGACTATTTTGTGCAACACTATAGCACAAAATAAATGTCATGTTTCTAGCGCCCAAATTCTGGCCATCACATTTTAGTGACAAAATTACCAGTGTCCTTCATTTCATATTAAGATATCAGTCTTCTTTAGTAAAACTATTTCCAATTCTTTCTGTAGATCTCAGAGGCAGCTCATTATAGAGCAGATCCTCTTGTCTAACAAGCTGATTAATGAGCGAAGCCTTTTTTCTTTTTTTTCTCTCTCAATTTTCTTTACCCTTCTCATGGTAGACACTGAAATGAATTCTGTCATTCCCATCAGGAACCCACTGCACAGGTAATATTCAGACAAGCCTCTGGAAGTCCACCTACGCAATCACTTTCTTGTCAGAACATTGCTGAATCTCACATTTTCTCTCCTTCACTCTTTGTCTTCTCACATCCACCTTCATAATGACTGTCTAATTTTCAGTCCACGGCCAAAATATTTTTTAAAATTCTGATCTTTATTAGCAGCTTCTATTACAACTGAGTGGCATTTGGAACTGTTAGCAGTCAGAAATGTAGAATACTAAGATCTCTGAATAAATAAAATAGAGTGTCCTCACTTTTTGATGACTTGATAGAAAAAAATATAATTTTTTCAAGTAGTATGAATATAATCACAGACATGTGCATTTAGGAAAAAATCCTTGGGCTCAATAGTAAACTACTGTATAGTATGTATATTTTACATCCATTCTGACATAGTGAAACATAGACAAAAATCTTTGGGCCAGAATAAACATAGTATTGCTATGTTTAATGCTATGTTAATGCTAAACAACATAATATTTGGAGTCTCAGGAAGCTGTATTCATGTCTCCCTTCCTGTTTCAAACTAAAGAATCACAGTTTATTTTATCTCCTTTTTTGGACACCAGGAGCCCACCAAAGCCATTCTATCACTCCCCTCTACAACTGGGCAGGGCAGAGAAAATTCAATGTAGGGTTAATGGGTTGAGATCAGGACTAGGAGAGGTCATGCTCCAAATACCATGTCAGGCAAAACAGATTTGAGTTGGGGGTATTATTTGAATTTATTACTAACAAAATCAGAGCAGGAAAATGTGAAGTAAAATAAATCTTTAAAACACCTTCTCCCCACCTCTCCCTCCTTCCCAGCTCCACCTCCTACCCCTGCAGTCTGCAGTGCAGGGAGACAGGGAATGGAGGTTATGGTCAGGTCATCACAGGTTGTTTTTCTTTGCTGCTTAGGGAGAAGAGCCTTTCCACTGCTCCAGAACTGTCCACAGGAGACAGTTCTCCATGAACTTTTCCAATGTGAGTCCATCCCATGGGATGCAGTCCTTCATGCACAGTCTGATCCAATATGGGTCATCCACAGGGCCACAAGTCCTACCAGGAAACCTATTCCAGAATGGGGTCCTCCCTCCATGGGTCTGCAGGTCATTGCCAGGAACCTGCTCTGACACTGGTTTTCCACAGGTCCACAGCTGTCTCTTGAGCATCCACCTGCTCCAGCACAGATCTCCTCCATGGTGGATCTCTGTCTCCCATGTGCTGCAGGGGCATAGCTGCCTCACCATGGTTTTCACCATGGGCTGCAGGGGCATCTCAGTTGCAGCACCTGGAGCACCTCCTCCTCCTCCCTCTCCACTCACCTTGGTGCCCCCACAGTTGCTCCTCTCACTTATTCTCACCCTGCTCTTCTCTGGCCACATCTACATCTGCACAACATGTTTTTTTTAATTTTAAAATATGTAAGCACAGAATGATTAACCACCATCTCTGATTAGCCAGTGGCAGGTGCATCTTGAAGCCAGCTGGCATTTGATCTGCTGGACGTGGAGGAGGCTTCTGGCAGATTCTCACAGAAGCCACCCCTGTAGCCCCCACACTACCAAAACTTGGCCAGGCAAACCCAACACAAATCACATTTCCTAAATCTCTGCCCATTCTCACTTGCTGAACAGGACAAAGCACTCCCGCTCAGGCATTGCCAAGACTTCCTAGAACAGAGGACTGTGCATTTGAGGGAGGTGTTTTCCCTTCTCTGCAATGGTATCATACTTACTCAGGCTCCAGATTGCTATCCAGTGTCCCTGGCCGCTTCTGAAGAACAGATTCCTGTCATGCTACTGCCTTTCCTTCCTAAGTTCAGGGACAGCATAACTCTTCAGTAGCTGTCTAGGCAACCTGGTGCAGGAGTTGCTGATGCTACAGTGGTACCTTGCCTTCTCAGCATAGAAATTCAGTTATTAATCTTACCTTTAGTGCATTAATCTTAGGTACATTCATGTTAGGGAGAGTCCCTATTTTCCACTACCAGAGCACAACAGGTTTCCATTATGGTTGGAGTACAGACATTATTCACTTTTGGTTTTTTTTCAGTTCAATATGTAAAACTATCTTACTCAAAGCAAGACACCAAGAGTCTTACCTAGGATAACAATAGCACCTGTGATGGCAATAAGAACCTCAGATCATATTCACTTTTCTACTCATGTGGGGAAATAAAACTGAAATTAAAATAAGTGGAAATATTTAATGTTGTTTTGGAAAAACATAACGAAATCAAGAAAACTGAATAGCTTTGAAGATTGACAACTGGATTGTAAACTTAGAGAATTAAGTTCTTCATATATTTTTACTATGGACTGATTAAATACTGAATATCTTTACCCAAAATGCATTGCTCTCAGTCCCTCCTGTGTAAATTCCAATATGATATAATACAATTTATACTAATTAAAAACATAAAAACACAGCTTCAGTGAACAGTAGCAGAATCATTTTGGCAATATACACAGTGACACTGCAAAAAGCAATATTTCAGTAAACATAAAGACATGAACAGAAGATCAGAACTCAAGAAATATTTTTTAGACAATTTTGTACAGCCACATCACTCATCATTAGAAAGCTGTCAGTTGTAGGTCTTTGAATTTCAAAATTAATTTTTCAATCAATGCAGCAAGCGAATGCAAAGTGATTGTATCTGGCCATATGGTACAGGTTCATAATCACTGGCAAAAGCAAATGCCTGTCAAGCTCTATTACCAGTAAACCTACCTTTTCACTGGGAAAGTAATTCTCTGCAAACATTTTATTTTAATCACTCCAAGGCAAATTTCTCAGGAATTCTTTCCTTTAGCCTCAGGATATCCTGGGGCCAGCTCACATGTTTGACTGCCATGATCTGTAAGAGGTCCTCAGTCACAGCCATTTCTCTCAATCAGCTGTGCAAATGGAAAGTGCATGGTACACAAGGTCATTTCAGTCCTGTGTCTGGACTCTGATTAGTCTGGACCACGAGCTCTGAAAATGAATACAAGACACCATAAAAATAAGCAAATGCTCATGATGCCTATTCAAGGAAACAAAACAAAAATAAACAAATTAACAAAAATCCCCAAACAAGAAAACTGCAGCAGAAGCAACAACAACAAGCATTTAGGACTCAGTTATTACCGAAAAAGAAAAAAAATATGCTGTAAGTGTATTGACTTCCATCATCCAGACTCACAGCAACAGCCTAGCCTTTGAAGAGGAAACTAGCCTTAACATCAGCACCATGAAAGACTTTAAGTTGCTTGTGGGGAGATTTCCTGCTAAGTGAGGCTTAGACACAAGACATCAACTGTTCTACCCAGAACAAAACAAACCACACCTAAAATCACTCTTCATTTACTGTCCACTCACAGAAAATAAGAAGGGTTTACTTTTTTCAATCAATATATACTGTGGTTATTTTCTAACTCTGAAAGCATTGTTTTAGCTCAAAGCAATGACACTGCACAGAAACACACACAATGGATTAGCTAATGAATAAACCAGCACTGAGAATAAAACACACCAAATGACAGACAAAGTGGCATTTACAACTACATTCTGCACCCAGGAATTAAGAATTCAAATTACTATAAATTTTAAAAATACAGACTTTTCAAGAGGAAAAACAATAGCATAAAAAGGTAGAAGGAGATTCTTGGAAGAAAATTATATGTATAATAATACCTATTGAACAAATTTTTTATGTTAATAAATCTCAGCAATTTCAATGGGAATTTTAAATGCTTTATTGTGAATATTTAGTTATTTAATATGTATATAATTATGGCAAACAGATAGAAAGACTGGACATCATAAGCAATATCCACAGCTGTCCATACACAAAATCAAAAGCATGTTCCCTTTTGTACCCATGCCAGGTAGCTGGAAGAGACCCTGAATAGTTAATTTCAGCAGAGGAATTAGAACTGGTCTGTGTGAAACCATTGTTCACCATTTAGAAATGTCAAAGTATATAAAAATGGAAAGAAATTAATGC
The DNA here is from genome assembly GCA_034509185.1 of Euphonia xanthogaster. Lineage (NCBI taxonomy): Eukaryota > Metazoa > Chordata > Aves > Passeriformes > Fringillidae > Euphonia > Euphonia xanthogaster. Next base: position 95,660,607 of record JAYDZK010000113.1, read on the forward strand.
CTTATTTTCATTTAAGAAACAAATGTGACATAAAGTTGACCTATTTTCATGACAAAGAGGAAAACAATCACATAAATATGAATTAAGATTAAAAATACAAGAATGCAATAGTGCAAAATCAGAGTTACATTTTGAAGTAGTAATGTGATCATGTCTTCACTTTTTTCTATAATATTAAAATTTATGTTAGACAATCAGTATTACAAAACCTTTTAACCAAAAAACAATTCCTATTGTTGCAGTTTAACATCAAGTCAGTGCACTTTGGTTTGATAGCTATTTCTGATATAGCTATTATGTATGAGATAAAAAATGATTTGACATTATTTACTTTTCCTTATATGTAATTGTAGCAACCAAAGTACGTTACAGAATAACATGACTGATTATTTTACTTTCATTGGAATGGTGTGGGGCCAATGGTGTCTTTAGATATGCAGCAACAGCTTTTCACATGACCAAAAGACACACATTCATACCCAAGACAGAATCATTCTATTTATTTTACAATAATGTCAAGTTTTTTTCACCAAGTTTATTAAAAAAATAATTAACTTGAATAGTTATGATTTAAACTTTGAATAAAAGATTAGGCTCACATGCAATTTCCAGAGTATAGACCATGTATTTGTCTGATTCTGTTAAAAAAGCTGAAATTTAGATGTGGTAGTCTGCAACAGAATGGTTAACACATTTTTAATACAACTGCACAAGGAAGTGCAGAAATACCAGCACTGCATTTCTCACTTCCGTTTTTTGGTTTGGTTTTGTTTGTTGGTTTGGAGGTTTTTTATGATGGTAACAGCAAAGAGGAAAACAGGGCTGTATTCTCTAAGGAGGTATCTCTGGAAGTGTAAAAGTAACAGTTGACTGCTATTTAACCTCTTTTTTTTTTTTTTTTCCTTTGGTGGCAAGGAGGTTTTCAGCTTAAATTTCCAGAATCCTTAGTGTTTGACTCTGTCTTTTCTGAAGTACAAATGACAGCATAGTGTACACCAGTCAAAATTTGATAGGTTATTTTTCAAATTGATTTTGCATTCCTTGCTCTCTTTTTGAAATCTCTAGTATTTGAGTTAATAGTGTTTAACTTTTTTCTACTAATTTTTACTTCAAAAACATCAGGAATGTAATATTAGCTTTTAAATAGTTCAAGCAAAGGACTTTAGGTAAGTAACAGAAAAATGAATCATCTAGATTTCTACTTTCTTTAAAAGAGAAAGAAATAAGAACATTTGGTTCTTTCTCTAAGACTTCTCTAAGAATAAGTCAGGAAGTGTTACTGGAAAAAGAAAGCAAGACTTTTCCCAGAAATTTAAATTTCAGATGTTCCTGTCCAAAGGATGAATTGTAAGAAAGAATTATCTCATTTTACAATTGATTGTAACAGTACAGGGTGAACTTCAGTGCTCTTTTTCACGTCTTTTTAATATCTAGTATATGTCTTTTAGCAGAAGAGGAACAAACAGCACACCATTTTCAAGATGGGACCCTGCTGATTATACTCAGGCAGGTTTTTTTTGCTTTGTGACCTATTGCTTTCTGAATCACGCTAACATGTTTTACTTTCACAACCATTCTTGAGCCCTTGTTCATGTGAAACTATGTGTTAAAACACCAGGAATGCTCTGCAGAGGAAAATGCAAGACCACCACTACATGCATAAAGGTAAACTTGGAGGCAGAGGGAGGTTTCCCTTGCCTGTCTTATTTCATCTTTGTATATGTTGTGTCCCACAGCTCTTTCGGTTTCCTTTCCAGAACTTTCATGAATATCTACCATCCTGTAGTAAATACAGGTTGATAAATACAGGGTGATGACTCAGGAAACGTTTACGAAATTTGCTAAACTATGTCACACAGTTTCGGGAAAAAAAAGGGATTTAATCAATTTTATTTGTCCAGTGTGAGGTGATTCTTAACTTTATACTGTAGGTTTTTATACTATGTGTGAATATTGATATTTTCAAATTATTCTCAGTCTATGAAGAAAGAGTATGTATCATTTTGAGTACTTAAAATATTTTCAGCTGTAATAGTCTCATGTTCTTCAGATTCATTGTAATATAAATATCTTGATTTGTAAATAAATGATAAAAACTATGAAATGTTATGTTTTAAACAATGCTCTATAGCAGTAAAATCACCAGAAAAGGAGTGATAAAAAGTCTAGACTTGTTAGATTTCTAGGTTGCATTGTGATTTGAGACAGAAGGAAACTTCCCTTTTTCTGGCTCTCCCTGTTCTATGTATATCTACAGAAACCTGATTAAAAATTGTGATTCTTGGCTGCTCGATTTTTTTTTTTATTTCATCAGCTTCCTTTTTCTTTTTTCTTTAATAATGATCATCAGAGAGGAGTTGAACATGGAAAAGTGAATTAAACACTCAAGTCCTATTTTTTCAGGCTCAACAGCTCAAGTAAAGGAAGCACCAATATTACAAGTTTTCAATAGCCAACATGAGTCACATATTGTTTGTTTCTCCCATTTTCCTGCTTATAAGGAAAAGTAAATTGTAGCCTGTGGAATAAAGGAATGATCTATATGCACAATGTTTTTCTGCTTTCCAGGAGGACTTATCAAAAAATGAGTGACATATCTAAGACATTTAAGATATTTAAGACATATCTAAGATATTTAGCTCTCTGCATGGTTGAACAATGGGTCATTTCAGTGCAGGTGTGACTGATGGAATTAGCAAGTCCTATAACATTACATCACTTCATTGTTATGCTAAGAACTGCATTCAGCTCCTGGCACAAATGTGTGCCTCTCTCAGGGAAAGTGATTGAAGCTATTTGCAGTATTCAATTTGGTTTGAGAGTCTGAAAATTCAACTGTTTACTGAATAGCTCATTAGCCACTTAGTCAAAACAAGCCAGTTGGACAGAGATGTACTGTTTTAGTTGATCCGCAAGCAAATTGTGGCTGAAGTAGATTACAGAACAGCTCAGCTGCTAGACTACACTGCAAGGATATCGCCAGTGAGAAGATCTTTAAGATAAGATCTGCCTCTCCACCTATGCACAGGACCTGTGAACACATGGTTACAGACTGTGTAGACTGTAGGTCAGCATATAGAAATATTTCACCACAAAATATATGCATATCTTTTCCCTGCGGAATTTCTTTACAAAATTTTCACTATTTCTTTTTTATTTTTTGACTATCGCTCACCAGAACCTTAATTGAAATAGCACAAGGCATTTTCTGTAAAAAAATCAGCAAGCCTTACTGGAATTGCTGTTCTAGTTTGCCTTTGACCAAACTTGGCTTAGTGATGTCCTTCATTGTCAGAAACAGCAAAATTTTTTTCCCGTAAAGGTTTTTCCTTCCAAAAAATTACTTTTAGCTTCATATCCATGTTGGAAATAGATTTTAAGTCATGATTTCTCAAAGTAGTGTCTGGAAACAGATGTGAGGGAACAGATCACTGTCCTAGCTGTGAAAATATTCATGTCAGAACAGGAAGGATTGTTCATACATATGCCACGGTATACTGAGTGTCATTATTTGCTTGTCAACATCTGGAAAAATTTTAAATTCTTGATTTAAAAGTCTTGGAAGAAGATAAATTAAAAAGAATTCTACTTTTTAAAATAAAAACAACAGTAAATAGAACTCCAGTTAACCTTTTTATGATTTATGCAGGCTCCCTACTTTACTGAATTAGTCAACTGACATTTTCTAATTCTCATTTTTGTTGATAGGATTGCTCCCTCCAGCTGTGTCAGGCCATAAGATTTGCCACCTTTTAAACCACCTAGAGGTATCACTTTCTAACAGTATCACTTTCTAAGTCTCTATCCTACAGAACCACCTTGGCTGTGGCACAAGGGAACAACAGGACATTGTGGATGGGGAGCAGTGGAAACAATGCCTGACTACTACAAGCAAGCTTCCCATTTACCTCCTGTGACAGCGAACTACTGTGAGGCCTGACATCTGCTCAACCATAAAAGAAAATTTTGCAGAATTCAAATGATTCCTGGAAGGTGAGACATGATCCAGTGACTAAAAAATTGCAGATGGCCTGAAGCCCTCATGCAGGCCAAATCCAACTTGGAGCTTTCGAGACCAACAGCTTGCAGAACAGAATTCTTTGCCAATGGATTTACCAGATATAAATTACTTCTTCAAACTGAGGTGCTGCCCATTTTTTCTCATATCATTTCAGTTTTTAAGCTGGAGAAAAAATCAAGAAGATTGTAATCTTGCCAGATTTTTTATTTGAATGGATCATAGGTGCAAGGGTATTGTCTTGGTAAAGCTCTGTGACGTACTAGGAATATCGGCCTGAGTTCAACTGTAAGTTTTCTTATACTTTTGTTATTTGCACAACCTGCAAGTTACTCATTTTCTTGAACTGTATATTCTTACTGAAACAGAATTTTTACTTCCCAAGTGCTGAAAAGGTGACCTAAAGCAAAAGAAAAATCCTTTTCTTGAGAATCTCCTTTCAAGCCCAGCATTTTATATGGAAGTTCCCATCCTAAAAGTAACCATAAACTGAATCTCATACTTCTCAAGCCTAATGAACAAAAAAGTTCAGCAATTCTGATGGGCTTTTAGGCATTATTAGTGAGGTGCACAGACTGAAGAGAAGATTCTCCTTTCACCAAAGCCATTAACACCCTACTTTATGCACATGAATCTTCTGTGATGTTTTAGTTTCTTCCTCCCCTTGTGAGAAACTGCAGGAAACAAACTTCTAGGACTTATCACACAATCAATATTCAGTACATTAAAACCTCAACATATCTCAATGTAGATGCTGAACATTTAATCTCTGTCACTAGCCCTGTGTACTTTCTTGAGTGCATAGAAGGAATTGCAATAAATATTTTATAGATCTCTTCAAAGGCTTATTTTTTTCACTTTTGTCATCTCATGTTTTATGACTCCCTTTTATCAAAAGTTACAACAATCCTATGGACAATAATTATGATATTTTTGAGGTTCAATACCTTGATGCTAATCACTTAATGAGGTTATTTTCTACTTTAATTTCATTTTTCCAGAAAAAAAAGAATTAGATGTTTTCAATTGAAAGCTCTCTGGTTTTAGGGTTTAGTTTTTCTCATCCATAATTACCATTAACACCTGTCTAAACTATCCTTCTAATAGTTTTATTTTTCAATACTCGCTCTTTCACACCTTTTCTAAAGCTGCAGTATTGATTGTGGTGGGAATTGACTTACCATTTTAAGAATAATTCTTTAAAGATTCTCATTTAATTCTTGGGGTTCTTTATAATGTTAGGAGAGCTCCAATAAACTGAATTTGTCTAGATGTTCTGCTAGGATTTTTCATTTATTTTTCAGAACAACTACCTTCCCACATTTTGCTCTGTGATGGATGAAACAAATGAATAAAGGTATTAAATCTCCCCTGTATACACCACCACCACCACCACCACCACTTTCATGAACTTAGAAATCATTCTAGCATTTCCAAGTGTTAGAAATACAAAAGTCTAAACATCACAAAGTACAAATGAGCATATGGCTACGTTTTTATTGCTGCATTTCATGGATTTTTCTTTTTTGATTTTAAACAACTTACACTTCAGTCAGTAAACTTGCATGTGAAGAAAACATGGACAAGCCTAGTGAAGTGGAGTTTTAGTGCTGTTTTGAAAAGGTACCATTCATTATTGCTCCTATCATTCATTTCTCAGTTATAAATAAAAATTGTCTGTTTCACTAAATTGCAAGTGTTTCATTGTTTTTAAAGGCAGAAGAGAAAACTACATGCAAACACAGTCTCTTAAGCACTGAACATCCAGTGAGAGTCCTGAACAGGATATTGCTGCAATGATTGATGGAAATTTTACTTTTCAGCTTCTATTCTGTCCCCTTCAGTCAAGATCTCTCCATTCAGTAGTTTGCCTAAATAGGTCCAGGGAGTTTGCCTACTTAGATCCTGGGTTCTGATTAATTTTCTGTATATTTCCTTTGTCATTTGTACCTCATTTTCTTTTTTTCTTTTTTTCCCTGAGGATATTTTGTTTGTGTCTAATATCCCGAAGTGAAATAAAAGTCACAACAAACAGCTCCATCCAGTGGTTCTCTTTGTGACTGTATTTCCCATATTCATTTTGAGCAAATAATTTAGATGAATGCTGTGGAAAATATGTGCGAAGAATATGAACATCAATATGAAGTAAACAAACATCCCCCAAAGGTTTCATTTTTCTCCCATAACTTCATTTTTCTACAACACAAATTTCCTGTTTATGATTATGACAAGGAACTGTAAAACACTTGTAACCCAAAGATAAGAGGGAGCTTATCTTATATAAATACTGTACACCTCCATTATTTTTGCTTTTAACTTGGAAATTTAGAAGCAAAGGATTTTTAGCTTTACCTTTATTTTGAGTCTAAAGATTTTTGTTCCAATCAAAGGAAACCAATATCTAGTTGTTTTAGTAAATAATAGGCAATATTTTTATTGCCATCATCAGTTATGTGTTCCTTTCTGCAGTAATGTTACAAATAAAATTATGAAAAAGCTTCAAAATATCTTGAAGGAGACACAGCTGGCATTGCTTTGATATTAATCTGAAATGACCAGATTTCTAATTTATAAAAGTGGGGCAGCACATGTCAGGAAACCATCAGTAGGGACTTTGGGAAGCCACACCTCTAGCCCCATCCTTTTGTTCCATGGACCCTTGTTTATTGAGAAATTCAAAGGGTTGTGCTTGAGGAGAGAACTTGTAGAGCAATTCATTTAAAATGAAGGCATAATGCAGGCTTTTGAAAACTTTTGCATACCAACCCATTTGAAAACCTTTATATATTAAATCTACCATGCTACAAATTTTCTTCTGTGAATGAAATATAACTGTGAGGAATTAAATATGTGCAAGAAGACATGCATATTGCTCTGAGGCTGAGGCTCCTTCCTTATTGCTAGGCCATTTTCTTTTCTGATTAAATATGCTGAAATATTCTTTTCTGTAAATTTGACATGCAAATTGCAAATAAAATTACTATGGTTCTAGTTTGCAACAATAATTTTCTGAGATTATCTGCCAAGTAATGTTCTAATTATTGAAGAATTGTCTTTTGACTATTAAAATACTGCTCAAGACTGGGAATTTATCTTCACAAATCCTTATTATTGCTAAGCTTCCATTTATACTTATTATCTTTGCCATCAAGTTTTGTACCCAGTGCTATAGATTCATATGTATTTGTTTCTTTTCTTAAATAGAGAACACTTGAATATCAAACTGCTCTGAAAGTCATTCTTGGATTGCCACAGAACAAATGTAATTTATTTACTGATAAGCAAGGTGCAGCTATTCATTATGTCTAGATTTAAATACAGTCATAATAGAAATAATCCTGATTATTCTAAAACAAGTTTGGCCAAATTATTCTCTGAATTACAGAAAAAAAAAAAAAAAATTAGACAAGCAAGTACAAAACTGTATCTTTAACGATATCCTCCTCTGGGTAAACAAAAAATTATCCTACTTAGAAAAAATACTATGCTGTTTTATCTTAATTCCATATTTTTAATGCTCTACAAATATTGCAAATAGTATTTGTTCACTCAATATAAGATACCAAAGTCAGTGGCACAGAAATACAATTTTAAGCATTAGGGTGCTGTACTGTCAGAAATCATAGAAACACAAAACATTGTTATTGCAATACAAGATTGGGCTGAAACGCAAGAAAAGTAGCAAGACTTGCAGGTAGTTCAGCTACAAGTGACAAATTCTCCAAAGATCAGCATGTTTCTCCATTGAAGATGGATCTGGTAGTCTGGGATCTGATATTCAATTTGTTGCTGCTTTTCTTGTAATAATTTTCCAGTTTGAAAATTTCTCTAACCAAAATTTATTTCCATTTCTGCACTATATTGTACATATTGCCAAAACTACTGTTGTGGAACTGGTCATAAAGTCAGTGTGGAAAAATACAATTCAAAATAAGAAGGCAGCAGTACTTTCCAACAGAAGAGCTATGCAAATCCATGACACAGCAGTAAGTCTACAGACAGCAGCTGGTAGTTCCAATTACATCTTACACAAAGGGATCTTCTCTTGTTCTGGGTCAGAATTTTCATAATTTAGGAGCAAGAATATGTGATAAAAGCACATAAACCTGTACAAAGCAATCCAACAAGAATCACTAGGTATTTCATCATCAAGAGAACAAAATCTACAAAGTATTCACAAATATATTTAATTTAACAAGTGTTAGAAAACAACATTTCATGGCTTTATTTAAAGACAAAAAAATCCCACAGACTGAGATTTTTCACTAATGTATGCATTATCTAATTTATATTTATGTTTGGAGTTGTTCATGTCTAAAAGCACTGCAGATTTATGTTTCAGAAAGCACACAACATTGCTGCAGTAGTTATGTGAGCCTATTATTTCCACCTTATTGGGGTAGAATCAGTTGGCCAAATAGTCAGTCTGAGTTTTACATGACTGCAAAGCAGACTAAATGTCAGTATTGAGTCTGCTTGGAGGAGGAATGTCTGCACAAGGCTACATGCTGCCATGGTCATACCCACCACAGCAGCCAGCTTGATAAGCCCCTTAGGAGGATGTGAGTGCCAAATCTTCACCACAGTGCTATCTAGAAAAGACATGCAATTGTGATACGAAAACACTGCAAAGAAAAAAGAAAATTTTGACCAAAGATTTTTTGACCAGGGTCAAAGGGTTTGACTTTTGCTTCAGAACATGTGTCTCACGTGAAGTACTCTGTACCTGAAGTACCAATCATAGCTGCTTAAAAATCAAGATCTGTACTTAATTGTACATTCATGTGTGAATTACATAATTTCCTCACATTTTCTGTGAGTGGTGTTTAAAATAAGAATTGATTTTAGCTTTAATCTTTGAAAAGGTAAAAGAAACAGAAAATTAAGATTCCCATTGCCTTTGCATAGATTTTTAGCAAGAAAATTTACATCTGCTGACTGAAAAATAGAACAACTATCATTATACTAAGTATGCATGACTTCCCATGCTCACTGCCAACCTTAGAATTATCATCTAAATCATAACATATAATTTCCCAGAGCTGGCACTTCAGGAAAATAGTCACTCTTCAGATTAGACGCTTACCGTAGAAAAATACCAACAGAAGGAAATTAATATATTGCATACACAATTTCACTTGCAGATCTGGGAAAGGTGGAGGAAGAGAGAACTGTGAAAGAGCTCCTCTAGGTTTCAGGGCATGTACATTGAAATGGGCAGAAATATTCTTACTGCTCCATCAAGAAGGCATGCCTGTATCTGATAAGGGACGTCATAAATAGTGCAGAAGTTTTCCTTTGACTTCTTCAGCTCCTACAGTCACAGGCTCTGCTAGAAATGCAATTGAAATGTTTATCCCAAAACCAAAACATTTCTTTCTCTGCCCACTGCAATCTGGTGTACTACAGAGATGACTCTTTCTGATTCACTTCCAGAGAATATTAATGTAGACTGACCACACTGTAAGATGTAAACTGGACCTGCTAATGAATTAATAGGGCTTCTCTTTTGTTTTCATAGCCAAGGACTATTGATTTCTGCAGCAGTGAAACATATGAACTTAGCCTGTGCTATAAATAGATTTGTCTTGCTGCATTAAATCTTGCAAAATTGAAGGATGGAAAGTCTATATAAACCCCTTACTCCTATATTTGGTTTATATAGTGTTTCAATAAATTAAATTTGGAAATTATAAGAGGACTTTACATATTTAAAAAAAAAATTTGAAAGGATGACCTACAATAATTTTTTTTTAAATTATCTTTAAAATCCTGGGTTTAAGTGTCTCAGAGATCAAGTCAAATAGTGGTAGAGAGTTCTTTTTCTCATAGCAAAGAGTTCTAGTAAAGGGTCTTGTTACTCAGAGAAACTGAGATCAGAGAAATTTTAGTCTTGTTAACACTTGTGTGGAAAATATTGTGTCTCTGCTTACCCTAGAATATAAACAACTTTCCCTATTTTTTTCTCAAATTTGCAGTTATTTCCTTAACCTCTCTTTGCCTGGCACCAAGTAGACCAGCTCTTCCTCTCATTGAGAACCAGTCTCAAAGACTGCAAATACAACAATTACTAAAAAAAATAATCAGAATTATTTGTACCTGAGGTGAAGGGAATGGGATACAAATTAGAAAACTGTTGTGCTTCAGCTTAAAATTGCAATTCCTTTTCCTGTGAAGCCCAGCTTTACAGTTGCCAGGCAGCCTGTTAAGCACACTAACCACAGAGATTGCATACTGGGTCATATCAGGTATCTTTTGCTGTTAATCAGCTACCAGTGGTTAGAATGAAAAAGCTACATTTATGGAGAAAATATTTCCATTATGCAAATGGATAGGAAGGAACATGCCACTCCATTAGACCTGTGATGCAGATGATGACTTCCTCCTTGTCCTCGCCTAAGTTTATATCTAGTGCCTCTCAAATACTTTCATGCTTTTAGCAAAATGAGTCACTTCTCCATTTCACAGATATTTTTCAGATATAAAACCTGTATGCTATAATACAGAAACAGAAGAGAACCAGGATGCCTCAAATGCACACTGTGTTGTCATTTAAAGAACTTTTCCACAAAGGAAAGCAGGACTGAGTCACAAAGCAGAGAAAATTAATATCCAGTATTACTTGCTGGAAATAATATAACCAGTTTTGTCTCCTGGTTCTCTCAGGTATTCCATAAGCTGAATGCATGTCAAAGTGAATAAACTATTCAAAGCTAAAACTTCATAGCCTGAGGTGTTATAAACACAGATAAGAGTAAGCTGCAGAGACTTGGACAGCCATTACCCGTACGGCACAGGACTCCATTCACCTGCATTATCAATACAGTATGTCTTCCTCAGAGCTACATTAAAAAAAAACTGCTTTTCTCCCTCCAGTTCATGATTTATAATAGTAATATTAATGTTTCTAACATAGAAATATAATTCTTCTCTTAGCCTTTTCTTATTCCTCATTACCTCATGGTTTTATAGTATGGAGATTTATTAACAAAAGCAGTTTATTTTAGAAAAATAAAGGTGACTTATGTCCTTCTAGCTATTTTGATAGCTGCATTGGGAAGCTTATTCAAAATTAAGTCACCCAGTTTTATACATAAAATAAAGAAACTGATGTAACACATGGCTATTAACTTCACAAATAGCACTTCCTCTTTGAAATTATAATCATGAATGCAATAAACTCATAATCTCTAGGAAAAAAAGTCCTTTTGAAAATAATTGAAACAAATAGCTCAGGTATATAATGACTCAGAAATGCAAATAATCTAGAGAGGTATGTATCAAGAGAAAAAGCACACATTTTATAATAAGACAGGACATGACTATTGCTCCTCACATACAATTCATAAAGTTATGCACCTTAGGCAGAGGCAACAGTCAGTGGAGTGCAGTCTGCTGTCAATAATTACCTCATTGAGGTATCTAACAGTAATATAAACACTGAAAGAAGAGGAAAGAATTAATATATTTCACCAAATGATGTGATGCCATGCCCTAGCATCAAATCATAACAAATTTGAGCCATATAAATCTAAAATGAAAGGAAAGAAGAGGTTAGTCCATCTTGAGAGAAGATCCCAAGCTTCTGTGCTGTGTGATTCTGGACAGCTGGAGGTGAAAAGATGTACTTTTTCTCTAAGGTTTGCAATCAGTGCTGCAGGGTGTAGAGACTTGATACTGTACCTTACATGCCAATCCCCACACTTGATTATATCTGTAATAACTTATACTGGGTTTTTTATCTATTTTTGTACATTTGTTCCATTATTGCAAAATATATGCTTCAGTACAAACTTGTTTTTTGCCTAAGTTATAGAACAAACTCTGTAAATGTAAACAAAAGCATTTTGTTCACAATGTACACAAGTCTTAAAACCAAGATGTTGATAAGCAGCACCAATCACCCTATTTACCAAAATGTGCCAGAGCCTCTCTGACCTGCCACATGAACTGATCTAGAAGCTGAAAATGTGAGAGTCCGTACAGAATGGTTGAGTGATCAGGATTCACACAGAAAATTGTCCCACTTTCAGTAAATAATTGAATGAGCATTCAACCCAAAATATCTGAATACAGAGTTTTTGCAACATTATGAGAAAAAATATTTGCATCTCTTTTTCTTTAAAACTAGGAATCCCAACAGTCTGCTGCAGTAGATAATCTGATGTGATCAGGATGAAAGCAATTTGCTTTAAAAAAGACCAGCACTAAAACCTAATTTCTTAGATTTAGGATTAACATCTTAAAGACCTTTCAGCTGTAGTAGTCTAGTAGGAGGCAAATCTATGCCATGCTAATCTGACATCTGAAATTGCATCTAAGCTAGAGATAGATCTTGACTATCAACCCCCCAGTTCATCCTCTGACTACAGATCTTTTAAAAGTCTTTTCCATCATACATTTCAGTCCCCAGCACTTTTCCATCATACATTTCAGTCCCCAGCAAAGACAGAAAAAACATTTCTGTGTTCATGTCAACCTGGCAATGAACTCCATGCTCTCTCTCTGGTTTAAGCATTAAAAATTTCAAATGGTCTCTAAGCAAGCAAGGAGGCATATTGTGCTGCTCTTTTTATTACAAGAAAAATATGGACAAATCATTCTATTGTTAAAAGAACCCGCAGCCTCCAGATTCTGAAATAGCTCTTCATTCCTCAGACACTAAAACTGTTCCTCTCTGAAGAGCCTTTTGTGACACAAACACGCAGAAAGCCTTCTGGCTGTTTTATTATCTTACAGAGCCCTGTGTTGTTCTTTTGCAGAGGCCCCACGCCCGCTGCAGCACCAGCACCATAAATAAACAACACACTGGAAAAGATGAGCCCTTTCAACAGGCCTCCACGGAGAAAGGCATCTCAGGGCTGCCTGCTGCTTGCAAAAGTGAAGTGTGATGAGCAGCAGGAGAGGGGCAGGCACGGACAGCCCCTCAGGAGAATGCTGGCTGGGAAAGGTTTTTAATTTATCTGCTTCCCTTAGTGATCATCCTGAGGATGTTAGACTTCTGCAAACTGATGGCCTTCCCCTTGGGTGCCTTCCCTCTTTCTTTGCTCTCTCCCCTCAGATGTACATGCACAATGCTGGCAATGGATACACCGTTAGGAAAGGTTTGAAATCAGGTAAAGAAAAACCTGGGTAACCGGCACTCCGTGGGAAATCATGAGCAAAACTTCCATCAGAGGTGGTGGGGTGCCCCCTTGGAAATCTCACAAAGGGAGAAAGCACACTTTCTGTCTAAGTAGTTTTGCTCTCTTTTTGTGGCTAAACACTGAGCACTTTCTGCTTGCTTGAACAATTGATGGATTTTTGTCTGGTCAGATGGCAAGGCTTGTACAAGTTTAGATCAGGAAATCTCTGATGTGCTGTCATGCATAGCATCCATATCTCCATGCTGTCAACAAGAGGAGGACTTACAAAGCACGAACCTACAGAGGTGGTATTTGCATTCTTCTGCATGTCTCAGGAACAGCTGATAGAGGTCATCTGGCTCCTCTGCCGCTTAGTCAATAGCAAATGGGATTTGGAGATGCTGTCACTTTATTCAAGGCAAGCCAAGACAGGCTCTGAAAGGTACCATGTCAGCTGAAACGGCGAATGCTGAGCTTCTGTAATGCTGAATAAATTCTGGACACTTTCAAAAATTATAGAATTATAGAATAGTTTGGATTGGTAGGAACTTTAAAGATCATCTAGTTCCAACCTCACAGCAGGGACACTATTCATCAGACCTGGCTGCTGAGCCCCCCAACCTGGCCTTGAACATTTTCAGGCATGGGGCATCCTCATCTTCCCTGGGCAACCTGTTCCAGTGCCTTCCCACCCTGACAATCAAGAATAATCTAAACACCTAATCTAAACCTACCCCCTTTCAGTTTAAAGATATTTTCTCTTGTCCTCTTATATCACTACATACCCTTCTAAAAAGTCCTTCTCCACCTCTCTTGTAGGGCCCCTTTAGATGATGAGAGGCCCAATTAGGTCGCTCCAAATTCTTCTCCAGACTGAACAATCCCAATTCTCTAATCTTGTGCTCATAGGTAAGGTGTTCCAGCACTCTAACCTTTTTTGGTTGCCCTCTTCTGGACTTGATCCAACAGGTCCATGTCCTTCCTGTGCTGGGGACCCAGAGCTGGATGCAGCATTGCAGGTGGGGTCTCACCAGAGTAAGGGGGAAGACTCTCCCCCCCCCCCTCCCTTGCACAGCTGGCCATGCTGCTCTGGATCCAGGATAGGATTGGTGCTCTGGGCTGTGAGTGCACACTGCCAGGGTGTGTCCAGTCTGTAAAAGTTTATCCCTAGCCCCACAAATAAAGCCATTTGTGAGCGCATTGCAGCATCCCTGAGTAGCCTGGTGACATGAGTTCTATCTATGTAGGGCAAAGTTGGTGTCCCTGGAGCTATACATAGCAACCCCTGCAGCCTCTGCCTGACAGGAAAGTGCCTCTCTGATCTGATGTGGTGGATCCCAAAGTTCCTTCTACTATCATTAAGGACTTTTCTGCATACACTATTTGGTTCATAATCTGTATAAATGTCTAAGAACCTTCCCTTTCTAGGGAGCTAATCTTTTTTTGCAGACCTCAAAGACTGAAGGAAACCAATATTTGACACAATCTTTCTGAGAAGGCTGCCTGACCTACCTCCAGGGTACCAGTCCTACCTGCCTTCAACCCCATTTCACTGAATCAAAGAGTATTATTGCAATGCTACAGTGTACAGTGGCAGCTGTGCAAGAGATTGATTTAAAATATCAAAATGGATCCATCCCAGCAAGTAAGCTATCACTGAGTAGAACTAAAAAAAAAGAAATTTCTCCCAGGCAAGCAATCAGTGATTGGAATCAGCCATCTTTTCAGAACTCACTAGCAATTATTATTCAGCCAGAAACTACCACAGAATGATATTTCATTATATTTGTCTTCATGCATGAGATTTGTTTTCTCTCTGTTCCAGATTTTTCATCCCTCTCCAGTGGTCACTTTCCAAAACATCTGGAAAACCAGATCTCCATTTCAAGTCTGTTGTATGTCTTTCTATCTGGTGCCTCTTCTTTTAGCTCTCAGCTTGTAAAAATTGATGCCAGATCATTCACAGTGCACTGCTTCTGCTTCTGCCATTCTTTTAATACCATTCAGGTCTGATAATTCCTGATGAGAACTTTGCAAGAATAAATTCAAACAAGTGTTTGAATTTTGTTTGTAAACAGTTCTTACTTAATGCCTACTCATAAAATAAAAACTGCTATTTTCCACAGTATAATTTTCTTCCTTCAGCTCCACTGATAAAAATGAGGAAAAAAAAAAAACAATAGTACCCTCTTTTTTCTTTCAGAACAGTAAAAACATTCATGCATTCAACATTCCTAATTAACTTGAAGCAAGTACGTGTTCATATATATTACTAAAGATGAAGACAGTAGAAACACTATTCTTTCTGATAAGTAATAGAGCAATTATTATTAACAAGGACTGAAGGAAAATTTGAAGATCAAACAGCCAAAACATTATTTCATTGAGCAACTGAAAATTGGAAGAGAAATGAGAGAACCATTAAGACATGAGCATACTTCACACATAAGCTAAATAATATATTACCAAAAATTTCTATTTAATCACCGAAGTAAATAGTTTAGCAGTAAGGATATAGCAAAAAGGTGGCACAGAAGAGTAAACTAAAAGGTAGCAAATACGCAGCTTGACAATTTCAAAATATATTTATGCTTGTTAGGTCTACTTATCTTGTAACTAATGATGAAAAGTACTCAGAGGGAAAGGATAAAAGGATAACCAAAATCAAAATACAATACAATAAAGGAGAAAAAGCAAAGCTTTCTGTCTTCTGAAAAGTTTGGTCAAATTCTAGGACTCAGATGTGCAGAAAAGTGACATAGAGCTGGCTGGATGAGTCTTCCAATAGAACAGACTCTTAAATACTAGATCACTTTGAAAGTCTCTGTTTGATGGCACCTTCAAAATTGGTCTTTTGTCTGTTGTTGTCCCCTCAGAGATGCAAAATATGACAAGTTCCTGTTAAAATCTTATTCTTTTTTATTATACTTAAGATATGTATAAAGTTCTAGTGAATTTCCTTGCCTGTTAAATATCTTTCCGTTTCACAGTGATTTCTCCTTAAAGATCTGACTAAAGAAAAGTGCTTCTTTGACCTCCTCCAGGTTTTGCTGAGAACAAAATTGAGCTGGGTTTCTAAGGTCCTCTTTGAACTTGATTTCACTGCTGAAGAAAGGCTACAGTTAAATTAGGAGCTTCAACAAGTTTCTAAAACTTATATAAAACCCTGTCCTATGGACTTCATCCTCTGTCAAGTTTTAGTTTTCAAATGACATAGTGTGTGCTATTTAAATCTTTTCTTCCTCTCTTGCAAAGCGTGTTATGGTGTAGCAGAGCTATGGCAGCAAATTTGTGAGCTTTTCATACACATTATTCCAGAAAAATCTCTAATTAATACAGTGATTTTCGCCTTGGTAGCAATTGTGAATTGTGTGAATTATTATGAAGGCTTCATTTATTGTTCCATATGAAATTGTTACCATTAGTTAAGAACAGCACAAAAAAAGATGTTTTGTTTATCTGAAATCACAATTTATGGAACATCTTACTTCTCCAAGGAATAAAGTCTTCTTTTCCCATGTGCCTGAGAATAATCAATTATTAATGATGTCGGTGATATCAATGACTCTATGAACATCCCAATCTCTCTATTTTTAGGCACAGCTGATATTTGTGGAAAACCACCAAGACAAAGAACACAAAGAAAGAAGAGAAGGTATGATTTTTAAATAGGTGGGATCTCTCCTCTACACTGGAAATGTGACTGATATCTGTTTGTCTGAGCTTCAGACCATCCTCTGACAATCTGTGTAGCAGAAGTTATTTTGATTTATTATCTCATAAATTTTACCACCTCTCAAATTGTTGCTCTCAAGGGAAAAATTTCCAAAACACATTTCAGTAGTGGTTCATATGCAGTACTTCCTATTCATCAGGAAGCAGTCTGTAAGAGAAAAATCTAACACATCTCTTGTCTGTATGCTCTGCAGCAAGATCCAAAACAGTTCAATATTGGGAATTGCCTATGTTCTGAAAAGCCAATTCCTAGAGAAGGAAACTATTCTGCATTTGACATATGATACTTGGGACTTGATCCAAAGCTTCCAGAATCTCCACCAGCTACTGCTCTGTGCAGATGGGTAACTTGCACCTGGGTAAAGATTTAAATATTGAGATTTTTGGGTTTGATTTTCAGAAGACACTGAAACTTCTGAAAAACTTCTGAAAAATTCAGAAATTTTTTTTCAATCTTTTTCTCACTTTCAATTCTGGACCAGTCAGTGTTAAGTATATGGGCCTAGAGTTGTGTTTTTCACAATTTTATTCTGTTTCAGTTTAATCAGTCAATTATATCATCCTGTTGAATAAAGTGTCTAGGTAAGTCACTACACAGGTTGGTAAAAGATGCTTTGGAGTAGATTACAGGTGAGCTGCAATATGTAGCTGTGTCCTGGTGCAAAATTTCTGTGGATTTTATTTAACCCCTTTGTGCTTTTGCTCTTGGATGACAAGCAAGATGAAAGCAGCAGAACCCCAAAACTGAGATTGGAGAAAAAATCAAGGAAGGAGTTGTGGAAAAGGTATGGCAGAATCAAATTTCATTCCTGAAAGATTCAGAAACACTGCCTAAGAAAGACATTGTGAGGCCTGACATATTAAGTATTTGGACAAAGACCAAAATGTCTGGTCAGAAGTTTGCACATTAAACTACTATAAAACAAATACTGATAAAACAACACTTGCTTTGCAGAATAAAATAAAATATTAGTTTAATGGTCTGGAAACTGAGCTTGTATGATTTCTACATGAGTTTTTATATTACTCCTCTCCTACAACTGTGTCTATGGCAAAGTCCAGTTTCAGCATAAGATATTTGTTTATCTTCAGTATCTGTTCTACACATTCTGCTGGGAATCCTGAAGTGAAAAATTAATTAATATTTTCTCCTTTTCCATTGGCTCTGTCCTCTATGAATAAATAATGCTGGTCATTTGTTAAATATTTGTTGTCTCACATTTCTTGTATCTCACATAATTAAAAAATGAATAACTGCACTACTAATCTCTTGTGAAAATTTAGCATCAGTCTTCACCTTTGTTTCCCTGTTACATTGCCTAGTCTCAAGAGCCCTCTTCTTATCTGAAGGCTAAAACTTTTCTAAGCTTCACTTTGACCACAGATTATGTTTATTCCCTTGGTTCATTATTTTTTTTCATTCTTCTCTCTTTATTTTTGAGTGCCATTTTCAATCTCTCAAGCATGTGCTTACTTAGCAATATAATTACTTTTTTATGTGTGTTGCTCTTTCTCTTACCACTGCTTCTGGATCCTCTTGTATAGGTTAGAAGTTCTTCTTTTGATATTCTCTATCTTTGTTTTCCCTCCTACATCCCTATTTGACATTAATGCCATATTTAAGCTGACTTTGGTCTCTCATACTTGTGTCCCAGGATTATTTCCTACTTCAGTATTACTGAGGTAGATTTTTGTCTTAATCAATGTAATACTAAGAACTATCCATTTCTATAGTCTGCAAAATCTCTGGTAAAACATATTTCTATTTTATGTTTCTGCCATCCACAGGATAATTTTGAATCACTCTTTATATGTAAGAGATCAAAGTTTATAGCTAACAGGTATCTTATTACAAGAGTCTTGCTACTACAGAAAACTATAGCTTTGTAGGAAATTTTATGGCATCACAATCTCAAGTTAACTTTTCCACGTGTGTCACGAACTCATCTGTCCTCAAATCCAAGCCACAAACTAAGAA
This sequence comes from Euphonia xanthogaster, assembly GCA_034509185.1. NCBI lineage: Eukaryota > Metazoa > Chordata > Aves > Passeriformes > Fringillidae > Euphonia > Euphonia xanthogaster. The sequence goes on from JAYDZK010000113.1 coordinate 95,679,463, forward strand.
GGCAGCAAAGAGTAGAGGTGACTGTTTTTTTCTGCAGCCACTTAAAGAATCAGCCTGTTTCCTTCAGCTGCACTGTGCTGTACTCCAAGGCTGAAGTAGCAGCCATAGTGGGAACCTCCCCACCTGGAAAACTCCTTTCCTTCTGGTGCAGGGTAACTCTCACAAGTCCTACAGTGTTACCCTCCAGTTCCATTAGAAACCTTGAGAGTGCTTGAGAATCAAGTACAGTTTGATTCGTCCTAAAATTCCTCACACATAATAGCCACCCAAAAGCAAATCTGTCATTTTACACAACCTGTGTTGGCACCATCCTTCATGAATACACATCTAGCCATCCCTTCTCACTCCATATGAAGGAGTGAAATTCCAGGTTACATAATAACTACATTTTTTAAGGGGTCCTCTCTGTAATCTGATTGGGAAGCTGTTGCTGTGATGAGAAATATGATAGACCATCAACAAATCTGCATGTACTAATTGATCTGATATTCATGTAAGGCAAAACTGGCTGACCCCTTTGCAAAGTCAAGGCAGAGAGAAAGCTTGTCAGGCTTTGTACAAAGGTTCTTCTGTATTTATTCCCTGAGGTGGCTTTGGGAAGAGGAGGGAGGGGGGAGTTTTTCTCCACAGGAAAAAAAATATCTTTATCACAAAAAGGGAGAATGAGGTATTCAGGGAATGTATATCTTTCCAAATATCTTTAAATGGATGTGATTTTCTGGGTTTCATGATTATTTTATGAAAGGGCAGCAAACTGATCCCATAGATTCTATTCTCCCTTGCACTTTGCTGTTCCAGCAGTTACCCGTGCTTATGTTTACAATTTACACTTTTAAATTATAATGCTTCTTTTACATTCCAATTAATTCCTCCACGGATTCATGCCACTATTTACAATTTCTTGTTTAACATATTTGAGGTTTAAGCTATAGTGGTCTCCAGGCAAGGGCAGTGCTAAGCAGGCAGCATAACAACGAGTTTTAACTGCTCTTGAATAAAAATAAATCATCACAATTAGAGGGATGGTCTATGTTGCAAAGCATCAGGCAGTTCAGTAGCAGGAGTCTGCCACATACTGTGGCTCTTTTGCTGCAAAATTCCTAATTAGTTTGTTTTCTCCTAAATCATATTTGTTTGAGTTGTATCCATTCTTACCAAAAGACAAAGTTTTTATTTCCACACAATTCTCAAGGGAGATTTTAGGTCATCTGACTATGTATCTTCTACCTTGGAAAGGGGGTTAGATTTAAGCTTTTTGGGTTTTTTAGAAAATCCTTGATGGGATTCTGGCCACTGCTTGCTGAAACATTACTTGTAAATCCCTGCTACAAGCCCAGCTGAAGCATTCAAGGTTATGCTAATTTCAGCCCACGGCTCTGTTGGTGTGACAAGCGAGGTTGCAAAATTCAAGTATTGGCTAAAGTCTAAAATGTGAATATTTATGTTGAGTTTTTCAATTGCCCAGCAATTGCCAAGCAGATACTCTACTGTTACAAGTCTTCAAAAGGTGCTCACCTGCTCTTACAGAGGAACTGGAACAGGTTTCCGAGAAAGGATGTGAATTTCCCATCCTTGCAAATGTTCAAGGCCAGGCTGGATGCAACCTGCTCTTGTGGGAGTGGTCATGTGCAAGGCAGGGGGATTTGAATTCAATAATCTCTAAGGTCCCTTCCAAGGCCATTTTTTGATTCTATGAAGGACAGTCATGTTATCAAGAAAATAACTCTCAGAAAGCATAACCTCTACATTCATATTCACTCTTCTAATTAACATACATGAGAATGGAGTGATCTGAGTAACATTTTTATAAATTGTCAAGTATAAAGAGCCATAAATCCTCATGACTATGATGTTGTTTTTAGTGAGTGAGTCATGCTGCTGCTGCTAGGATTAATGTAAATCCTAAACACCAAAGAAGCAAGGAGAAGAAAAAAGCATATTCTCTTGGGGATCAAAAAAGACAGTTTTTTTTAATTTTTAAAAATATTTCTATATACAAAAACACATACAGATATGTAAGCAATGAAGACATCTAAGGGATGCTATTTCTCCTCAGCTGGCTTTGTCCCCTACTCAATCATGAACCTATTTGAAATTCCACTAGACAGAAGGGCCTCTAGTGTCTTCAGCAAAGTTGAGCCCTACTGTCTTCTGAGTCGAGCCCAGAATTACCTCCATAAACATCATTAGCTTAAACAGCTCACAATGATATCCCAAACCCCAGGCTCCTCTAGCTCAGTTGCTCAATCAATATCTCCTCTTTGACTTTATCCATTGAACATTTAACAGATATTTCTTTGGGAACTGTGTGCTAAATGTGAAACACGGACATCCTGGAGGCTTACAAAAACTCAGTCTAACAACTCGAGATTTTTATTATTTCTCTTTTTTTATTCTTCTGCCCCAAGGATGAGTAGTGCAAACCTTTTTAGAAGAGCATAGTGACCCAACCCTTGACAGAGAAATCTTAGTGTTTCGTTGCAGTCTTCACATTGGTATATAGACTTTACTAAATGAGAAGAGGTTAAGACAAAACCAACAAAATCTGACTACCATTTCACACCATCTCTAGTGCAATTGTAAATGATGATTACATGCAGTACAGAAGTATATACAGTCTCTGACCTTTGTTTTTAGGGCCATAAAACTCTTCTAGTTCTAATGACAAATGCCTGGAGACTGTTCTTTTTGGAACAAACACTAGATACAAGGTGATTTGAGCCATCTCTTATTTCTGCCTCTTAAAGATTTTCTTTACAATGGAACGCTGTGATTAGAAAACTCTCCCACCAGCAATATGCAAGCAAACAGGTTGACAAAAATAGAAGTGACTTTAGAATAGCCACTATGAGCTGATTAAGTGCAGAAAAAGACCATTGTTATACAAACATTTGAAGCAAAAGACAGGGAGGGAGGGAAGAAGAGAAAGTGTTTCAATTCATCTATCTATTTTAAACAACATTACCCTGCCAGCTGTGCCAAAAGCAATTTTTTCTTTTATACTGTCTGCATTAAAATCTATTGGAACGATTCTCAGTAAAGCAAGTATCAAGCGAAGTCAATGAAGTGTCACCTTGCAGGAGTAGATACAGATCCATATTTCAAAGTTTGTCTTTGTAATCCTTGTAGCAACAACATCACTTTCCCTCTGAAATTTACCCATCCCTTTTTAAGCACAAAGGGCTGCTTGCTAGCTGTCCCTGTGAAAACTGCTTTAGCCCAGATAACTCACCTGACTCTAAAACTGCATGTTCTTTTTCTCACACTAAACTGTGACCAACAGTGCAATTAAAAATAATAACAATTAAAAAAGCAAAGTCATCTATTCACATTTATTGCACTGTTGTAGCTGAGGTTATGTTGCACTTATATTTAGTTACTCAAAAGATGCATATTGTCTGTCTAACAGTGCTTACAAATTTAGAATTTATGCTTTGTAATGATTCACTGTATTATCATAAAATGTATAATATTTCATCAGCAAAGGAAAACAGAATGTCTTTTCAGTTTTAATTTCTTCTAAGTACTGAAGTTTTTACAATGAATAAATCACAAAGTCCAAAATTTAGCTTTCTATATAAATGATATATGAATTCCCATATTATAGCAGTATAATATGCAATATATGATAACTGCTTTGGTACAGACAGCATAGGAAGACTTTATTCTTGTAAAGCTCTTTTGAAATAAGTTGAGGCCTATGTAAAATAATGATTCATGAAGACAGCTATTAATTTCAAGAACACACTTTCTATTCCCAGAACTTCAGCTGTGATCCTGGCCAAAAGCCTATATTCTTTGTTTGATATTACTCAATCCCCAGTTGGTCTCACTGTAAGGACCCTCCTGAGAGGTCTGGACAGGAAACCCCTGGTAACAAATTACAGATTTCTACCTCCAGAGATAAATTAGTAACCTTGTTAGATGTAACAGCTGAAGTCTGTTATCCCTTCTGGAAACATGAGCTCTTCTGTGGTTCCTAGAGAGGGATGTGACAGCTCAGAGTTATATTACTTTAATGGATTTTCACTTGTATCTTGATCATTCAGAAATATTCCTCTTCTTAATCATCCAGGCTGCTACAATTTTTTCATTTTCTTTTTCCATTGCACACATTTATTAGAGCTGTTTTTTCCCACAAAAATATATGAGGAAGGGAATTCCTGCATCCGTCTCTTTTAAGGTGACCCTATGCCCTAGCGCCTTCACAAAATATAGCATTAGCAAACTAAGCCAGGCTGTGACTTAGCAAAGTTCAGAGATAATTCAGGCAGTGAAATCACAGTGATAGAGTGTCAAATGTTTTCTTCTGCACTATAAAGGAAAACACTCTCTTTGAACTCAGCAAGGACTTTGTAGGACAGGAGGATTATTTGAACCAATTTTCAGCACACTCTTCTCAAACTGTTCTGTGTGTTGGAGGAAAGCTGCAGATCCCTCGGATGTAAATTGCAAATTGTTTCCCCCAGTCAGATAAAGGACACACACAAGGTTCTCCTTGTATTTATGTGTCTGGTGGTACTTGAGTCTGTGGTAAACACTTAGTCAATAAGAGCAAACATCAATAGCAATAAAAAAGTCTTGTCTTTCCTTTTCCTCAAAGTCAATGGAATCTGTCTCATGTGATTTACTTGCCCCCTTTTGCAGGTAAAATGGTCCCAGGGCTGGAACAATTCTGTTTGATAGGCACATTTTACAGCTATTTAAATGGCTGCCAATATCATCATCCATCTTCTTCCATCAGAAGGGTTGTCTTGCTAATTTTTTCTTGTCACTTCTGCACTGACCATATGCAATAGGGATTGTGTTGATATCACCTTAATTTCTCTAATTCAGAAATTACATGGCAATTTAGATGCCATTAAAACCTGTCTGGCATTGCTACGTCTTTCTAAGATCAACCAGTAAGGATAAAGAGTCAAGCTCCACATTATCTGCAATGCCCTTTTATGTTTGCCACTTATTCATTACAGAACTGGTTTCTGTAACTTAGCTTTGTTTGTTTTAAGATTGTCTGGTAACACTGTGTGGTTAACCAAATACCAGATGCCATTTTCCAGCATCAAATTTCCATTTCACTCTTGAAGGAGAGAAACAGAAGAGGATGAAGGACAGTCAGAGCTTACCAATTTCTTTTTGATTTGTCAAAAAAATATGAATGGTGTTATTCTGTGTCACCTCAGCCTGGCCCTGGTCCCTAATGACCACTATGCCTTCACACATTTGAATGCCTCAAAAAGAATTCACAAAAGGGAATTTGTTAAGTACAGTCTTGCAGAACTAAATGGACTTTGGTAGTATTTGTGTGCCATATCCTAAGCATCAGCAAGTATTTCATCAGGCTTCTGAGTATTTCCTGTGCTAAATTAAAAGCACTGTGATATATTTTGAAAAGAAAGCATTAAAAGAACCTAAAAATACATCAAAAATAGGGAAGGAAAGCAAGGGGGCCAATGAAAACAATAAAGCATTTCAAGAGAAGGTGATATTGGAAGGACAGAAAGGGAAAAAGGAAATAAGTAGAACAAAAGCTGTGTAAAAGCAAAGACTCAATGCACGTATGAGTATGATGACTCATAAACTAACAATGTAAGTGATGTCTGTTATATGAACTGCATGACTTTTGGGGGTGTGTCTGGAAACACAGACAGTAATTTTGTGGGTGCACATAGCAATTACACCACGGCAAAATTTTGCTCCAAAGTATTTTTGCCAATTCTGTTATATTGCATCAAGTATGTCTTTACAAGAAAGGACCTGGCAGTAAAGCTCTCAGCGTCTGTGTTAATCTGGCTTTCCTGTTTCATAACAAACAGATCGCACTTGTCACATACAGTCTGACCTCCCTGAAATTTTTACTTCCATCATCTTTGTCTATACAACTGTTCAAGGCTATTCATAGGGCTGTGTCCCCCTTCTGGAATAAGCGTCGGTATGGTTTTTTTTAAATGTCCCTCATCTTTCCTCATACACAGGAATGTGATCAAGTCAGGAATTTTCCTTGATCTGAGACACTGTAATGCCTAATTTCCTGCAATGAGTCTCAAATAGTTGTACCTACTTTGTCCATAGAACTGGAAATAAATTTTTATGTATTTTGAAGGTCAGTAGATCAAAGCCAAATGTATGGCTCATGATTTCTTAGCCGGTTCCAGCTACAAAATAAAATGACTTCACTTGAGCTACTGTGACAGTGATTGCTCAGCATCCTGTCCAGGATACAAGATGGAATTTTACACTCAGTTTGCAGTGGGAGAAATAAAGACATAAAAATTGCTAGTATAATATATAGAGAGGATATGAAGTCGTAAATAGACTGCAGTAAAGCTTAAAATCAAACAAAATTTAATCTGATAGTAAACAAAAAGATTTCTGTGGGTTTATTGCCAGATGTGTAAACTCCCTTTAACTCTGAAATTAATTGATGTTCCTTTTCAACATCAGAAGATGCTGTGGAAGTTTGACTGTGTCCCAAAACCGGCTCTGAACAGTCCCAGGGAGCACAACTAAGCCTTGAACTTCAGAGGATGACAGATTAGAGCAAGAAGCTCAACCTTAGTAACAGGCTTACAACATTACACTGGTTAAAGATTATTACTCACAAAGAAAAGGATTAGAGATTCTTGTCTAAAACAAAAGCTGACATTTGTGCTTTATAGTTATATATCCCCAAGGAGAAAGGAACAACTGTACAACTGTACCAGCCAACTGCATGGACCAAATGAGCTGAGGTGTTGATGTGGACTGCACCTGCACTCATATATTGTGAAAAAAAGTCTCTGGAGTCCCTGCCTATAGAGGAAAAAAATAAAAGCTTCTTCACAAAGGTCCTGGCTTATCAATGTGTTAAGTCTATACCTATTCACTTAAACCTGTACAAATACACAAAAATCAGTAGCAATAATGGACCTGCATTTCAATGCCCTATGAAATTTGTGCCTCTCTGTCCTCTAACCAGAGTTTTGTCAGGCTTTAATTAGAAAATAATTTTATTTTTATTATTTTTGTTTTGTTGTTCATTAGTCTCATCCTTGATATTACTCAATAAAGCAATGAGTAACAAGAGTAAATATGTGCAAGTTTCTTAAA
>JAYDZK010000113.1:95691458-95703874 GCA_034509185.1 Euphonia xanthogaster
TTGGCTGCACAGGAATTTAAAGAGAAATAACAAACAAACACAAAAAAAAAAAAAAAAAAAAAAGGCAAACAACTGAGCAGACTGCCTGAGAAAATTCCACTGAGTCCCTTTTCTGCATATTTTGCTGGTCCACACTCTCTGTTTCCCTTCTATCTCTACTTTTTCTATGCACACTTTGCCTTACTAGCACAAAGGAGAGCAGCAAAGGAAAGAGAGCTATATATGCTATATAGGACATCCCAGTTATGCATGGTCCTGTTTTCAATTATCACAGAAAGAATTTGCTACTTTACAGCAATGGTGAAACCCACAGTGCCAGCAGAATTCAGGTACCCCCACCAAGCTCCTCTCCATTAAAACAAGCAGTTTCTGCATGTAAGTCAGGGGAACCTTCTGAGATTTGTCCATTGCTACATCTACAGAGATGACCAGAACTGCATTGATCTGAGTACTGCTCCTTCATGCAGAGCATCATGCAATCTTCCTAGAGGCTGCGTGGAGCGGAATACCAATAGCACCAAAATCAGACACAATTCCTAGCTGTTTTCAATACTAAAGTCTTATAGAACAGATAAAATGCCTGTTTGAAAAAATAAATTTCTCCATCATTCCTCACTTTGTTGTAACATTTATTACACATGTAAACCAGTGCAGTATCCTCAAAAGCCTACAAATCTTACATAATGTCATGTTATATCAGTTTTTTAATAATTTAGAGCAATAGTATATCTGAAGGACAAGAAGGACAAGTTTACAAAACTTGGTATTTATTCTGCTGTTAGAGGACATAGAGGAAAAATCCCAGTTATAATTGCTAAACTGTAAGAAAAAATGCTTCCAAACAGTCTGGATAATACATTTATCTTTTTATCATATACATACCTGATTCTACAAATATTTTACAACCCTTTGGGGTTCTTTTTAATATGACATATATTTTTAAAGGTAAAAGTAATACATTATACGAATTAACAAATTTGTGAAGCCCAGTATATCATAGTTCCCAAAACTGAAGATGCCATGTGAAATTACTTCATATACTTCATTTTCCAGAACATATTTTTAGGCTTATTTAAATGCAAAAATGAGAAGTCTAGCTCTCTAAATGTGTCTTATAATTTTGGTACACGTTGTTCCATTCTTGCTCATTTATACATCTCCTTGCATCTTTAAAAAAATGGTCATAATTAAGCTGAATGCAAATACAAGCCCAGTCCTGTTAAATTTATTATGAGGAAGTATTTGTAATCATTACTGTGTGATTTTCCCTTATAATATTGCTTTCTCTAGGAAGATGCTTGAAGAGGATGTTCCTGTTGCAGTTTTCTCTGGAGACTTCTGCAGCTGTGTATGGTAAGTTTATTCACCAAATGACCAAAAAATGTTAAACATAACACAGCATGACAAAGATACCAATCTCTTAGGCTATTTAGCTTATAACTAAAATTATAAAGTCTTAGTTTATAAGCATCAGTGTTGATTGCCACAGCTGGTAATGAGGCATGAATGTCCACTTGCCTTGTAAAGTTTTGGAAATGTCAGAGGAAATAGAAAATACTGGTTTATCTCTCCAGACAGATTTCATCAGCTACACAGACTGCCTAACTATGGATGTTGGTTTGCTTAAGTACTGAGTATTCTCAAAGAGAAGTTGAAAGCAGTCCAGGAAGTCATCAAGAAGTCGGATACAAAACCCATAGGCCACTAGAAACTGGTTGAGAGCAGGAAAAACTATCAAAGGCATCTCTGTATTTCTCTAACCACTAGAAATGCTGTCTGTACAATGCATATTCTACATATATGTTCATAGCACATTAAAAATAAAACAAACTTTCTTTTCATTCACTTTTTCAGAACGGGTATTTACAGTAGTGATAAGTCCTCTAATAAAAAAAGGAGACCACTACATAAGGATATTTCAGTGTGTTTCTCATTGCTAGTCAATAGACTGACAGAAAATAAGATATTCATTTTAATTGCAACTTTCTTACTAAAAATGTATGTAAGTGACTGAGCTCCGAGATAGTGGGGAAGATCTCAAAAGATTCTCGATAAGAAACAATGAGTTGCAGCCCCTGCTTCTTGCCTTCACTCCCTCACAGAAGCTCACATCCTGTGTTGCATGTCAGTGAAACCAAATGAGTTCTTGTATGCTCTGAATTAGGCCCAATTTGTATTTAAACTTAAATAAGATAACTATTTTTATTTCTGCTTTATATTACAGCAAAACAGATTCAAAGAACACTTTGGATTTTTCTCCAATCTTATGCCAAACAAGTTCAAAATCTGACAGGCAATTACTTTTTGGGGACAAAAGTAAACAAAAAAACAGGATGGTTTCATGCTTTGTTACACATCTTTAAGTGCATTTACTTGTAATATAATGTGTGCTTAAAAATCTTGCTCTGACTAAATAATTTTTTATTCCCACTACTGGCTTAAATCCTGCAGAATGGGCTGCTTTTCACAGGCTGGCTCTCACATCTGAACAAAAACTCAACCTCAGATCTGAGAAGTCATCTGGATGGAGAGTGTAGTAGTAACCCAGCAATATTTCAAGGAAGGTGGGAAATCCAAATAATTCAGCGTACTTGAAAATAAATTATCATCAGATCTCACTATATCTGATTATATTCTGTATCAGCACAGTAGGACAGGCACATAGTGCATTTCCAGAGGTCTAGTGCATGAGGTGGAATCCTGTTCCTTTTCTAAATACTGTCCTTTCCAAGGACATAGGCCATATTTCACCCATCACATAAAAGAGTTATGATGCATAAAAATGGAGAGGCTTGTTGGAGGGTTTTTTTCACACCTGTTTATTGCAAGTTTGTACAATAATGTATCATTTCTGTGGGCTGAAGCATACAATTTTATGCTCTGTGTTAGACTGTTAGTAAAACAAAAAGTCTCTGGCATTAGTAAAATAAAGACTCTCTAAAACCAGAAACATGAATAGAATGGCCCAGGATACCCTAGAAATAAGAGAAAATTATTGGTTTAAAACTGTTGATCACAGAGAGCATGGTTGGAGCAGTCAGATTTTCACAGAAACCTCTCTCATTACAATAAGAAAAGTAAAAAGTGTCATCTGCCACTTCTGTTTTTTCTCATTGATCCCAAAACCTAACAGAAATCCAGATAAAATGATGAATTGTCTAAACTTAAAAGAGTTTAAAAGTAACAAAACAAATGTAGCCTGAGAATTCACAGTGTGTGGGGGGGAAGGAAGAGATTGTACATCTTCAGGCTTGGGAGGCTTCCCATCAATAAGCCAAATCTGTTATCACTTTGTCATGGGTGTGTCAAAAGTACAGTGTCTTTAGACATCTTCAACATATGCAAACAGAAGACATCATGTAAAATAAACATAGCAGGTTATGCCTTGTTAGCTATACCTGAATTCCAGTGATGACCCCAGCAGGATTTCACTCCTGAATGGAGTTTGAGCTTTGACTGCATGGTAACAGATAGACCAAAGTTTTCATCTCCATCCCATCATACCTGGTGTGACACTTCAGAGAGCTCGGTTCAAAGGGATTTTATGGGATTGTTTGTCTGCTAGCGGAAAAAAAAAGACAACAGATAACAGAAAATTATGGTACAAGAGAAAACATCATTATGGTCAATTCAAAATCACTCATCTCAAGGCAGGTAGTTGTTTTCTTTTAAAATGCACTTTTTCCTGCTGTTTCTTACCAGGCTAATTGTGTAAAAGGGCTTTATTTCTGGCCTATTGCAGTTGGTACTTGTTGTCAGTATTGATGCTCTGGAAAAATTCCCAGAGATCATCTGTGACTTTCCTAACAGAAATACAGCAAATAGTGCCATTTGCTTTCTGCTTCCTTCTTCCACAGCTGTGAAAATTACATTTTCCTGGAACACTGTTGTACAAATTCTGAACTCAACATGACTTCCAAGGTCTTCATATGTATAGTTTAGTACAGATCTTTTCAAAATAGGACATCCAGATGGGTGCTATATTGTATTCTTAGAAATTACTAAAAATGTGTAAGGGAAAACAAAAAATGTAATAACTGGATCATTTGACACAAAATTGTTTCGACTTAACTAACAGGACTATTTGCTGTTATATTTTAATGGTGTGTCAATCAGAAGTTGCAGAAATGCTGTTGCTGATAGTAAAGTCCTCGTACTTTTGGCACATTGCAGCACACTTCTCTACCGGATAACAGCCTGAGTACACATTCATAAGACAGACCTCTTAGTTCTGACAACTGTTTTGATAAGTCTTTTCTCATGATAATGGGTGAAAAATTCTTTCAGCACTTCAGTTAAGGGAAGCATCTTGGCTTAGATGTTGGATCAGGTAGTAGTTTGATTCAAATGTCATTTTATCTTCAAATCAATTTCAAGTCAATGCAGTGATTAAATGCTTTCCCTATGTACTCTTTCCCCAGAAAATAAATATTCTTCCTTCCTGTTAGAAAAGCAGCTCTTTTCAGCATCTTCAGAAGCAACCTGGTGAGAAAATAATATAACACCCTTTTTCCTTCACAGCTTGCTTAGGTATTTTAGGTGTGATGCTCAAGTTGCTTACGACTGTGACTTCTTTCAATGCGCAGTGTTCCATACCACCACTGCTATTTAAATTACATCTCATTTGCTGCTGATTCGAACATTCACACTGATGATTCAGACATCCATCTGAACATCCTTCAGGAAGTAGAAAATCACAAGCGAGCACAGTTGAACAGAACAGGGTTACAAAGAAATCAATCACAGATGCATGCAAAGGTGGATCACTGCCTGTCACACTCATAGCAGCACATAATAGCAGATAGGAAATGGTGCTTAAAGTCATTTTAAGCACTACAGTTAATGGCATTTGCCATAATACATTTCATCTGAAACTCCAGAGCACAGTGATGCTATACTGACTGTATTTTAACCACTAAAGTCAAATGTCAGCTCTTAATCTGCAATCAAGGCAATGACTACGGCACCCCCAGCTGAGCAAATTTCACCCAGCTGATGATAGGAAGTAAGTTTCAGTGTTCATTGAGCATAATCCCACAAGTTCTTACCTTTCGCTCAAGACTCCCTGTCCTACTAATTCTGGTGCGTATTTGTTATTTTCAACAGACTGATGATGTATTTAAGAAAAATATTCACCGTGGTACTTGGTGCTTATTCAGCTTCAAGATATGAAACAGCATTCATATGAATAAGCTAATTCTCTCAAATGTTAATTCATCAATTTTTTTAATCACAAGTTTTCTCCATTCACCCCTTCTTAATTTTGATTCACCCATTTTTTAATTTTGATAATTCATTTTATATTATGGTATTTTTACTTCGCTGAAAGAATACCAGATACTTTTATGGATTTCTTGTTTTCTCAGACATTGTAGCAACTTGCACCTGTGAGGAAAAACTGTGATGAGACAAATAAAAATACTCACACTTAGCACTGAGTCTGAAGTTTTAAACCTCTCACAGAGGACTGAAGTCATTATTGGTGTACAGTGAGAAGCATTCACAATGAAGTGAGAGAAGAAAATGCAGTTTAAAGTGCTGGAAAATAGGTCACCTTCACTACACAACATAAAGGACCTACAATGCAAAAAAAATTTTCTAAGAGCTCAGCCCCCTGTTGTACAAAAAGAGATGACACCATAAAGAATGGCAGTACACCTGAATCCCAGAAACACTCTGTCTGTCCTGCAGAACAGATGAAGGGACATTGCTTATCACTCCCACCTGATCCAGCTTGCAGAGGGTCTGAGGCTGGCACCACTGCTTAGGCTCTACTAAAGCATAACTCCAAAGTGCACAGAGTATTTTTTATCACAAGGTGGTATCTTCACTAAAGGAAATACAATATTTTTATTGTTTTCAGGTGGAGGGAAAATAAGTATTTCTCAATCTTATATCATTTTTTTTCCTTCTTAAAACAAGTAACTCTTTACAAACAATTTTGAAGATGTTTGGTTCATTATCAGATTGCATTAACTGAGTGTCTTTTCCTAACAAGAAAAATATTGAAGCACAAATGCCAACTTCAACCTTGCTTCCATCTCATGCATTAATACAGGCAAAATTCCACTCTTTGAAGCCCAGAATATGAGAAAACTGAAGAATATATTAAATTTCTGCATCAACAAACTGTTAAATTTAACAATCAAATTAGGAAGGATTTTTCCACTAACAACTTTTACCTGTAATGACTAATTGACATTTTTTGAGAAATCTATTCAACAAAGTTAGCAATGCCTTTTCTAAACTACTGAAATTATTATATGTCTGATGTCTGAGATCTCTAGAATCTCTTTTCCTGTAGAATGTGAATGTGAATCCTGTAGAATGTGTAATTACCTCTATTTTTTTCAATTAAAGTGTCTCCTTTAATCTACTTGCTCTGGCACTAGGGTATGTTAACTGTCTGTTCTTTAACTGCTTTTGCCCTAAATAATTCAATTAATTTAACATTCACATTACTCTCTAAATTTTTACAGGAAATATCGTATTTTTACACCATAAAAAATCATGTATTCCTAAGATTAAAGAAGTGTTACAAAGCAGCTGAAATGCTCAACACCATCTGAGCAGTAGTAAATGGACTGTTACACCCAAGTTCACTTCTGAGATTTACAGATTCTCTTTGAGAAATCTTTTTTCCTTTCGTCCCCAGGCTTGAAAATATATGCACTGGTTAGATACTTTTCATAAGATACTGACATTTCATTGGGATTACATCATTCATAAGACTGTATCACAGGTGATATGCTGTAAAATACTGATTTTGTAGGTACCAGAAAATACCGTTTATAACACATTACAAGGATACTGACTGTCTACTTTACAGAAACATAACTTTAATATATCAGTGCATTGTCATTTTATTGCTATCATTAATATGAATGTTTTCTCTCATATAAGTGTGGTGGTTTGAAAATAGCTTGGGTTTTGGTTTATTTTCATTATTGTATGCTTATGTCCAAACTCCTGTTCCTTAGTTTTGCAGTTTAAATTACTCTTGTACATAGAAGTTAAGAGATTTTTACCTAAACATTTCCAAAATACATTTGGGTTCTGTACCTTCAAAACAATCATTGCCATAAGCCTCAATATAAATAATATATACCTTAGCACAGCAAATATAAAGCCGGATCATAGCCAGTCTTTAGAACTATACCATAAACTTATGCATATAGTGAAAAGTTCTGCTCAAGACCATCTACCAATGAGTAACTGTTTTATTTTCTAATAACAGTTAGTTTTAAACCTCTACTGCCATATCCTACTTCAGCCAAAGCTGAAGAAGTTGGAAATCCCCCTGGGTACAGAGCAGTCATTCCCAAGCAGATTGAGGGAACACTGGTGTGAATGTCAAGGCTCACAGCAGCATCCAAAACTCAGCTGCTCCCCTGCAGCATTTCTGGAGATTTTCTGTGTTACGGTTCAGAGAACAGGACTGCAAGATTTGCAAGCATGCTATTTTGCAATAATAGTTGCAAAAACAAAGGTTAGGTAAGGAAGAAGGAAAAGGCCATCAAAACTATCAAGAATTTCAAAAATTTGTTTTCTGTCAGTATTTCCTCACTGAAATTTTATGCCATTTTGAAGTCTTGCTGACCCTGGAAAGGCCTATTATTTGAGAAGATTAATACAGATTACAGCAAAGCTGACTGTTTCAGACACACATTGGATTATTTCCACCATATACAAAACAAGTGGGATTTTCAAGTCGAATTACTGATTAATTTCTTGACATTGTTCAATAAAGACTGTTTTATAAATACTTTATGAAATTTTTAATATTTCAAGGAATCTTTTCTATAGGATCCTTTCACTAAACTGATATTAAGCTTTATCCATCCTGGGTCAACTCTGTAAAAAATTTTTGTAATTCGGATGGAAGAAAGGAGGAAACTTAAATAATATTTTTCATATCGCCATCTATATTTAACACATAAAAACTTCTGTAGACATGTTTATGTAGAGGCAATAAGAACTTTATGCATAATGGAAGTACCAATAGTATGATTAAGAGAGAAACTGGTAAGGTAGAAAAATTAATTTAGCTGAAGGGTAGATGTTGAACAGTAACCTCAGCTTTTAATTAGGCAATGAGACAGATGAGGTCAGGTTCAAAGTCAGGTTGGACAGAGCTGTAATCATCCTGATCTAGTTGGAGATGTCCCTGCTTATTGCAAGGGGGGTTTGAACTAGATGAGTTTTAAAGATCTCTTGCAACCTTACCATGCTGTGATTATATATACAATAATATGATGGATCAACAACAACGTGGACCAATCCCATTATGAATCTGATAAAGAAGAAATGTATCATCTTACCCAGATATGAAATGAAAGCCAATATTTTCTGGGGTTTGATGCATTCTACTGCATTGTATTTTGGGCTTTTTCTTTTAAAATTGATCATTTTAACAGATTAGAAATCAGTCAACCAAAATTGTTGAAATAGGTCTTGTGGCTAAGGTTCCCTGCAAATTTTTAATTAAGGTCTCTTTCCTTACACCTCTTACTTCCTGTGATGCTGAAGGCCGTTCCTGAGCCCATCATTAATATACTTCCTGAGTGATAATCACAAGTATCTTTTTTCATTTCAAAGCTTTACTGATATCTAGACACTTACTGCACGAAGTAGTTAACAGGTCTTGTGTTAGTGTCAGGCAAAAGGACATAGTGGAAAAATGCTGAGGCTCACTGCAAGATTTTTTCACAAAAACTAAGCAGCAGGGGTGTGAAGGAGGGGCAGGATTGTCATCTATACCACTGAGACAACAGATTGATGTTACACATATATTGGTACTTCAGGCCTGATGGGCTTCTCAGCTTACAGCTGCTGGGCTCAAACGGGAATTCAAATGGGTCTGAGGTGTGATATGTGACAATGACTAAATGATCTCAGCTTCAGTGTCCCAAACAAAACTGGTGTTATCTCACTGCTGCTTATAACCAGCCTATTTCTGGCAAAAAAGCCAACTAGTTTGCTATAATTCATAGAGAACACAACCAACCTGGATGTGTAATTGGCTGGTGTAATTTTAATTTTAAAATGTAATTTAATTTTAAAATGTAATTCAAGTCCACACCAGCCCACATTTAAGATACCAGAGATATTCACCCCTTCCTTTCTCTTTGTACCAGTAGGAAAACTTCAGCAGTACCAAGAGCCCAGTCCTATATTTCAGATAAAGAAAAGCTGATATTTGTGGAAGCATAGCCTTCTGCTGTTGGAAGTGTAGGAAAATCAAGGATTTGCTGCAAGAAAGGAAGCTTGCTTTGAAAATACAGAGCTGAGAACACAATGATTTAACAGTTCAGGAGAATACCAAAGTTGTAAGAGATCAGGCTATCAGGCTCAAAAGAATCACCCTAGAAATCAGAAGAAGCCACCTCCTGGAAATGTCATTTCATTTCACACGTGTACACAGCTCAAGAACCATATGGAGATACTGAACTCTGTGAGAAACATGATATTCTAGTATTATCTTAACATAGCTCCTTGAAAGCAGCTGGTTTTCCTCCTTAGACCCAAATAGTTCCGCACAAGTTACTGAAATTAAGTCTGCACAGCATTATTCATTCATTTACCCTCATTGCTGCTGCTGGAACTATTAATGCCACATTTCCATTAGTAACTGGTGTGTTTCCTTCCATGTACTTATATTCACAATTAAACTGGAAATAACCTTTAATTTTTCACAAGGAACTAAAGAGGATAATGGGATTGTATTAAAATAAATCACTCACAGCTTTTAATGCAAATGCATGGGTAACATCAAAGACACTGAAAATCGTCTGAAAGAAATAATAATAAAACAGTGGATATGTCTCACAAGTGTAACTGGCAAGTTTTCCCCAGCCAGAGGGCCTGTTCTATTAAAGCATGGCAAATAAATTGCAGCACAAAAAGAATAAAGAGAATTTTCAAGAGGTGACTGCCAGATCAACAACACAAGAAGTTACTGAGTTTGATAAGGAAATGAGACATCAAAAGTGAGGGGACTACTGCCTTTCCTCTATAATTATCAGAGAGGGCAAAATGTGCTACAGGGGGATACAAACCAGGGCAGCCTGCAGGCAGAGTAGTGCAGTAGTTGCAGTTTCAGACACAGAGTTAAGATATCATAATATCCCAATATTGTGAACAAAAAGTCTACCAAAAAAAAAAAAAAAAAAGAAAAAATAAAGGAAGGATAAAAGAGGTAAAACTTCAGAAAGCAGCAGGTGAAGACCAAGCCACCAGAGAGGTGTTAAACTTTTGTGATGATGAGCTCATCATTTGAGATTCACAAATATAAGTCAACGCCAGCTGACATTTACTGGTATTTACATCCTTTACTGAGCTTTCTGATCTCAAACTCCAAAATCTGATTCTTTCACACACTTCATGTCTTTCATCTTTTCTTATTTTTTTTTTCATTTCTCCTAAGATTCTCATCCTACCAGTAACCATTCCATTTTATAAACTTGCATTACAAAAATAATTATAGATCAAAACTTGAGGGAAAAATTTAAAAAAGGAGACATCTACAGGGCAAATATTAATGATCAGAACTTTACAAAAAATGTCACTAGATATAGGAAAGCATTAATTAAAATTACTAAAATACTTAAAATATCAAACTATTAAGTAAGTATTAATAGCTAGTTTCTTTACTCTTGCCTATCCTTAAACCAGGCAAATAATTTGTGTTGATACAGAGCTTCATAAATATGTTGGCAATTAAGTACATCTGTACTTTACCTCTCATAAACTGAATTATTTTGTCACTGGTATACTAATGCACAAAACTCATACTATTGTATAGACTCACGTACCAGAAAATTTTCCAAGACTTCGGAGGAAAGACTTTGGTTTTATATTGCTTGCAGATCACAGAACCCCGACAGAGGACACAGAAATGTTGTCATTGCAAGACCACTTGGTGATCTTTGAGCAATCATTGTAACAAAGAAAGGTGTCTGAGAACAGGAAGAAAGAAAATGACACTCCTATTTTCAAGAAGGGCAGTAAAAGACAAAAAAGACCCAGAGAACCTTGAGCATGGAACCTGATGAAGCAAGTAATACTGTAAGCCACATGAACAAGAAGCTCACCAAGAGTAGTTTTTATGGTACCACCATTGGAAAGTGTTGCTTGACCAATCTGCTGATCCCCTTCCGCAGTGAAATGACTGGCTTAGCAAATGAGGAGAGAGCAGAGGATAGGGAGTATTTTGACTTCAGAAAGGCTTTTGACAATGTCACCTGTAAGATTCTCAGAGAGAAACTGATGAGGTATTCACCGGACAGACAGACCACCATGGATGGAAAAACAGCTGAATGGACAGGTCCAGAGACGGGGTGCTTGGTGACCTGTGACACAAACTCTAGTTGGAGGGCAATAACTACCAGTGTATCCCAGGGGTCGGTGCTGGCTCCAATCCTGTTCAATTAATGACCTAAACAATGGGGCAGAGTGTAGCCTCAGTAACAACCATAAAGAACTGCACGAGGACTAACTAGCAAGTCTGACAGGAGGTAGAGATTAGATGATGGGCAATGAGAGAGACTGGAAACTGTCTGAGCTTTTGAGCTCTATGGGGTGGGATCAGAAACACAGAATCCAGCTGGAGGCCACTTACTAGTTGCATGCTCAGAGGATTCCTGCTGAGCCAATCCTGTGTAACTGCTTCATTAATGATCTGAATGATGGAACAGCACAGATGATATTAAAGCAAGAGGAGTGGCTGATACACCAGAGTCATCTTGCTATTCGGAGGGACCTCAACAAGGTGGCAAAATGGGATGACAGGAAATTCATGACGTTCAGCAAACACCAAATCCTGCACTTGGGTAGGAATAGTCTCATGCACAGGATAGTTGGGAGCTGATCAGCTGCAAAGAAGCTTTGCAGAGAACTACTACTGGGTTCTTCCTGACCACAGGCTGACCATAAGTGAACAATGCCTGCATTTTTTCTGTTAGGAAAAGCCTTTTCCACAGATCAGGGAAGGCACTGATGAGCCCACACTGGGAATGCTGGATTAAATATTGGGCTCCTCAGTGCAGAAGAGGCATGGAAATACTGGAGAGAGCTCAGTAATGACTAAGAGAAGCCTCCATCATTCTTATCCACATGTGTGTATGAGTACATATCAAGATTGGATATAGATATAGACATAGATATAGATATAGATATAGATATAGATATAGATATAGATATAGATATAGATATAGATATAGATATAGATGATATAGATATAGATGATATAGATACAGATGATATAGATATATATCTATATAGATGATATAGATATAAATATATGATATAGATATAGCTATAGATGATATAGATATAGATGAGATAGAGATAGAGATAGAGATAGAGATAGAGATAGATAGAGATAGAGATAGAGATAGAGATAGAGATAGAGATAG
>JAYDZK010000113.1:95708499-95755110 GCA_034509185.1 Euphonia xanthogaster
CAGAGCTTCTCCTCTCCAGGTGAGCAATCCCAGCTCTCCCAGCCTTTCCTCCCAGCAGAGCTGCTCCATCCCTCTGCTCATCCTGCTGCCTGCCCTGGGCTCTCCCCAGCAGCTCCAGGTGCCTCCTGTGCTGGGAGGTCTCACCTGAGCACAGGGGCAGAACCCTGCCTTTGGGTCAGGAAAGTCAGGAGAGCTGTGTAGAAGAGAAATTATTTAAGAGAAATATATAAAGCTAAACACAAATCCACTGTCCTTAGCTCAAAATAACCCCGTAGCCACAATCAGAAGTGGATGGGGAATGTTTGCTCTGTCCCTATGCTCAAGGCACCACATCCCACCAAAAGCCAGAGGGCACCAGGCCAAAGGACACTGAGCCTGATCCCACCTGGATACTCTTTCTGAAGTGGTTCCCAGACCACCTGGGCACCTTCTGCTTCTGTAAGAGGTTCAGGATCTGTTCTCACAGCCAGGGAAGCATTTGAGAGCTACAGGTCACTAATGTAGACAAGCCTGCAGGGCTTTTCTCATCCCTAAATAAATAATGCAAAATTTACCTTGCTCCCTGCATATAATTCCTTGCACAGTAATCCCACCCCTGAAGACAGGGGATTTGTTTCTGCTAACTGAACACAGTAACAGGCGTGCTCTAACCTTTCAGCAGAATGTCAAGAGAAACAATGGTCCCTTGAAACTCAAAGGAATTGTTCAATTAAATAAATAAGTGAGTCCACCACCATAAATGCCACATGCTGTTAGCCTGAACCTCCTCAGTCCTGACCTCCACTCCAGGCCAGTCAGGTCAGGAGAAAATCTATAATTTAAAGCCCAGGAAAGCAAGAATCTAACACTTTAAAGAGAAGCCATTACTCCTGCCTCAGCAGCACCTGATAAAACTACCTTCCTTTTGAAAAGTTAGACAACAAACACAACTCTTTAATGTATTAAAGACCCAAAAACCAGAGAGAGAGGAGATGTGGTGGTGATTGTGTTCCTCCCCCCAGGGATCTATGCGGTGTCTTCATTTGAGAGGCATTTCACTCCTTTGCCTGTGACTGCACAGTTTGGGGGACTTTTCCCTGCTTTAAACAAAACATCCTCTGTTGTTTTCCATTTCCAGCTCTCTTACAGACTAATACACCTTCACAGAAAATGCAGGAACAGCCCTCAATCGAAGATGATGCCACCCCAGCCACCACACAAAAACCTTGTCAGGAAATTGTTGCTGCTTTTTATACCAGGGTTCCTGGAAACACAAGTAAATCTTTAGTCCCTTCAAAATATGAGCATAAAAACCTAATTAAAGTTAGGTTTTTGCCTAATTAAATGCCTAATTAAGGAATTTTCTATTAACCACCAAGTCTGATGACTTAAAATAGTCAGAGACACCAACACAGGTAACAGCAACCTCCCAACCGTATTCTGAAGAAAAACAAAACCATGATTCCAAAGATCATGTCATTACTGCTGCTCAGAAAACAGATGAAGAAAGTGTGCAGTTTTATTTCATAGCACTAAAAATCCACATTTCAAGTTCTCCAAATTCATCCAGTTAGTACCAGATCATTACAAATCAGCACTTGACAGCTCCACGCTAACCAGAATAACAGCAGCTCTTACTGGACAGAAAAATTCACTTGCCAGAAAGATTAACCATTTCACAAATGAAAATGTACTTCACACATATCAAAGGCCAGCATACCAGAACACTGTTGGTATTTCCCATCAGGGAAAGCTTCCAGTTGCAGAAAGGTTGCAGAGAGAATCCTTGAGAGATGTGTGAGATGAGGCCTCCAGAGGCACAGGAAGGAGGAGTAAGCATTATTTGTCTTGCAGGATGTGGGAATGTGCACTGCCAGAAGATGTGGCAGCCTGATCAAACACTGCATACTGAGCTAGTGCACAACTCTGGAGAACTATTTTAATCCATTTTAGTTTGTTTTGTTTTTTTTTTAAGTATCTAAACAAATGTCTTTGTTTATCAGACAAAAGGATCAGAGTGAAGTCACCTCCCCAGTGCTAAGAACCAGTGTAAGAGCCTGGAGTATTTACATGTCCCAACACTTCTACAGTGCCACAATGGTGGAAAATTTCCACACTGAGCCTCTAATTCTGCCAGAGGAGTGAGTCAGAGCATCCTCTAAACCCACATCAGAGCCCCAACAGCACATTTTCCTCTCCAGTTAATTGCTGACAGCCCCTGAAGAGAGATCTGTTACAGGGGTATGAGGGACCCAAGCTCCAAGGTGAAACAGGAAACAGCTTCTGAGGCATCACCCACAGAACTTAAACATACAATCAACCTGCTAATGCACAAAGGCTACTCCACAACAGGAGCTTTTTGGTTCCTGCACCTCACCTGGCACACAATCAGAAAAGCAGTCAAGTGCAAGGTATTCCTCCCTCCACAAGGAAGAAGGATTACCTTTTAACAAATGTGATGTCTTAAAATCAGTCTTGCTGAACTGACAACAGAATCCTCCATTCATCTCACAAAGTCAGGCTTTCATCCCTTCTGTTCATGAATCATCTCTGACTCACAGAAAAAAAATATTTGTTCAAAGGTGAATTTTCTCACTCTCATATCTGCTCTTTCCTCACTAACTGCCTTTAAACAAAGGCTCATTTCTTTATAGCCTGACTCAAATGTTGCAATAAAGTTCTTAACTGGGCTCTGTCACAACCATTTCCATCAGTTGACTTAGTCTCCAGGTAGGATGATGTGAAAAAGAAGACATGCAAAGGTGATTGAGCAGTAGTCATATGCAGGGGCTGACAATTCTCCTGACCTATATTCCTCTGGTTGTTGCAGTACTGAACTCCTCCCTAACCATCTCCCCAACTTCAGAAAGAGCTGTGGATTTTACACAGGTGAGTGCTGAAGTATTTGAATCAGTATCTTCAGTGATCTCTGCAGCAAGTGGTGCACTAATCAAACAGGGCCCTACAACCACAGGTAGGGAAATGCCCTTAACTCAGAGAGCAACAGCAAAAGCCAGGTGCTCAATTGCTCCTTAACTCACAGTATGTAAACTTGAAGTGCTTTTATACAAGGTATATTAAGAAGAAAAAAGTGACCAAAGGCTGAGTCCTCGAGAAAAAAAATTTAAAAACCCACATACAGTAAGTGTAACTTCTCAACTTGAAGCTTGGCTTTTTTCTGTTTTTGTTTTTGCAGCAGTTAAGTTCCCAGTTCTGGGGGTGAGCCTACAAAAAGAACTTAGCAGGTGTACTACAGACATTTATAGCCTCAACTGCTGCAAGCTATGCTGTGGAAATCACTTCACCTCCTGCCCAGGAAACACAGCAAAATAAACCCCACTTTACAGGGTGAGCTCTGAATGCTCATTAGATGGTTAGAGTGCACACTTAAGAGCTACCAGCACCATAAATCCATCCTTCATTTGTGTTGGGGCAACTTGGTCAAACAGCCATTCCCTTGCAGGTGATGAATCTTTTTTTGACTCAATTCAGACATTTCTCATCAGCTATCTTCAGTTTTCCTTTTACTGTCACACTGCAGAGCTCTAAAATACTTCCCAGCTTTCAGGCATAAGGGAACCTACCTGAAGTGCACTTCCCTTAAAATATCACCAGTCCTCCTATGCCATTCACCTCTTTAAAACTAGCTGCATTTCAAAAGCAAGGTGGCACATCAAACATGTAAGGCCTGCATAAGTAGCAGCTTGTTTGGTGCCTTAAAGTCAGCGAAGTTAAGCCTCAGCCCAATCTTTATACAGTTCAAAAAACTGGATTTAGAGTTTGCAACAATTCCATTTCAAGCAGGGGGCTGGAGACATCAGAAGTGCTTTCCAGCCAGAGCTGGTAGGAAAACTGTCAGCACCTGGCCAGGACCAAGAGATTGAGAGCCATGGCACAGCTTAACCTGAATGCCCTGGCCCAAATAACACCAGAAATGGGTGGTGTTAGTGAAAGGACACGCCAGAGTATTCAGACAATAACTGCTGCATTTCCCAGAGCACCTAAAAGAAAGAGTGGCTACTCTCCACCTCCTCACTTTTATTTCTTTTTTTCCTACTTCTTTTTAAAGATAATTTACTTACCCTGAAGACTAGCTTGCTTTGCAGGATGGGTCGATGATGACCTTAAGACTTTTAATTCCTTGCCCCTTTTCAAGCAGGTGATGCATGCAGGAACTCCTCCTACTTTAAAATGCCCAAAATAGAAATGGTGCTGTCCAGGCAGAAGCTGTTCAGCTGTGGAGAAGAACTATGCACCCTCTCCCTTCTAGAAGCTTGAGAAATGGATCAAAAAAACATTTGAAGTATTTCATGCGTGGCACAGGAAAATAGCAGCTAGAAACACAGGCAGCAGAAAGCAACACTGAATCAGTCCAACCACCTCCAGATTCAATAAAATAGAAGCTGCCCCAGCTCTTAAATCCATCTATGGCCCATTCATAACAGCAGTGACCAATGAAATCAGCTTATTTGCACATATAAACACACAGGTATTTGTGTCTTGCGTCACGCATTTGTTACAACTTCCCTGTGACAGCAGTTGTTTATGCAACAAAGAACCAGTGCACTGAGCTGAGACAACCCCCTAGATCTGCAAGGTTAGAAAGTCAATACAGCAGCAGCAAATAATCCAAAGTGCTTGTTCCCAACACCTGTGAAACTGAGCCCAGATCAATTCAAACACCCTCTCCACTTCATTCCCTCACAGCTCATTGACGGCAGTGACATTGACTTGGGCAATTCGCACTCCTCTTTGAAGTGGCAGTTCTCCAGGAGATCCTTGTAGTAGTCCTTGAGGTCGGCGTAGGTGGAAGTGGTCTTGTTGGAGTGAAGGAAGGGCAGCAGCTTCTCGTTGAGCAGCAGCTGCAGCTGGTACTCCTCCTGGGAGGCGTTCACGTGGTCGCAGTGGTAGAGCACGAACACCAGGTTGGCCGCGTACGGCACGATGCGGCCGCTGCGGAACTTGCGCTGCGCCTGCCGCGCGAAGTTGTTGGCCAGGAGAGGCTCGTCGTCTTTGAAGTAACCCAGCAGGGCAATCAGGGGCTGCAGGGTCTCTGCGTGCCCAACTTGGACAATCAAAGGTGAAGAAATGGGTTTGGAGCTACAAAAGGAAAGAAGCAGAAGGGATGAGCAAGAGGCTGTGCTTTAAAATAAAACACCCACGCGGGGCACAGCTGCCAGCGACCTCGGCTGAGGGACACCTTGAACTTGTGTTACTCCTGAGAAAATCCTCTTTGGGAATTTCAGCCTGTTACACACATTTTGAATGCAGCTTCCTAAACTTTGTCCAAGTATTGATCCAAGGCCAATGCAGTGAGGTTCAGCAAGTGTTGGGTCCTGCCCTGGGGTCAGCCCAGGCACTGCAGCTCCAGGCTGGGCAGAGGGGCTGGAAAGGGCCCGTGGGGAAAGGCCCTGGGGGCTGTGCCAGGGCTGGACAGGAGCCCCGGGGTGCCCAGGGGACACAAGGCCAATGGCCCCAGGCTGGCCCTGCTGAGGGACCCTGAGGGCTGTGTCCAGTTCTGGGCCCTCCTGGCCAGAGAGCCCCAGAGGGGTTGGAGCTCACACAGTCAAGCCCTTCATTAGATGTGAGAGAGTCTCCTCCAAATCATCAGCAGCATTTACCAAATTTAGTCTGAAGACAGAGATCCAGTGATGCAGGGCAAGAGCTGTCCCTGCCCAGGTTAGCAGTCCAAATGACCAGCAGGAAAACTGCTATTACCAATTCCTGAGGGCACCAAGCAGCCCAGAAGGAGATGATGCTCCCTCAGGAACAGGTCAGCAAATCAAGGCACTGACTCGTACCATGACCGAGGACAGCTTATGTAACAAAAGGTTACACACTGCTCAGCCAAAAGGGGAGATAAGAGCTGGCTTGCTGTGCCAGGAAAACACCAGCCAAGAGGAAAATCTGACCCTTGCTCCAGAGAAGGGTGATGGCTTCTGGGGAGCATTTCCAAGTGGCCCATGTAGATCTAGCACAGGTAAATACAGGTTTAGCTTTCAGGAGACACATCTTGACTGGTGTGAAAAGGAGGCTCCCACCCAAAGCAATGGAGAAATGGTTAACTGAGAGGCTTGCCTGGGGACTGGAACTCTGATCAGCTCAGCAGGAACTCAGTGCTGGGCCAGGATGGGCCCTGCCAGCTCAGTGCAGCCATGGTGTTTGTACAGTCTGACACACACCTTGTACCATGCCCCTGGTGAGCCTGAGCCCTTCTGACTCCACTCCTCAGACTCTCCTCTTAGACAAAACACCCATTAAAAATACATCCAAACCCTGCCTCTGTTTCCTTCTTCTTAAAAGAAGGAGCCTTCAAACCACAACAGTTCTCCGTGGAGGACACTGCATTTTTTCCCACCTATGCCTTTGTTGCACCAAGGCCTTTTCATTCACCACACTCTTCCAGCTCCTCCAAAATCAGTGTTCCTGCTTGTGTTCTCCCTTTGCTACTTATGACTCTTTCACTCACTTTAAAATCACAAAGCTTTTGGATCCTTGAATCTCTTTCTCTTCCCTTCCCTCTCATCCACTTGACCAGTTCACATGTATCCTTCCCATCCACACACACCTGCAGGGAAGTATTTTTAGGTTTTAGGACACATTCACATCCCTCCTGTCACAGCAGCAAGACACAGATGTCTGTGGAAGGAAAGAGAAGGCCATTCCTTTGATCTCCTGCAATTTCCAGCTCAGAAGTCTCCAGGGCCAGAGGTGGCTTCTGGGTAATGAATCCTTTGATTCCTGAATCCTTGATCCTGACTGCTTTGCCAGATCTCTCCTTCAATTCACATGCATTTCTAGCACACACAATGTCCTGCAGCAAGGAGTTGCACAGCTTCACACACTGCTCTTAATTTTTCTATCTGCAGATGCCGTGTCCCATTTAATCCATTCTATTCACAGCTTTGTAACAGTGGTTTTTCCAAGCTGAGAAATCCTACCTCAGTCCTTCCAGAATCTTCCACACGAGCTATATCCCTTCAAATCAGAATATCAGAATGCACAATACTCAAGAACCAAAAGCTACACAGAAATTGATGCTACACCCATGAGCTCACTGCTTAATTCCTGATATCCAACATGGAATCATGGAATGATTTGGATTGGAAGGGACCCTAAAGATCCTCTCATTCCAACTCCCTGTCCCTGTCAGGGACACCCTCCATAGACCAGGCTGCTCCAAACCCTGTGTGCCTGAAGTTTGAGATACCTCAGACAGCTCCAACAACCTCGTAAGAGCCCCTGAGCAACAGGCTCTCCCAGATTCTATCCAACAGGAAGATAATTTTAATAACAGAACTTAATTTTTAATAACAGAAGATAATTTTCCCCCATGTGGATTACTTGACAGCTCTGCAGTTTTCCAGCCCAGTCAGTCTCTCCAGGTCCTTTCACAATCTTCCCAGCAGAAACACTTCATCTTTTTTATCAGGAATAAAACTGCCACATTTGCAATGCCACTGAACTTGTCAGCTCTTCTCAACATTCCAAGCAGGTTAGATCTTTCCAGCTCTATCTCTGCTAGGAAAAATCAATGAGCTGTCCCTACCCTCATTTCTTGTAATTTTATCAATTTTTTCCCTGTGTAAGGACCTTTCCACTTAACCCCAGCTGCTTGATTTCTTTAGATAAGGACACCATGACTGTAGCTACCAGATCACCCTACTTTATATTTCCTGATCCCTCCCAAGAGCTCCAAGAGGAATGTTTTCCTTTTAAAGAGCCATCCTGACACTTCTCAGGTGTATCAGATTCATCGAGGTGCTCAGCACAACAACTCTGGAGCATTATTTCTTCAAGACTGGCCTGGGATTCTGATTATCTCCTGGAGCTGATTTTTTAATTTTTCCCTTATTTATTTGTATTTTCATGCCTTCCCAGCTGCATGGTCTTTGTTTTGTTAACTAAGAGGGAAGCTGGGAATGCAAATATGCTGCTAGAATCTCCAAAACAACCTTACATAGGTGTTAGTGACTCCACAGGGAATGGATTTAACATCTCACCACTCAAAAGAGGATTCAGAAATGCTAAGACAAAAAAAAATTAACATTCTGGCTATCAATGCTGGCTTTAAGCAAAGTTCAGCTTTACTTTCCAGCTGATGTTAAACTGGAATGTTGAAAAGGAAGCAAATCACAAAAAAATAGAGCAAAAAAAAATCATAAAAACCCAGCAAGGCATATGTTTGCAAAGCAGGAAACAAAAAACCAATTATAGCACAGACAAGTTTTTAAGAACAAGGGAAGAAGAAGCAGGAAAAGAAGGACTGAACAAGGTGCTCCTCTCAGTGTAGCTTGAATTTTTCCTTCACTTGCTTTAGTCTCATGAAATCCTCATGCCAACAGGCCAAAGAGCCTTGGGAGGCAAAACAAGCCTCTCCCACTCAGCACCATCCCACTGGATTAGTGCAATGAGGATTAAAACTGTTTCCTGACACGACACAACCTGAGCTCTCCACAGCCTCCTGAACCCAGCAAGCCTGGTCTTTCAGCAGTCTTGGTGATTCCCCAGACTGCTCCAGCACTCCCTGAGCAGGGCCAGGGTCAGGACTCCAGCTCAGATGTGGTTTCCTATCACCCAGCAATGACAATCAAAATGGCCATCAAGGTTACACTGCAATATGTTTAATTGTGGGGACAATGATGACAGATTATGTCTTCAGAGAATACCCACAGGCAAAGGTTACCACAGTCCCTGTATTTCTGATAAAAGCAGAACAAGCAACAAAACAGTGATAAACAGTAGCACAGGTTAATAAAGTATTAATGGCAGGCCAGATGTTTCCATGCTCAATTTGCCTCACAATCTATCAATGATTCAGCGTCTCATTGGAAGCATCAAAGTTCCCAACATTGTACTCTGGCAATTACTGATGGCATTTCAATCCACCTTTCCCCTCCTTTTTATTTACTAGCACATGGCTTGGGAAAGCCCACTGAGGAAATCTCATTCCCACCTTTGAAGGGAGATGAAGGGACTGTGCATAAAACTCTGCCATAAAATATCAGGGGCTTGTCTGAAAGTGATTGGTTTCATATTCACTTCATGGGGCACTTCCAAGTGAGCAGAAGGGGCTCTCAGGAGGCAGAGCACAAGCAGGTTTCACTGGAGGGATGTGCCAGCTCCTGAACTGCCCACACTGGGGTTTTATGAGGGTTTTTTTTTTTTACCTTTTAAGTAAATCTGACCACAGATGAAAATGAAGAAAGTACTGAACAATTCAGCAGCGCAAGCCCAGAAGCTAAGTATCACCATGGGGGGGAAAAAAGCATCATGGAAAAGGACAGATGTGGGATTTATCATCCAGGTAAATTCTAGTTCTCCTGGATCTCAGCAGATTTGGGTTTAACTCGGAATCTTCTGCATCAACTCACCCATCCTCCAGAGCAGATCATTCCCACTCTTCCCAGGACTACTTCCATATGGAAAAAGTGAACTTTCTTTTAACCAAAGTTTATTTCCTAAGCACTGACTGGATTTTCAGTCAGAAATAACTCAAACCCCAGGAAATAGTGGGATAAGATGAAACACTTCCTGCAGCAAAGCTCAACCAGCCAACCTTCAAACCTCATGTAAAAATCCCTCCAACAACTGCACAGAAGGTAAGATTTACCACCAGTTTAACAAGCAAGGTTAGAGTACATTTTGTCCCTTTTCTCCCTAATAAAAAGGCAGGTCAAAGGACTCCAAAACCTGTCTTCAGCTATGGGATGAATTCTTCATCCTTCTTACTTCCCCCTGTGATTTATTTCATGGAAAAAAAAATAGCTGGGCAAACCCTAAACATAGCAGGAAGCAGCAGAGATCAGGGAAGGCAGTGGTAGCACCCAGAGGGCAGCAGAAATATTTAACAGTGTTAAAGCTCAGAGGGTTTTCACCAGTGTGGAAGAAGAATAATAATTTCTTTTAAAAAGATCTGTCAAATAGTAAAGTCCTCATATGTCAAAACTTCCACCATAAACAGAAGACAGCAAATCATTCCCAGAATCAACACCAACAAAAGGAAAGGCCACCACTAATACTGACAGGAAAGAATTTTCTTCTGTTGCAACAAGGAACAAGCTCACTCATGACAAAAGCAAACTTGAAAAGCTGACTGGACTGCACAAAGCTCATTAAAAACCCTGATTAAAAGGCTCTTATCTAGTCCTGCAACACCTTATCACCTGGAGCTAATGAGGCTAGGCCTCCTGGTGTTTCACTGGGAGCTGCTGCACTTTCAAAGGCTCTTTCCTGGCTGCTACCACCTCTCCCATTGTTTCAAAGCCCAGAGGTGAAATGCATTCCTGCAGCAGCACCACAATAATGCTCAATGTTGTTCCATCATAAGCCAAAACCAAAGAAAGAGGCTGCTGGCACTTGGCAAACCCTTTCTGCCCAAGGTGGACACTGGTCAGACCAGTTCATTTGTCTGTGACTTGCCTAGGGACTGTTTAGCTTGGCTTTTTCCTTCTTACATAAAAGGGTATGACTCTATCAAAGTTGCTCGGATACTTTTCCAGATGAATCCTGAGCAAGCATCTATGAACTAATTAATGTGAGACTGAGGACATGCTGGGGAGTCTGAAGGGCCCAAGAAACTTTAAATCTCTAGCTCTGGATAGACAGCTGAACAGCCACACTCCCAGGGGAGAGACCCTGGGCTGCCCAGCTCTCTGAGAGAAGATTTGAGAGATTGCTAACTTGTCTCATTCTCTGAGAGAAGCCAGCAAACACACACACCTCAGAAATGCAGACACAGGGATGCTGCTGAATGTGCCACAAGGATCTGTGGTGAATTTCACACCTCTGGCTTCCCCAGAAGCTCCCTTCAGTCATGTGAGAAGTCCCACCTTTGAAAGATGGAGCAATCAAAGCCAACCACACACTGAGATACAGAGCTGCTGACTGAGACTTGGACTGTTTATTAATGAAAGCCATCCCAGCAGCAGTGAAGGGTTTTTCATAAAAAACCTGACTGAACATTTGGAACTTGAGCAAAAGGGGATTTTCAATCTAATTATTCCATTGCTACTGCATATATAGAAGCTTTTTGCTCACTTCCCTTTGTGAGTTTTGAACTGTGAAGTGGTTTTAGATCATCCATTAGACTCCTTTGTACTGAGTCATAGGTTTGAAGGAACAATTAGGGCACAGCAGTAAATGACCCCTGAAAGGTTACCAATTGTGTTGGGAAGTGACCTGCAAAAAGGAAGGCAAATTACATGCAACAATAAAAGCTACCAATAAATTGTCAAATTGGTCTGTTTACTATAACTCACAAAGATCACCTTCAATTGATCTTGAATCATACTCAAATTCAAATAAGTCTTTTTTTTTTTTTTTTAAATACCTTGGACCCATTTACCCTCTCAGAGGAAACCATCACCAAATATTTTGCAATGCATATGTGCAGCTAGGCTGGTATCATCAACACACACTGCAAACACTGAGATGGCTGCACAAAGCATCCTCCCAATTTCCAGAGCCTTATGGTAGCCCATTTGGACAGTACAATTCATAATATTTCATATTCTTTCACCAGCAGGAATATTAATGTTAAATATTTGAAGCTGGAAGGAAAAAAAACCTGAAAGTTTAAAAGAGCTTTAGTGAATAGCTGATGTGTTTTAAAGTGTGCTAGAACTGATTTGCAAATCCACCTCTGCCCAAACGTGCAGCTGCAGAGATTTTTAAAACCAGATGAGCAGCTCCATATTGCATTAAGTACCAAAATACCTGAATTTCTCACCAACATACATAGACTTCCTCGGGCAAAATACTGTTCATTAAACTGCTGGGAAAGCCAGCAGTGAAAAGTAATTCTTCACCAGCTTCTCTGGTTATTTTGTAGCCCTAGCAGGCAGACTTGGGAAAAAACAAAATTCTTTATCAATGTGAAGACATAAGACAACTGCCCAACTATGCCATCTCAGGAGAGCAAATCAGATGGGTTTGATATGGAACAAGAGAAACTTTTAACCAAAGTCTATTTCTTAAGCAGAAATGGTTTCATTTTATATACATCTCATTATGTTTTTGTAACTAAGAAAATTTGTATGGAACAAAGAGAGTCCTGGCCCCCATCCTATCCCTTTCACAGCTTTTAACAGTAAGACCTGCACAGAAGAGACTATTGCTAGTTTAAACCCCAGAGTTATACTGCAATTCTCACAATGGAAGAGCCCAAAAGCATCTGAAACTTCTGCACTGCAAACTGAAAGTGGGACTGGTTAGCAACTTATTACCAGGCATTTAGCAATTTATTATTAGGTATTTATTACCACCTTCATCATGTTCCTAAGGACAGACTTACCAGAAGGAAGAGTTTTCTACCAAGGAAATAAAAGCAAGCTTTGATAAGGCAATTAAGTTTGGTGATAAGATTGCAAGGGCAACAATGACTTCATGGAAGAAATAGGTGTTTTTTTTTTAATTTCACTGTAACTGGGAATGAAAACAGAACAAAGCTATTGAACACAAAGGCATAAAGTATGCTACAAAAATATAGCTTTGCCAACACTGCTCTCCGCTGTCAAGTCTGAGCAGCACAGATAATCCAGATCCCTCAGCTTCTTCCCAGAACAGAAATGCTTCCCTTTTTACTTCTGAATAGCCCAATCTAAGCTTTCCAAAAAGAAAAGATATTTTGGGGTGAAGATAATGCCCTAGAAGTAAATTTCCTTTTCTTAAATTTTTAGAATAATTTCTTGCTCTTAAATTTTTAGAGCAAGCAGCCAGTTATAAATCAATGCTAAACACTGTTAAATTGAAACAATGTTCCACAAAAGTTAATTTTCTGAAAAAGCTGCAAAAATGTTTAACCTGCTGCCTAGGAGGACCATCACCATAAAAAGACAGACTTTTATATATCTTCTTATTTGTATGTTTTCTCATTTTCATTGTAGTCTCACACTGCCACAGGGTGTCTCTCTCCACAGATGAGAGAGAGACAAGCCTCTCTCTGTAAATGAAATAGGATTAGCTGCACCTCTGCTCCCTAGATTCCAAGAGAGACAAGCTGGTAGATTTCCACCTGCTCTCCAGGGTTACCCAACCCAGTTTATTCCCAGGTCTCCAGTGCTTTACGGCTGCCACCTTCTGTTGTGGAAGGGAGTAGCACATTCCTGTGGCACTCGGCTACCTCGGCTTTCCCGTTCCTGTCTAGGATGAGGCTCATCCTGAAGACTGCTCACCCAGCTTAAAATTTTGCAGGATTTAGGGTCCTGATCCTCTAACATTCACTGCCTGCTTCCCTCTGTGATAGCAAAACACGAGAGCCCCTGGTGTTGCAAATGAACTTCATAGCCAGTGCTGAAAGAAAGTTACCACTGTGCCTGGGAGCTCTGCCTCAGACACCTGCTCTTCCCACCCCCCAATAAATCAGAAATCTCCATCTGTACCTCTTTCTTCCAACTACAGCTCTTGGGTTTTTAAAAATTGTTATTATTAAACTTACAGGGATGTTTGATATACAGTTGAAATACACAGCTAGTGTGTGTAATGTAAGGATTGAAAGGCTCTCACTGCTCAAAGAGGAAACGACACTAAAAGAGAACAAAACTGATCACCCTCCTTCCATTATACAATCTTATGGCCCTGTCCTTGATACCCTTTAATTCTATAAAATTTCCATACTAATCTGCTAAGGTATTAATTCATGTGACTGATGATTAACCACGAATTTCTAATTGTTCAGTTCACACAAGAACATGAACACAGACTGTAAATTAACATTTAAGCAACAAATTATTTTTAACAAGAAAGCTACATTATAAAAGCTATATTATTTTAATTCATTGTCTCCTCTCAAACTGCAGGAAGAAAACACCACTATCAGGCAGCAGTCCCCTGAAGGCCTGTGTGGATCAGCAAGTTAAAGGATGGAATTATAGTTGGGAATGGATACAAAGGCATCAATGAAAGCAAAAAAATAAACTCTTCAAAGTAATACTGCTTTAGTAAAAATTGTATTCTCACTGTTAAAATTCTCCTAGCTCCAGCTCTCCTATTGTTGCTACACTCAGAAGTGAAGCACTGAACTTCCTTTCAACAAAATCCAGCTCAGGACTGAGCACAGAAAGCTCACACCCAAAGGCTCTTGATTTACCTTTTGCTCTCCTCCACTGCTTTGTCCAGTTGCTGGAAGATATCTTGGAATAAAATGCAGCTGGCGCGACTGTTGATGTCATAGCCATAGCCCCTCTTCCAGTATTGCTTCAGGTCGTTCAGGTATTCCAGCACCTAAAGTCAGAGCTCACAGGTTTATATTGCTGCACCAAGGGAAAGCAAAAAGCTCACAGCCTGGAGCAACTGCACAAAACCAACCCAAATCATCAGGGCTCCAGTTCAAACCACTTCAGCATAAAACCAGACAACTGATCAGACCAAAGACTGACCAAATCCAGCATCTAGTAACAATCACAAAAAAAAACCCTGAGGTACTGCACATCACGAGACAACCACTACCCACTGCTTTTTTAGCACTTCTGATTTTGCCTTTGGCTTGTCATTCTTCTCACAGAATCCATCCCACACCTTTAGCCTAGCTTGTTTTGTGTCTATTTCCACGTTCCAGAGACGTGCACACATCTCAAGTAGACAGAACTGTGCCTTGGAATTATTCAAGAGCATGCAGTGCTTTCCTTGTTCTCTGTTCCTTTCCTGACAATTCCTGGCATCAAAGGCAATTCCCACCTCCCTGCTGAGTTATTTATAACTAGACTGAACACGGCAGGCCTCAGCAGAAGCCCATGGTGACCCTGATCCTCTTAGATCACTTATTCCTAACTGCCCATCCTTCAGCCAAACACCTTCCTATGCAAAGGTCTCCTTTTTTCCAAGGGGTGCCAATTTCCTTAAGAGCCTTGGGGGAGCCTTACTGAACATCAAAAGTTACATCAAACAGTTTTGAAAGAAGAGGAACAAACATTTGTCTCATTTATCTGGGTTCTGTCAATAGGCATTTATTTGGTTTAGAGAGCTGATAGACCCCAAAACCAAACAGAGAATCTTAAGAGGCCCTGGAAGACTTCATTTGATGTACCCTGGAGTGAATTGTATCACGTGATTCTATCATGTGAAAACCACACGTTATAGAATGGTTTGGGATGGAAGGCCATTTAAGATCACCTCATTCCAAACCCCCTGCCACAGACAGGGACACTTTCCGCTACAACAGGTTGCTCCAAGCCCCACATACCTTGGCATCTTCTTCACTGAAGAGTGAACACCATGGGGAGGTCACATTTTTTATGGCCAGCTCATATGAGCAGGTAAGAAAAGCCACTTGAACAAGATCTGCAATAAATCCAACAAACAAGCAAGAGATAAATCACTGCAACACAAGTGGCAATTTCCTCTCCTCAGTTTACCTCTAAAACAAATTCTAATTACTGCTTGGCAATACAAAAATGAAATCCAATAAATATTTGGCAGGACAAAGACAAAGCACCAAAAATACACAGTTTAACAGAATTATTGTGCAAAATCCAAATTCTGGACTGCAAGTTCTTGGCATTACATCATTGTCCTGGTCTGAAAAGGGGAGGCAATGGCTTGGAGCCAAGAGAGTGCAGTGATGTGATGTGACAGAGATGATGGGTGAGGAGGGTGGTGGTGCCCTCGACCTTCAGTGAAGAAGATCTCTGTTCTCGAGACCCCTCAGACCCAGGGGGTGACTTTGGGGGTGACAGGCGTCCCAAAAGTGAGAGACTGTTGCTTTTTTTGGAACTGAGCAAAGCATCCTTAAAAGGGGAACCCTAGAAGCAGCTCTGGTCCATGTGCAGTGGTGAGAGCACTGGGCATGGAAGGAAGATGTCACAATAGCAAATGTTGTCCGGGCGGTGCCACATGTGATATGGAAACACAAGAGGTTCCAACTGTGTTTCCTGGGGAAGCCTATGGTATAAGAGGGACTCCTCTCTCCTTGATGAACTGAGAATTGATTATCTAAAGGGTGGTGATGGACTGAGAGTTGATGATCTGAGGAGTGGATGTATTGGAAATTTGGTGGGTGGGGAGGAGGAATGTTTTTGGGAGGTTTTCATTCCAAGTTCTGTGTGTGTTTCTCTTTATATATAGTTGCAGGTTAATAACGTTTTTTTTTCCCTTTTATTCCTAAACTGGAGCCTGCTTTGCTCTATTTCTGATCACACAGCAGACACCAGGGAGAAAGTATTTTCATGGAGGCACTGGCATTGCGCCAGGGTCAAACCATTACTGCCACAGAAGGTGGAGTGGACTCCTTTTCCTCTTTGCACATACGTTGCTAAAATCTGTAGACTTTTTCTTTTGGAGAGGGGAAAGAGGGGGGCATGTTTTGGTTTCAGGACATGGGGGTTTTTGGTGTGAGGAGGGGCCCACGTTCTTTCTCAAACATAAAAATTGGCTAAAAGATTACTAGAAATCATTTATCAATAATGCAGATAATTTTTTTGTTAAGATGAAAAATCTTCCAAGATGTTATTGCCAAAAATATCTGGCACATTTCAAGTTCCTGCCCCAGCATGGCCTCTACCACATCTCTCCTTGTCCAAGCATCTGTACCTCATTCCTCAGAGCATTTCCCTACTTTCGCTCTCACTATGCACTTCCATTGGGACATTAAATAAAACGTCCTCTGCAAAACCTCAAGCCTGATGGAAGGAAGCCTCTGTGGCCGAGGAGGAGCCGCTGGCAGACGTGCATCTCCATGGAGGAGCAGTACCACCTGCAGGGCTGGCATGGCTCTGGGAGGCAGGCTCAGCAGCCAGGAGCTGGAAGCCAGGCTCAGGAGAGGCAAAGGTGGTGACAGAGTACAGTCGGGGATCATGGAAGCAGGAAAGGAAACAGGCATGATCCAAGAATTCCTTTCTAAGGAGAAGGGCAACCCAGTTTCTTGGACTGTAATCCCAGCAGCTGCAGCATCAGCTACAGGGTGCTTCTGTGGAGGCTCCAGTCAGGACAGGACTGTACTGGGAATGAACTCCCCCACTGCTGGACAGGGACCTCCTGGAAGTCATCACAACACACATGCCTGTTGTCTCATACAGTAGAAGTTAGATAATTCCAAAGTTGTTAAGATGAGAAACAGACGTTTTCCCTCATGTATCACATTTGTTCTCAGATTTGTGACCTCTCCTTGAAAACTCTAAGTTAAGGAAATTAAATTCATCTGAACTAAGCCTTTCCTTCTACACTAAAAAAATAGTTACACTAGCTCATCTGCAGCTATATACTGCACTATCTGCATTAGATGTTCCCCAGTGCCCACAGGATATTATTTTCAGTTCTATAAACTGTAGTAGTCATGTCTCTTCCACTGTGCCACTCAGACAACATGGAAATGTAAACACTATACCTCTATAAAAGGGAGATCAAATTAAAAGGTTTAATTTGAACACAGGAGAGAGATACTCAAAATTAAAGAATAATCACAGACACCTTCAAAATAAGGAATTGATTTTAAAACAGCTTCTAGAAAGGCTGAGTAAGAAACTCTAGGGCAGAATATTGGAGGTCAATGAAAGCTATCCTGAGTACTTTCACACAGTGCTCCAAACCCAGCAAAGGACTGAGGTATATATTAGATACAGTAGATGAACTGTAAATTTTAACCATGGACCAAGCTAACATAAAGCAAAAAGAAATCATTAAAACCCTCTTGTTTGAAAGACAGGCATCAGCACAGGAAAACCAAATTATTTTTCTCAGCTGAAATATCTGTATGTTCTCACAGAGCAGATCAAAATTCCATCCACCTCTCCTGACTTTGTATTTCAGAGTCCATTTTTCTTAAGCCCTGAAATGTGGTCACATACTGTTGCTTTCAAAGCAGAACAATATTGAGGAAGAATTGTCAAAACAAGATAGATCTCTACAATAGGATAAAAGATGGCCAAAGAATATTAACCTCTATAGCCTTTATCTGTACACAGGTATCTGCATGGTAGGTGTACAAATACACACAAATGTACCTATGTACCTACATACATACATACATACACAAACATATATATATATATATATATGTATGTATACACACACATACACACAGATGCTGGTATAGTTATATCAATACAGATACAGATATGGCTATAAATGTAAAAAGGAGGTGTGTGTGCATACACATATTTTTAAAGCAAAGAGAAGAATTGAATATTTAACCACTAATTTCTGCACCTTGAAGGAACTGAAACTTCAAAACATCTTCATGCAGGAATGCCACACATTGATGAGACACAGGTTAAAAGAGGGTGTCCAGCTGGACTAAAACTCAATACACATAAATGTTCCCCACAGTAACTGATTACATTTGTCCAGCTGCTACCAGGGCAAGCTGATCAGCTGTAACTAACAGACTTTAGGAATATTTTTTTACATTATATTATACAAAACAATCAAAATGTCAGCCATAGAATCTTTTATAGTAACTCAGCTGAGATGCTCTACCTCTTCCTGTGTCTTTCCTTCTAATGTGCAGAAACACAGGGTGACATTTTCTCACTTAGAGAGATCTTTTTACTGTTTTGAGAATTAGAAATTGCCAAGCAATTCTAAAACACCAGTCTGTTTATTCTGTTTTGCTTTATTTTTCATTTCTTCTTTCTCAGCAGCTAGTCCCAAGGGAATCAGAATACACACATCCTTTTAAAGGATAATTATGCTTCCACGAGGTGACTATGCCACTATTCTACATCCTGCAGTATAGACAGACTTATTTTACCTGCATAAAACTATCCTTATTTTTCACAAGGAGCATGTTAGATTTGCTATTTACCGGTACAAATTATGGACATTTTTTGGTCCAGTGGTAGTTTGGAGCACTTAAATCTCTTGCTGAGAGCAAAAGGAGGATCACAGAGGGAGCAAGAATGACAGCCTATAAATGTTGTAAATGTTCTGAGCAAAGTTTACTGGTGGTTAGACAAGACTTCCCCCTTGTAAGTAGCACTACAGCTACCAAGCAACCTAATTGCCACAAGGAACAAAATCATATTCCTCATCACTACCCACGGCTCTTGCAAGCACAAAGTAAACTTGGGATGAAGGTCAAATCATTAATAGTCATGCCAAGTCAAATTTGAGCAGCAGCTGCAAAGCAGCTTGAGCCAAGGCATTGTAGGAATAGCTGAAGATCACTATTGGAGCAAGCACATATTCCTTTTTCACTCTTCTTTTATAAACCAAAGGATCACAGCAAAAGTCCTCAGAAAGCCCTTCATTAGTTG
This sequence comes from Euphonia xanthogaster, assembly GCA_034509185.1. NCBI lineage: Eukaryota > Metazoa > Chordata > Aves > Passeriformes > Fringillidae > Euphonia > Euphonia xanthogaster. The sequence continues at coordinate 95,727,669 of JAYDZK010000113.1, forward strand.
TGCTCCTGACAGGCAGAATAAGCTTGGACTTTAGGAGTCTAAAAAATCCTATGCAGAAGAATCAAAGTTCTTTATTTTAATCTTTTCTGACATTTTATCTGATAAATGATTGTTAAAAAATTGATTCTTTTAAGGTCAGTCAGTGTTGCTTCTTACCTTTCTTCTAAAGCTTCCAATAATATGCTAGCTTTTTTTTCTTATCCCACTTACTAAAACACACTGCCAACCTTATTCTTTCAAGAGAGGAGGCTTTTTTCCTACATGTTTTGAGAAACATATATTGCTGTACCAGTGCTGAGACTTAACTATGACTTAACTTTCTGTATACAAAAAGCCATGCAGCAGGATGGATTGAAAAAAGGGTGTAGTGACCCAACAGTTAAGGCATTGGCATTTTTCTGTGGCAGCTGAAAAATTCATACACAGAAACTGCGGTTTATATTTCTAAAAAGAGTGAAGGTCTGAATCAGCCACGAAAGAATCTGAGGATCTGGCATTTGGGAGCCTTATATACTTGAAACCAGAAGATTAAACCACTGTGATGCTCCCTTGAGCAGAAAAGAAACAAAATAGTGAAGTAACCCATCCAACCACCAGCACAGCATCTTAGCCCAGAAAATGAAAATAAAGCAACTCACTAACTAAAGATTATTGGAACAAAAATGAAAAATTATTTTAAAAGCAAGAAGACAAACATAGAACATTACATAATTTGGAGTGGAAAGGTCCTCTTGAGGTTTCCGGGTCCCTCCTTCAGTTGAAACAGGCCTAAACTCAGCATTAAACTGAGCTGCTCAGGGCCTTGGTAATAAATGCCTTTTTAATTGAAACAAATTACAGTAGATGCAGACAAGATACCTGTGGAAGATCATGTGCAATACAACTGAATGAATCTCTTATCCTGAAAGTATTTCTGATGGGATCCATTTGTCAGGACACTGGGTACATAGCAGAACTACAGAAAACGGCAACAGCATTTCTGTAATTCCTATTACCATTGAACCTAGTAATCTTCTTCACTGGACATCCTAAGCAAAAACATAGTATAAAAACTTAATTTCTGTCCCACAGAGACTAACATCTATATGTAAGACACAACAGATCAATATGGACATATTAGGGAACAACAGTGAGACAGACTTGGCCAACATGACAGGTACAAATCACAGCAGATAGGAGTTTGACCTGCTGGCATTTTTTTTTTTAGTCATCAATACATCCTTAAATTGTTGCAAGCGATTTGAGCAAGGACAATATTTTGCTGCTTTGCACAGGTTTATAAGGTGCCCTTCTCACAGGCATTACAATAAGGTTATTCTTTCAAAGACTCCAGAATTCTTTGAAGAATATAAGGGAAAAAAGGAGGAAGACCCATAATGATGTAGTCCTTATTCTAGAACCCAAATTCTTTTCCTAACGGTATACTTGGAGCCTCTTAAATTTTCTCTATTGTCCAAAATTTACCTCTTTGATAGGTCTTTTTTGTTTCAATGCATATTTGCTCATACTAGTACAAAAAAGGCCCTCCCCTTTAGACCAGATGGTCTAAAGTCAGGACTCAGGACTCAGTTGGGAGGGGATCAGGCAAGCAATAGTTGGGGTGGTCACAAATTCAGAAGCTCTTAGACAGCTTATCCATTTATAAGTCATGAAGTCACCCCCAAGTACCTCAGTTTCATAAGATATTATAACTAATTGGAAAAGAGAAAAATTAAAACTGTTCTTAGTTTCACTCTAACAATGACCGGTAGTCATAGGTTTGAGGTTTTGAAGGACCTTTCCATGGAAGTTTTGCTCAGCAACTCTGCAGCTTCGGAAAGACCATTCTAGAGACCCGTGTCTAACAATTCAAGTTTCACTCACTTTGTGTCTTGATTTTTAGAGCGCTCATGAAAGACAAGGGGCTGTGGACAGTGGGCTTGTCTGAAAACCCTAGCTGAGAGTCCTGTAAGAAAAAGGAATTAGGTACAAAACCTGTTTCACTTCAGCTGATAGACTCACTCTCAGCATTCCCGGTTGCTGTAGGTTGCCTGGGTCAAATATAGCACAACAGCTTCATATACAAACCAGATGGGAGCTGTAGCAAGGTACAGCAGAGGTCATGCCTAGGAAAACAAGAACCCAGAATAATGGGTGATTTTATCAAGCACTATATCTAAGTATAACCAATACCAATCTCTTAGCCAAAACAACAAAACCAAAAATATATATATAATACAGAGGTAGTAAAGTGTCTGTTCTATTCATAAATAAACTTCTCCTGAGGTATTGGGTTCAGTTTAAAGTACGATACTGCTATAAAAAGTCTAACAACATGGTCTGAAAAGCATTTCTTACAAGAAAACAAAGATAATAAATTGAAATTGTTCAGATTTGTTGAAGGAAAGAGAAGCAAGCTTATTCTTAAATTCTTTATAAAGTAACTGCAAAGGAATGGGAAGAATTCTTCTCTCTATCTGGAAAGGACAGAACAAGTACATTCCAGTTTCAAGTAAGGGAAGAAAAGAAATGTCACAGCTTTCAAAAGTTAAGAATAATAATGCCTGGAAAGTAGTTAGTGATGGCAAACTTAGTTTCCTGACGCAGAAGGTCCAAGAACAGGTTAGACATATCAAAAGTAGGTTAGCTATAGTTAATCCTGCCTAAGAGTAGTAAAATGGATTGTGAGACTTTTTAGGGTCACCTTAGGCCTTAGAATCCTGTGATTTTGATCATTATTTTGAGTTGGTTTCAGGCATAAATTTTTGGTTACTAAAAGTTACTTTCCTACATCTGACCTAAATTCCAATGAAAATTGATCTTTGAGTAGTCGAAAGATATTTTCCACTGTCAATCATACATCTCAGCATGACCACAATTTTACTTTTAAGAAGCATCATGTCATGCTGAATTCTACATTTAGTTCCTGTCCTACTTTCAAAGTTAGCACAGTGCTTGTTCCTTACAGTTTTCTCTTTCTGCAGGTTAAGGTTATATTGATTTAAATTCAAAATTTGAGGTTGGAGCACTTTTATGACAAAACTAAAACCCATCGGTTTACAGCTCGATTTCCTGTATTTCCAAGTAAAGTTCTTATTTTGAATTTTCCTGCAGTAATGGCATTATTTTAAAATACTCGACACAGATTTTAACAAACTGCAATCATCACTTGCTAAAAGACACTTTGTACATGCCTCTCTCCATCACATCACCAGTAGCACTCTTCTGATTAAATACTGCTACAAACATCATTCTTGATTGCTTTTTTACTTTATGATATGAACAAGTTTGGAAAGTTTTATGAAAGTTTGACTTGAGAACTTAAAGAAGTTGAGTGTTTGCTTAGAATAAAAGTGACTGATGGTTCCCTTGCAATAGCAGGGAACCACGTGGCTCCTCCACAGCCCCCATTTACCATGATCCTCAGGCTTCCTTGTGACAGTCTTAAGGGCCTTTGACACTACTTTGTATTACAGGAAAAGATGAGAGTGTTGAGTCTTTAGAATTCACTGTAGTGTGTTGCATCTGTAAGTTGCAAGTCCTACAGTTTTCATAAGTAAGTGCAACTAACATGGTATCTCTGGAGCAAGGCAAATAATCCTGGTACAGAGAACAAGTTCGTGCTGGCTCCACCCAAAGGAGGGGTTTTTCAGAAGTTCTTCATGCCTGAAGCCAAGACTTCAACATGTGTTTTAACTGAGTTCAAGGGAAGAAACAACACTTGTTGAAAAATGAAGCTGTGGTTATTTCAGAGTCATTTGGAAATTCAAAAAATACTTTAATTTGAGGATATTTTTCAGGGTTTCATTTTAGGCTGGAAGAAATAATCTTCTGGCTGAAAGATGCTGCATCTAAATCATTCCATACACAAGGGAACCCTAGCTGAATCTCATCTTCACTAGAAAGTCTTAAACTATATTACAGGGAAATGCAGAAATGCCCATGTTATGAAGTACTCTGAAATAAAATGTTTTCTGTTCCTGCTGTTCACCTTCTTTCACTGTATTCACACAAATGTGGTTTTTAATTTTGCAGGAAATTAGACCCTGGAGAGTTCCACTTAATTAGAACACATAAAATTGACTGCATTATGCTAGCGTTTCTTTGTTAGAAGAAAGATTTCCTTAATTGAGAACTAGTGAAGAAATATATTAATATGTTTGACATCAATGTATAGACCTAGAAATGGCTTAAAACTGGATATTTTTAGAAAGCCACCGGTTTCAGTTGCAATAAAAGGGTAACCTATTAGTCTTAATGTAGGACTGGCATAATTTCTAATAATTTAGAAAGGAAACAAATTTAATGGGCTAATATAGCAAACATTTTGGAATTGATTTGAGAACTTCCATGGATAAGAATATGTAAGTAAAATAAGAGAAAATGAGAGATATTAGTGCTTCTTTGGAGCTTTTTCAGAGAGAAGCTTTAAAACCTTCTCTGCCATTTGCCGACTATGTGAGCAAGGGTTTTAATGTTCTGTATTTTTACCTCTCTGCATCATATCTGAGATCATGCTGAAGTCAGTTCCTCGGACATAATATAAACACAATAGAATTCTTAGATTAGCATGGAATCATTTGCATGAAAGAAATACAAGGGTTTTTTCATCAAGATAAAGCAATTTTAAATCCAGTTCAAAGCAAAATAATCTAAATCAGCATTTGTTTTACTTTATTTCATGGTTGGCTGCCAGATGGAGAGATGTGTTTTCACACAGGACAGTCTGGTGACAGTAGCTCTCCATAGTCACATTGAAATGAAATCCTAATTAAAAATCCAGTTCTGTTCTAGGATGTCCACAATTATTCTTTACACAGCAGTGCATGAAGTAGTCCAGCTAAGCAGTACAGTGTGGGAAAATGAAGGTAGCTGTGATGGGGAGTAATGCAGATCTGGTTTCTTTTTTCAGACTTGCCTGAGAATGATCAGCTGAGAAGTCAGCTGTCACCTGGCTATGGCAAAGAGTCAAACACTAGATAACACCTAGATGTGAGATATATTCCTTTACCATACCACTAGCTGAATTTGCAGCAATTTTAATTTTCCTGATTTCAGGTGTTTTGGAAAAGGAATCCAGAAACAACTCCCTTCCTTTTAGGTTTTTGTTTTTGTTTTGGTTTTTTTTATATTTTAACTTTAGGCATTTTCTCTCTTCTGCCCTGTTTTATAGCTTTTTTTATTCTTTTTCTGCCTGAGTATCAGATGCTTCACCATTGCTAGACAGAATTTAGAATCTTGTAGGTAATTTCAATTCAAAAGAGAAATTGGTGTTAGGTACACAAAGCAACAACATTTGGACTTCCTCCTCCCACACCTCAGAAAATTACAATAGCCTGCCATCTGAAATATGGCAGATATCGCTCCAGTGTTTTCTTGCTCAGAGCTATGAGCTTCTTTTAGTCACTGTCAATCAAAAGTAATCAAGAATGATAGCTGACATATTTTGGGACGCCCTTCTGTCTTAGTGTTTTCATGTGCTGCTTTTCCCAACTTGGCCCACTCTTCTCTAGCAGCACCTGTCAAAGTCACACTGTCAAAGGCTCTCTATTCCTAAACAAATTTATATTTCTCCTTCATTTTTTGGAAGATAATAAGGGGGTACTCCATGGACTATTACAGCTATAGTAAGTGAAGATTGGTACATAATTCCTCAAGTTCTGTGCTGGTAAACAGTAAACTAGCTGTGGAAAATTGGGATTTCTCTGTCTCTCTGGGATAGCAGTTCCCTTATTGATCACACGGTTTGGGTGCACTGCCTCAGCACATCTGATCCCATTTCCCAAGAGAAATTGATACTTGCTACCTAGGCAGAACCTGGAATATCAGGTAGTTTCAAATGGTTGTGTTGGCTCCCTGATGCCAATACCACTCCGCGTACCCAGACAAAGGTGAAAGCAGTCATTGCACCACCATGCCTACACAGAGCAACTGGACTGCACTGGTGGCTCAGAGAATTCTTCTGGAAAGAAAAGTACACTCAGCACTGGTAGAATAAACTATCCTTTTTCTTGAGGAAGATGAACTATGAAACAAATCCTCAGACAAAACACAGCCACCAAAACGCCCATGACAGACTCACATAATAACCAAAAGTGCACTCACTGCACTGACAAGACTCCAAAGGGGACAGAGGCTGTGGAAAGCAGCATTGCAGAGGCCCCTCTGTTGCTGAGTGGAAGAGAAGTGGCCAGCCACTTTGCAGAAGCCAGAGCTATGCAGGTAGTATTAGAGTGTGATGAAGAGGGAAAGTGGCCTACAGACCATATCTATATGGCCTGAATGTCAACCGCAAAACTGTGTGGGAGTGAATAAAACAATGGAAAACAGCAAAGAGTGGAAGCATTAGGATAAACACGTCAGGCCAGCTGAAGTGTATCAATGGATAGGCCATCAGAGACATTGAAGACCAATGTGAGTTCAGTGCGCCCATCTCAAACAAAAAAAAAATGCAGGAGAAAAGAACAGAGGTGTATTAGATCTGACTGAGGTAGAGTTAATTTTATCCCTTAGCAGCCCTCACAGTGCTGCTGCACAGTGCATTGGTAGCTGGCAGGGTGTTGATAATACCCCAGTGCTTTGGCTACTGTGGAGCAGCACTGTCCCCCTAACATTCCGTCCTCCCATCAAAAGGCTGGGAGTAGGCAAGATCCTGGGAGGACACACAGCCAGGCCAGCTGAACCAAATTGACTGTGGTGGTGTGGTTTTTTTGCATAAGTGTATAATGGTTGGTTCCATTACCCCTATGCCAATGGTTTGTCCCCGAATTGCATCCTCCTACCTCCCTTGTCCATTTCCCCACAGACCTGCCCTTTTTCCAGGCCCTTCCATGTCCATCACTTAACCCCGCCCTCCTCCCTTGTCTGTCACCTACCTTTACTTCCAGAACCATCCATGTCAATCTTATATCCCCCGAGAACCAATTGGTTCATTGAAACTGTTCTCTTCCCCTGCTGGGGAAGATGGAACAGGAAAGCCTTATAAATATGATTGCCTGGCAAAAGATTTTGAGAATATAGAAACTATAAGCGAGATGGAAATGAAAGCAAGCTTTGAGATATTAATATGTTTGACATCAATGTATAGACCTAGAAATGGCTTAAAACTGGATATTTTTAGAAAGTCTATTTTTAGTTACTGAACAACTAGAAAACAATGGTGTAGCCAGCTGAAGGTAATCACCTTTTGATGAAACAATACCCTCTGCTTGCAGACAGGTCCAAGGGTCAGAGCAGATCCTATTAGCTTAGCAAAAGCAGTCCAAAGAGTAGTTTTTAGGGTTTAAAATGTAACACAGTATGGTAATGTAATGATTCTCATAGGCTGTATGTAAATGCTATAAGATTTGTGTATTGTACTAGATTGGTTAGTGAGAATTAGAATATTCACACAGAAGAAGATTTATTGTATTGTAACGGGAACCTCGCTCTCTAACCCTCTTACCCTCTTACTCTCTTATCCTCTCATCCTCTCATCCTCTTCCTCTCTCTCATCCCCTTTACCGCTCTCTTCTCTCGGGCCTGCCCCGAGCTGCGGCTGGCCGCTCCCAGCAGGGCCCCTGCACCCATGTCCTTTGCAATAAACCACAAGTTCCACGACCTCGCTTCAGAGATCTCTCCTCTCCGTCCTTCCAGACCATTCTACCCTGCGATGCTCCTACGCTCCCCTGCTATTCCCTATTGGTTTGAACATGGTATTCCCCGCCTTACGCTCCTCCCCGCCTTATGCTCCTCCCCCTATATGCAATTGTTCTTGCAATTGGACAAAGTTTGTAACCTCCCCTTGTTCCCTCCCTCATATTTAAGTTGGTGCACACATTTTTCTCTCATGTTTTGTCCCTGACCTTTCTCCTGGAAATAAACCTTCTTGAGAAACTACAGGGAGGACCCCTCCCTGTTGTTCATCCCAGTCCTCGGTGCAGGTACAGCTAGTGCTCTGGGGAGCAGCCTCACTGCTGTGGCTTTGTAGCAGCCCTGCTGTATCCTCACCTAGGCCAATCCAGGCAAGGATTGGCAGCCACTCTCGGCCCAGTAGCTGGAAGTTGACCTGGCACTCGCGTCAATTAACCAGAGGGACATCCCATGCCATGTGATGTCAGCTCAGATATAACAGCCAAGGGAGGGAGGAGGAACGGGGGTACATTTGTTACTCCTCAATGTTTGCCTTCCAGAGCAACCACTACACATGCTGAGGCCCTGCTTCCCAGGAAGTGTCCAAACGTCGCTCACTGGTGGGAAGTAGAGATTAACTTTTCCCTTCGCTTATGCATGCACAAACTTTTGCTTGTTTCTTTCTTTCACTTAAATAAATTGCTTTATCTCAATGCACTGGTTGTTTTTAATCATATTTTCTCCCCTGTCCCACTGGGAGGGGGAATGATAGGGCAGCTTAGAGGGCACCTGGCACCCACCCAAGGTGAAACCACTGCAACGGAGCCAGTCAGCTCTCCAAGTGGAACAGTGCAGCTAGCATGGACTTACTGCAGGGAAACACTGGCTTCTTGGCCTTCTGGAGTTCCCTGAGTGTATCAAGCAGACATGTGGATGAAAGAAATCAAGAAGACTCCTTCTAAGTGAATTTTTAAAATAGTTCTATTATTAAATAAAACAGTTGTACAGAACTGGAGGGGGAAAAATATTTCACAGCTTAATATAAATCAAAAGACAAGGCTTAATGAACACTTTTCAGGATCAAGAGAAGTCAGCTGTCAAGTTTCCCAGGGGATTATGCTGGTTACAGCTTCATTCAGCTTCTTTACCAATGAGCTGAAGAAACCGCTGTACTGTGAATCCTGCAAGCCTGAATCCAGTTCCACTCTTCGAGGTGGCCCAAAGCCAAGTTATTGGCCCAGAATGCCAAAAATGCTTGACAAATTTTCTCACTGGGTAAAAAGGTGGCAGATGAGTTAACAGAAAAAGGTGCAATAGGGAAAATCTACCCTAAATCTTGCATACACCATGCTGCATTCATAAAAACTCAATTGTAATTTAGGAGGATTTTATTCATTGCTTGCAGTTCTCTAAAATCATTATACAGCAATAACCTAAAAAAGCCAATAAAATATTGGGCATCAACAGAAGGGTGTTCAGAGCAGAACATGACTTTGTCATTTAAGACATTTTGGCCATATCCAGATTGGGACTGCTTTGCCTATTTCTGGTTTCTGTATCTGAGGAAGGAGATGGAGCTAGAGAAGATACAGAGAAGGGCAGCTAGACAAGTCAAGGGGCCAGAGAGCTGACTTTTGACATGTGGAAGTCTGTGAGTCTTCAGTGTGGGGCTAAAGAGGTTTTAAGGAATCATGAAGGCAATAGGTCTGAAGATAAAACTGTTATTCACAAAATCCTGCAATTAGAGAGCTAGGAAGTGCTTGTTGAAACACTAGTAGGAAGCTTACTGAAGACAATTAAAATACTAATTCACCCAATGAACGTTATTAAACTTATGAAAGACAGGAAGACATGGTAAGGAAATTATATCATCACAAAAAAAAAAAAAAAAAAAAAAGGCTGATTCATGGAACACAGGCCACAATACCAGACTGAACTAAGAGAGGTTTAGGATGTAGCATCCAATATTCCTAATACAATGATTGGGAGTGCTGGATGAGTAAAAGGGGAGTGGATGCTATACATGACAAACTGAGTCTGCCTTGTGCTGCCCAAAGTAGAAGAAATATGAGATATAGCCAATCTTGAAGTGTCTTAAAGGTAGATTGCACAGTATTAATCAACCAACAGTTGAGATACATGTCGAAAGTTACAATACAAATTCCTCCTCCCCATGTCATTCCTTTCTTCATTTACTCTTTAGTGACATCTGCCTCCATTTTCACACAGGTTATACATGCTCTGAAGTGCCTCCTTAACTACTTTAGGGCTGGTAGATTTTGATCTACTACTAATAAAAAGGGAAAGAAAAACATCTTTAAAAGATATTTTAAAAATTACAATAGCACTAAATAAGGTTGTCAATCCATCTTAATTCAGAAATAGGTGTTAGTAGAAGGGGTTGGTGTTTTCTCAACTCCAAATTGTCAGGAAATGTTTAGGTGTGCCACACCATACTGAAGCCGATAAAATTTGAAGATTTCATTCCTGGAAGAGATGTCAGCAAAGAGGAAAAAAACAGGAGCTGGTTGGAATCCTAGACACAGAACCAGAAACACAGCATTTGCAGTTCAGTCTCTTCTACACTAGTCTGGAACCTCTCATATACACCATTTCAACTCTGCCCATTATTTGGCAATGTTTAAAATAGCTTTCTTATAGTAAGTAGAGAAGGGAAACACGGAATGAGGTGAGAAATGCAGAACTTTGAGACTATGAGACTGCAGAGTACACCCTTGCTGACATTTGACTGCTCTTTTGAGATTTACCATGTGTCAGATATGAGACTTCACAGGACACTGAAATTAGTAGTTTTTACCCATATATGCCCCTAATTCTCTGTGGAAAGCCTACAAAACCATCACATATGTGAAAATTGGGTGTGTCAGGGAACACAGGTAGTGTGGTGGCCACCAAAGCCACTACACACAGCCACAGGTCTTTTAGTGGAGAGAAAAAGAGAAATGGTAGGTTGTATACACCCTTCCAAACCCTAACATGACATACACTATAGCAACAGAAACTTAAGTGCTGTAACCCCATTTTCATTTCCCTCCATAAATAGAATTATCTTGCTTTTGACATCTTCACTTTATCAGAATTAAAAAAAAAAAAAAAGAGATTCATACTAAATTTTCGGACTGCCTAAATGACACTTTGATTTTGGACTGCCTAAATGACACTTCAGCTTTAAGCATGTACTGTCTGCTTTCAATATATAAATCTATTCTAATCAAAAGTAACAAAGTTCAGGAGAGAAGCCTGAATATCAGTGAAAAATGGTGGAATTCAGCCTTTTGTATCAAGCAAGTCTGTTTTTTAAGTGCTTTTATGTGTTGTCTAACAAGATTTAGTTATCACTTTTTTATACATAATGTTTAATTATTATAAAATTTAAATGAAGTAAAACATAAATGGACAGCAGCGCAATCTCAACATACTTTTTAAAAATATCATGTTCAACACAGATTTTCAGTTTAAGACTTTTTGTATGTAACTCCCAGCTTCAATGCAAGAAAGAAATAAGAGCTTCATGTCATAGAATGAAAAATTGTTTTAAACTTCCCTTCTTTATATTTTAATTTTGTTACAAGCATTCTTGATACAAGAAATGGGGGAGCTGTCCCTCCCCCCATATTTTTCACACCAAAATTAATTTTTAAAATTTAGCAGGAAGGACCTGTCAATATTTTTTCCACAGATTGTAGATGTTATAAGGCATTACCAGAATTTTGAGCTTCTAATCCGTGTGAGCAAATCTATCAAATGATATTTCTTCTGATAAGGAAATAATAAATTTCACCGCGAGGGGGTGCTGATGGCAAACCAACAGAACTGTTGTGCCTGATACCAGTGTCCTCATCTGAATTTCTGTGTGAAAACTTCAGGTTCAGATTAGAATTTCATCCCAAAACACAGCAGACCAGACATGTTTGGTCAAATTTGGTCAGCGAAATTCTGAATAAAAAAAAAAAAAATATTGAATTTTTCTATGCATTTACATTTAGGAGAACAAGGGTGCTATGTAAATAATGGCCCAGAAGCTTCTGAAGTGATGATATACTGTAATGCATTTAGCACTGTTTCTCATAAATGAACATTTACATTTATGTAGCCAACTTAAAAAGAAAGGTCTCTTATTAGTTCTAGTCTCTTGGTGAGTGGGATGTACAGAGGAGGGAAAAAATGCAGAAAGAGTTCAGGGGGGGAAATGAAAATAGAGCTTTATTTCTCACAGCAATTTTAGTTTTGGAAGCTCTTTAATACTAAAATTAGGTGAAAGCCTAAACTGATGTAACTGAAGGACACAAAGTTAAGATATTGTTTTACTGTTAAAAACTCATCCACAAGAATCAAATGGTAAAATGACTATCAAATATCTAAATAATTCCTGTCTATTCACCAGTGTGTTTTATAGATTGCACATTAATGAGGAGTGCCAAAAAAGATAAATATTTCAAAACACAATTTCTTGTGAAAGAAGTCAAGATGTTTTGGTTTTGTTGGGGTTTATTTCTGGTTTTACCATTAAGATCTTTTTCTTGGCATCCAAAAATGAAAAATCATCTGTGTCTTAATTATCTTAGAGTCACTTATCTTTGATGCTACAATACTCTTTTCATTTGGAGTTTACAGTCTTTTGATCCACTGACTTGACCCTGGAACTAGCAAGTCCTCACAATTTGGCCAGTTTACTCGGCTTTTTAAAAAGAGAAGAGAAAAAGAAACTTCTAACTGTAAACTAGTGCTTTCACCCAGCAAACATGGAAACTTCCCATTGAAATTGAACAGCCACCACATGGTACTGTGCAAGCAGGGCTCACAGCTGAGCTTTGGAGTATCTCTCAGCCTGGTGCTGGAGTAGAGAAAGAAGCAAGAATGATATTATTAACTGACAAGGCTGTTTCAAAGCTATGCAAGAACCACCAGCTGGCCAAAATTCAGATTGTGTACAAGCCCCTTCAGAGACAGGTGAAGACAGCACCGTAGTGATTTAGGATTTACCACTTTGTCATCTAAGCCGTTCCACTTGGCACACCATCTGCTGAAATGGGAGTAATGCTTTCCTGGGAAAAATGGGAGAGATAGGTAGGATTTGCTAATAATTGGCATAAGGGTTATATGAATATGTATGATCTGAATTCTCTGGGTGTATGGAAGCAGACCACTTTGGCTGTTCTGGCCATTTTTATCATGATTTGATAGCAGCAGATGGAATTCACTAAGAAGTCTTTTCAAAATATTGAAGTCATTTCTCTTCCCTGCTGCAATAAAGTTTGGAAGTGACATTTATAGTCTATAGGTCAGATCCTGAGGGGTGCAGTCACACACTTGCAAGAATATCTGGCCAATTCACTGTATGAAGAAAGAGTCCAGTTCCATAAGTCTTGTGGAACTAAAGTCTCTGTGGGGAGTTCCTTGACAGTTGCTTTTAAGAATGAAAGGCATTCAAGTTAGATTGGACTAGTCTTCTGTAGGTTTGTAACCTCCTGTGGAAAGAGAACTTAGGTCTCTAAAGCTGTATCTAAAATAGTCTGCATTTCTAAAGCTACATACTGGTGTCTGTATCATATTCTTACATGCATGTCAAATCCACATGGATTTGTATCAGACTGGTTTTCTAGTCTAAAGTCAATCAAACTGATTGAACTGAGCCCAGAGAGACCAGCAGTGGCTGGGAAGCTGCCATTCACATCTCAGTCATCATTTCAGTCTGCTCAAAACAAAGTCACTAAATTTTGGTGTGACCAAGATGCACGGGAATGAGTAATGAAATCTGAAATTTCTCATATGCAGAAGGATACAGAATATTTGTACGCAGTGTGCTTCAAAACCAAGTCTGTAACTAAGATATATTTATGGGTAAAAACTCGCCTATTTCTCATAATACTGATAACAGAAAAGTGTAATGATACTTTACCTATCTTTTCACAGCTAATGTGTGTGAGAACATAGGTCTGTCACATTTCTTCCTCTCCTCTTCCAATTCACCCTTCCCATTCTGCCCCACTAGCCAGGAATTAAAAGAGGTACAAATTGTCTCCTTTACTGTTTTAAGCTTTTGGGACCTCTTTCCCTGTCGCAGTCCTATCTATTGCCCAGTCCCACAACAGGGTTTGGAGGCTCCCAGTAGCCCCATATGTGCTGTAGTTCTGCTCCCCCCTGCTCCAGGGTTTTCTTAGGAAGGTGTAGGAGTGGGATAACCAAGGAGAGGACAAACATAATTCCCTCCTCCAAGCTGCTACTCCAGCAGCAATTGATGGTGAAGAAAAGGGAAAAAAGGTATGCTGCACAGAAGCAAAGGCATTTGGGGTTTGCAATGCTGTGTTGAGTAGTACTGGTAACATCAACATTAATAATGCTGGCACCTCCTCAGTATAATCTGCATTGGGTACAGTGAAAATATATACTGAGCATCAACAGAATAATGTAGTTGTACACATCCACACATGAGGAAATCCAGAAATTTGGATCACGCTTTTTTCTCATTCCAATGCATTTTCATGTATAAAATGTATGCACTGTGCACTTCTGTAGCACTCTTGAGAAGGTGAAGGGGACAACTGCAAAACTGAAAGAGAGAATGAACTCTCCATATGTAGTAGGCCTGACTATAACCAACTTTTCTTTTGCCCCGTGTCATAAACAAGTGGGATTCCAAACAGATCCCTTTATCCCATTTCTGTTTGTCAATATCTACATAAGCCTGCTAAAGATCGCTGCAATACACCATCTCTTTAGGCTGCTTGCCTTAGCAGTTGCCTTATCAGTTTTTCCCACTTATATCAGTTCCATTTCAAACAGTTAAGTTTCAATTTATTCAATATTCTGTTCATTCTTTGATTATTTTTTTTAAGTTTGTAGGATGAAATAAAAGCATAAGTGATATTATTTCTTTAATTCAATTAAAAGTAAAATAAACCAACAATTTATTATACAGGTTTATTAAATTAAATAGCAAGTTACATAATTTTGTTTCCAGGATGCACATCTATACGTATTTACCTGATTATTTCTTCCAGGGCTGGATATATGCATAAGAGTGATATGCAACTGACACAGCAACAAGGATAATTGTCCTTACCTGGTTAGTAACACATAGAGTTCTGGCTGTGCTAAGAAAAATAATAATATGGACTTCATCCAGTTTGTTAAAACCTTTTATCTCTAAAGCAGGGTGAAAGCAGCAACACTCATTAATTTCATTCTGCTTTTTAAACTAAAATCTGGCCAGAAATTATCTGCTGGATCTCCACCAATAAACTCTGTCACAGGTGCAGCCGGATCACTGAAAATACTTACAAACCACAGGGTCATCCAGCCCACATGAGTCACTCATAGCTGCCTTAGAGAAAAATAAGAGAAAGATACCTTGAGAAAACTAAAACAGTTAACCTGAAAGAGAAACTTCTATTAAAAGGACCCCAAAACCACCAAACCTAAAAAACCAGCCAACCAAAGAGAAATGCACCCACCCCAACACCCCAAAAAACCTCAAACAACAAAACCAGCCCAAGACAATCTTGACTGGGACCTCAGTAGTGAGCAGTGTGGTATAAGTGGCCACATTTGGGTTCATACACATTCCCCCAGTTATGCCTGTGCACTACAGACCCATCCAGATTCTGAAACTTAATTCATTCTCATAAAAACAAGGAGTCAATATGTCTGTGTAGCCCCAGTCTCAGAAGTACTTTTAGATCCTTCTGATTAGAACCAGGTTTGGTAGTCAGTCTTAATGACTGGGGAGCACAATCCTTGACTGTCTGCCAGAACAAAAAAAAAAATTAAGACATATCGTGAGAAGTTTGCAATTGGAATTATTAATGTAAACCTCATTAAATAATTAGGGAGCATTTTGGATTTTCAAAATAAAAGATGAAAAAGAATTAAAGAGGGAAAGATCACATGTGTGAAACCTAAAGATTCCTAACACAAATGAAGAGAAAATAAAGCAATGGGAAAACTTGTTCCAGTAATAGCTGCCAGACCTTGCAGAAAACACGGGATTCCACGAGAAGATCAGTACATCTTACCTAGAAGGTAGCCTCTTTCGCTTGAGCTGCTGCTCACACATTATGGTCTTGCAAGGAGTGCTGCTTGATTTTTGAATCAAAAATCTCTTGCTTTGACTGTCTGAAAGCTTCAGGATACTGCACCTAATTATACCTTTTCCAGTGCAACTTTCATCCTCCTCTAACTAGCTAAATGTACCCTGAATTCAGGTTTCCTATTAGACCACCACATCTGGAAATTTAAGAGAATAAAAACTACTTGCAATGTGTGAACAGTTATATTCCTTGTGGCTCTACTCTGCCAGAGGAAGCGAGGCACAGTTATATAAAGAGTGTTCTCATGTGTGAAACAATGTCCTCAGCCACCAGTTCAGGCTGCATCTCAGCAGCAGGGGCTCCCACAGCTTTAGTACCATGGACAAACTGGTGAAAACAGACATATTCACCCAGGAAGAGACATGTTGAAACTGAAAATTAAGAAAAAATTTCAACTGAGGATAAAAAAGGCATAAATTGCTCTCTGAATAAATGCTCTTGAAGTTAATGGAGAACTTTTCCCAGCAGTCAAGGACTGGAAGTACCATCTTAAATCCTTTTTTGGTCCTTATTGTTGCTAACTTTTCACAGAGAGTAACAAGAAAATATAGAAGTATTTCCAATAATGAATTTAACCTGCTTTTTTCAATACAGTTTCTCTAAGCAATTAATATCCTTGAACATATTCATTTAATTAAATGCATTTATTACTTTAATTTGCTCAACAGAAGCTGGCAAGAATTATTTCATTTAATCTCTAGGCTGCACACCCACACACACTTTCCTTACTTTAGATTTCATGTCAGAAGCCTGAGATCTTTTTACTTGCAGAGGGTCATGAATATTGCTTATCCCTTTTAACTGGCTCCAGTCATCAGAGTGTTGAGGGAAGCAGCTGGGACTGGGAATCTCTCAGGAATAGAAAGGCAGTACTAGGGAATGGTAGTAAATTTACATCTCTGAGTGATTTGAGGGTAGTAAAGACCCTCCTAGGAAACAGAATCCATTTTAAGATGGCATGCATACATAGCTGCGTCCAGAACTTAATTTCTGAAATGGATTTTTTCATGTAACAGTCATGAAAATTTTTGACCTCTGCTGTTTGAAGGCTCTGGCACATGGACCATTTTGCTGTTCTCATCATTCCTTGCACAGATACTGTAACGTCTGTCATTCACTGCAACAGGAATTTTCTCTGTGTTCCTGAGTGCTGTCTTTAGTCGCTTAAAAAGCAAACCAATCAATGCTGTTACATTTCACAGTTACATTTTGAGAGTATTTTTAACATTAGTAGAACTTTCTACATTGCAAGTGGTTTTGTTCATTTATTAATTAATTAGTCTCTGCCCATGCCATGGCATTTTAACAGCCTGTTCTGCAAAGCTGTGATATTAGATTATTGGACGGTATTTCTAGCAGTCATAGAAAACTCACACGAATCTTCAGTTGATTTTTGGATACATTTGTTAAAAGCCTTGATTTGCTTGTGATTTACAAGACTGATTTGCAGCTGACAACAAGACAGATCAGGTACCTGCAAATGCCTAATAAACATCCTCATGGCTCCCAGAGGAAGATCCATTATCAATGAGCCTTAAAAAGGAACATTCAAAGGGCTCTGATGGTGACCTAGGGTGCATCTCACCAGGCTGCAGTGTGAGAACAGACCTGGTCCTGGAAGGCTGTGGAGAAAACCTTGACAGAAGTGAAAATATAAGCAGCAATTTCTTTTCTGCCATGGTAAGTAGCTATGGCCTATCAGATCAAAGTGAGTGCATAGGACTGCTGCTTCTTCTGTGATGGACACAGGCAATGAAGGGGTTACCATGTCATATTTTTTCCCAATTGCTGTAAATGTGGCTGGCTAAGGATTCAGGAAATATTTGCTATAGTTCTATGCCAGCACCTGATTGTGAAAGTCTGATTAGATTGAATTACTGAATGTATTGTCTGGTTTGCATAATAGAACAAAGAAAGGACACACCCTTCTCCTAACCCTATACAGAGTCCTGGTGCTGTATTTCCACACTGAACAGATTTGCAAGTTTTCTACATTCATTTATTACCCTTATTGGGTGAAAATATAGGTTGTACTTCAAAAGTGTGTCACCACACTAAATATGACTCTAGCTTTAGAGCTATTTTCTTCTAGCCAGTCCTAAGGTTATCTACCCCCAAGCTATCATGTTGTTACACATCAATGCACCATTTACCAACCACAGTGTAAAACATTGTTCTCCCTGCCTAGACAAACCCACTGCAGTTGTCCAAGAACACCTAACTAGACCTGAGCCTGGCTTTATTTTACTATGACAATATTAAATGTAGCTCAAAAAGAAATTTTATTTTTGCCAACTACATGGAAGTCAGAAATAAACTGCGAAACATTCAAAAGACTTTACTTTCCCACTGGTTGCTTTCAGCCTATCATTCTCTGTGGCATGAGAACAGTTTGAGTATGTTTTCATAGAGGAGTGTTCTCTTTGGACTTAGATACACGTGAATGTATTGCACCAGTTCTTACAAGCATATCCCTCATGCACTCGGGAGTTGGGCATAAACCTATCAGCTATTTGATGAATATACTGAGCCTGTTAGTCCATCTTGTCATTTCTGCTGCAAAGTGCCCTGCTGCCTCAGTGGAGCTGCTACTTTTGTCCCTCTCATTTGTTTAATATTTCTTGCTTCCTGTCTCATAAAGGCAGAGCTGTGTCTGCTGTGATAACACAGATCAAACATTTTTGAAACAATGAAGGAACCCAAATGTGCAAGGATTTATTTTCAATATATGTGATTCACAATCAGGCAACTAGGAAGTGGCAGGTACAAGTGTTAAACTGTAAGATTTGAAGTGTAGCCTGCTTTATAAATCTTGAACGTAAATGACAAATGAAGCTGGGAAGCTGCAGCATCCTGGAGTGAGTACCACAAAGCCAGTCATTTATAGAAGACAGCCACAAAACCATGAATGGGTGGAGACAGGAAGAAAATCCACTGATGTGAACAGAAGAATGATATGCTTTGGGGCACTGAGGTCATTTCATCAGTTCAAGAGGACAGAATAAAATGAGCATGAGAAACCTTTCAGGAAAGTCGTCATAGCTGTAAAAATAGGAACTCCTGTAATGAAAACTGATGTAGTCCAAATGACATCAGGGAGGGAAGAAAGTAAATGGGATTGGTGTCATCTGCCATCAGTCAGCTCTACAGTACAATCAATAATTTGTTTTTTCAATTTTTTTTTTCAATGGGCTGCAATTTAAAATAACCACAGAAGGTCTGACAGCCTCACAGAAAATAGAGCTGTACTCTGCAGTCATAATTGCTCCGTTACCATATAACTCTCATTTTTAAGGTTCAAACCAATAACTTATGGGATAAGCGGCTTCCTACATACTGTGGCAAACCTTGTAATGGTACAGTGGTGTTCATCAGACATCAGACTACAAAAACCTAGAAAGATTCACAGAACCATTCAGTCTGGAAGGGACCTCTCAAAGTCATCTAGTACAGCTTCTTGCTCAAAAAACATCTGCTTCAAGTAGGTCACTCATGTTCTTGTCTAGCTGAATCAATCTCTGAAATAATGGAACTCCCAACCCAAAGATGCTTTGAGCAACTTGTTCCAATGTCTGACCATCCTCAAGATTAAAAATAAATATCTATTTCTTACATAGAATTATGTCTGACAGTCATCACATCTAGAAGAAAATTCTCACCTACAAACTCACGTCTCTCCTCTCAAAACCATGTGCTTCCAAGAGGAGTCTGACTCCCTCCTCTACCCAGTCTCCCTCTAGGCAGCTCTGGACAGCAACAATAGTGTTGTGTCTCAGCGTTTTCTTCTCAGAGCTTTCAGCTAAAAGCTGGATTTGTTCAAGCCGAATCCTCTCAAGTTTTCCTCATACACCTTGTGCTCCAGACCCTTGAGCATCTCACTGCTGAGTCCAAAATGAGATGCAGTACTTCAGAATTGATTTCACTCTACAGAGGGGAAGAGACACCTCCCTTTTTTTGCTGGCTACAGTCATGGTAATACAGCCCAGGGTGCAACTGGCCTTCTTCAGTATAAAAAAGCACTGCTGGCTGATGGTCAGTTTGTTGTTCACCAAGACTCCCAGGGCCTTTGCTCTGAAGCTGCATTCCAGCTAATCACCTGCAAACTGTCTGTGCATGGGATTATTCCATCTCACAGGCAGGACTGTACCTGGTCGTGTTTGACTTCTCGCAGTACCTGCATTTTTCCAGGCCACAAAGATCCTTCTGAAGAGCAGCCCTGCCCACTATCATCTGCTGAGAGCACAGCAAATATCTTCTCTGCCTCATCATTCAGTTCATTAAGACCATATTACATGAAGCAGCCTCAGAACTGACCCCCAAAGGACATGACCAGTAAGCAGCTGTCAGATGGACTTTGTCCCATCGATCCCTCTGAGACCAGAATGACATGCCCAAATGGAAAAAGGGGCAATTATGGCTCTTCCTCTGCCTGGGACTGGTGAGAGCATATGATTGCATTGGCACAGGCTGTCCCAGGGCAGGAGCTGCTGGACTGTCCAATTCCCCAGCTGTGTGAGAGAATGAATCATCCAAGAATGACGAGACCCACGCTAATCATTCATATGATGCCACACTATTCATTCTACAAAACTACACACAGCTGAAGCAGTGAAACTTTCTGCAAGCTCTTATCATCTCCCTGGCAGTCAAAAGTGTAGTCACTTCTGATCTGGGTTTGGTTCCCAGTTTTGCAGTAGATTTCCTATATAAGATTAGCCAGGGCTCTCTTGAGCCATTTACTTGGTTAAAATCTATGCAAAAATGCTATCACAACTTTAGTGAGAAATCCAGAAAGTGACTTAATAATAGAAGATAGGAGTACTTTTGTTCAATGCATGTTCCACTTTTATTAAATGCTATTTATTCTTATTAGTGAACATTTGAGTCTAATGGTGTTTGCAAAGGGTTTGAGATATTTGGTGGAAAATGTAAAGTGGTACCATTGTTTCTTAATCAAGTACTGTGACGATTATTTCATAGGGTATTTAGATCAAGGCATTGACAAAACTCCAAACCAACTTCCTCCACACCCCAGCTCTTCCCCTGATGGTGCAGGGCTTGCAGTGCTCCCATCACCTTGGTGGGTCCCCTCAGCAATAATACAAGTGAAGCCATCCAGCATTTCACTTTGAAAAAGGAAATGCATTTTCCTGAATACGTGCCAGATTCTACTCCACCCCTAACTCTCTGCACTGCTCAGTTACACACAGTTTAATGGCATGAAAGCTGCAGAATTAGTGATCCATTACTACTCTGTCACTGCATTTTCAGTGACAATGACTGACTTTATTGCATTATAAATAGAAGTATGAGAATAGGTGTAGCAGTGAGCCGTGTAGATAAATGAGCCCCTGAATGCTAGAAGATTCTAAAACTTTCTTTTGAACCAGAAGAATAGAGAACCAATTGTTAAAATGAGGTAGGATGTGTTCTAAATATCAGGTATTCAAAATAATGTATGAAGAACCACAGAAAACATGCTCTGTATATATGAATATTAAAAGAGAGATAGGTTATCTATTATAACTTTTGTAAGCTCTACAACACCTAATTAGCAGATGCAGCAATTAATATGAAAACCATTATATCCAAGGTAGACCCTGTAAAGGCGTAGAGCAATGAAGAATACTTCATTTATAAGGATCCATGACAAAAAGCAGTAAATATGAGAGACATGGCTACATGAGTTATAGTTCTTCTGTGATGGTAATCTTCAAAAAAAAACCTCAGTAATTCTGGAGGGGTTATCCCAAGAAATTAGAAGACGAGGTAGAAAGGAAGTTACCTCTGTCTCCAGATTCTGCCCTTTATTACCAAACAACTTATCCAGGAGTTTTCTGAAAATACCAATTACTTGTACAGTGAGAGTAATAATTATTCATCAATAATGAATACTATTGATGACTCCATTTCATTTCACATCAGTCCAAAGCACTTGTTCATCCTTAGTACTTCAGCATGACGGAAAAAAATAATACTTCCCTAAACATTTCAACAAATGTGCCATTCACCCTATTTTCAAAATAGTGCCAAGCCAAGTTTCAAAGTTAGACAGTGAAAAATTTCATTTCGAGAAAAATGACATAAAATATTTTTATGTTCTGAATTTCTTTCCCTCTGCCACACTGTTTTTCAGATAAAACTACTTGCCAGATTCAAAATTCCTGAAAATATAGCAAGAACTCTTGTACCATCTGTTTTCTGCCCCTCTGCTGAGGTAACATCCTTTCTGCAAATTTATGTCAGCAAAGATTATATTAAGACATATGCTGAAAAATATAACAGCTAATTTTTCAGAGAGGCTAATCTTTAAATGACTTATTTATAAGAGTAAAATGTACGTTAAGAGGGGTAGGTTGAATTTGAGTTGAATTTGAAGTTTCCATACATATATAAAAGGACTAGTATGGCAATATCCATCTGTGGCACCATTATGAAATTCCACTGACTGGGTGTTAGGCATATCATTTTCTGAACTGTATATTTCCTTCTCTAAATAAGGTTTCCAAAGAATAATTGCAGGAGAGATGAAAAAACAGATTAAAATATTTTTTTAGTAAAATAACCTTTAGCTAAGTACACATAAAAAAGTTAGCCGTGTTTTTGCCTTAGATGTATTTTAAATTAAAAAAATAAACTCCAGGTTTTTCTACCAATTGTTATTAGAATTCAGAAAAATGGCTGTTACTGAAAACTATTCTCTCTAGGCCTTCTCACCAGATGCATAAGCATTTCTTGTCTTAAGGCCCCATGATTTAATGTGAACTGTGTGTAACATGCTTAGCAGAAATAATTAATAGGTGATTTATTTTGTAATTCAAGATTTAGGCTCAGTAATCCATAACACAATGGGATCAAAAAGAAGGCACTTGAAATTGAATTTCTGCTTGGAGGACACCTGAAAGTATTGCCCTGTTCAGCACCATTTTTTGAGTGAAAGATTATGAGGTTTCATTTGAATTTTACTGAGCACTTAGTTGTTAATTTTCACACATGGACATTTTGCTCATAAGTTTAAGACTCAAAAAGTGTCCTCAAGGATGGGACTGGGGCTTTCAAGTGGTTTAACTTCCTTAAACCCTCTGGACAAGATCCTGCTTTCAATTATGAGGCCATGCTTACAATGAAATTTCATTATTTTCTCTTTAATTCAGCAGATACAAGGCTACTTCTACCTATTTGCTTTCCTTGTATGTGTCCTCTTCTTCTTCCATATGGGATTTGAGGACTCTGGACACTTACAGGTTTTTGACTAGCATCCAGTCATGCCATCATATAAATTGTTTGAAAAATCTTAGAATACCTCTCAGATCCACCTTGCTGCAGTGGAAACCTGCCCTTGTTTATATCTCTGGAAGTAGACATTCTCAGTGATTCAGGTTAAATTTAACACAAATCATCTCAGGACTGAAAGCAGTAACATTTTATGTACATGGCAGTGGGATGCCTGGGCTTTGCACAGATCCTGTATTTCTAGACTTCATTTACATAGGTTTGTATTATCTGTGCTTTTCTCTTGGGCACCAAAATCCTCCATTACCCAGAAAACTGAGTGTTAATTACAGTTGGTTCTCAAAGGAGATTTGGTTTTCAAGCTCACAGGCACAGGAATGGCAGAGCACTGCCTTCATCTCCCAGAGCCTTCATCTCCTCTGACCTTTGCATCCCAGGGACCCAAACTGAGCAACAACATTTTCATCCAAAAGCAAATTATAAATTTGATCTCAGTGCTGCATTTAGATCATTTCACAGCTCTGATTACTTTTGAGGAAATTCATAGCTGTGGTACATGATGCCCCAAGAAGCACAGACAAGGCCTGAGAGATCCCAAAATCTGGATACCACAGGTTTGAGGCAACTCTTAAAGTAACCTGAAAGAAATAAGTAATTTTGCAGAGTACTGAATATCACTGCAGTTACTAATAGAAAGATAAAGCATAAAAAAGTTTTGTTTTTTACAAAAAAAGATAAAGTGGTTTGCTATAACTACCAAGACTGCTTCCACATAAAGACATTCTCTGTTCTCATGTCACTTATAACAGGAGACAGGTTTATGACAGCACTTGCCACTGGTTGAAGGGACAAGTAAGAAGAGCTAAAGGGAAGAAAGGGAAAAATAGGTAGTTATGGAAGCAATATTCAAATGAGATGGAACTGAAACACTCTTCTTTCTTGGAATTTATCTTCTTTGCTTAGAAAGAAATGCAGCAGCAGCGAACAAAGCTAAGGTAATTCATAATAACTACTTTTCTTCTAGTTTTGCAGTTCTCTTACCTTTCCATACTCTCTGTGAAGAAAGTCTATATAAGGCCCCTGAGAAACACTAACCACAGTCTCTAATGAGTGCAGTTATGAATTATAAAGACTAATTATGAAGCAGGCTAGATTTGAGGATTTTATGTACACAATCACTGCAGGCTACCAACAAGGTCATTACTAAAATCCTATGTAACTTGATGCTTTTATTAAGGACTTGAGAGGAAGAGGGCAAATCACATAAATTCAGGGTTACCTAAAGGGCCTCTTGTGAAAACATCTGGAAAAAGTGATCCAAACAGTAAAAATTACACTTTTTAAGTGAGAATCAATTCTTCTGAGAAAATATAAGAGTTACCAAAACCTTCTATGCCCCTTTCCTGATCTGAACCTCATCAAGTCAAACAGCTACCGTCCTAACTTCATACTCCTCCTTAAAAGACTGTACCAAAGCTCCTACTTTCTTTCTGTTTTTTTCTCCTAGATTTTGATATTTGCATATAGTCACATTTTTCACTAAAATTTATGGGGAAAATTTAATTTAACAGAAGTTCATGCTGTGTCTTTGACAAACCTTTTCTATTTGATGCCAATAAATAGTCAGAATAATGCCATACTTCACCCTGTTCCATTCAGAGAAGTTAATTATTAAGGGAAGAATGATAAAGAAGGCAGGGTTAATGTTCTCTTCGATATAAAGGAAGTTGTATTCTGATTTTTCCTTGTACAAAGAAAGAAAGGTGTTGTCTTGTTTGGCTACTTTAGGCAGGAACTGGTCCCAATTACCCTTTACAATGATTTAGGTGTGTCCCCGAAGCCTGTTACTCTGCTTCTGTGCACAGGGTATGAAGAACTGACATATGTCATTAAAAATTCAACGAATCCCTCTGCTGTCATTTCCACCAACTTCCTGATGATACTTCTCTTCCTTCCACAGCCCATGCCAATGCAGCACCAAAACTGCTTTTTCAGTCGTGCTTGTGTACTTTCAAAAGGAAAAAAAAATAGAATTCCCTAGACAGCACTCCTTGTGTTATTGCTGCATCAGCACGTTCTTGCTTGCTTCCTGTGATCACTAGGCAAGGAGCAGTGGCCACAGGCAGAGTAGCTCCCAAAATCAGCAAACAGCCAAGCTGATGGGTAGGATCTGGTTTTAAACTGAGAGCAAAGAACTGAGCTGTGATTTAAATCAGAACTAGTAATAAAAAAGTGAGGAAGATAAAAGGGGAATGGGAATAGACTCAAATATCTGGGGACCACTATAATAGCTCTCATCCCACTGTGTATTGAAAAGTATCAGGTCAGCTGATAACAAGAAAATATATTCTAATCTCATTATTGCTGCTGAATATTGAAGTGGGAATAAGATAGGCAAGCCTGTCTCAACCTTCCCATTTTGTGTCATCTTAACATGTCAAAGACAGAAGAATTAAAGGCTTGTCCTTGAATAAATTACCTCTTCTACACATACAGAAATGCTGTATAGGTTACTGTCTCTCTCATTTTCCTTCCAACCATTCTTCATCACAATCAGAAATCTACAGCTAATTGTCAAATGGCACCCTCCATGACTAATTAACTATCAGGGAAGCTAACATTACCAGGAATAAAGTGTTTGATGGGGTGTTTCCCTCTATTTCACATTCAAAGAGTCTGTTAAAAATTGATGACACCACAGCTGACTTTTCTTTCAAATGCCAAAGCCTTTCCTATGTAATAGAATGTGAATTTAAAGTAGAAAGGCATTATCCTTTATGAACCATATCACTGCAACACCATAAATCACTTTTCTAAATGATTTCTCCATGTTACATGAGTAAAATGCTGAACCTATCAATCCCTCTTGCTTTATGAGTCTCGGGACAGCACAAAGGCATGAAAGCTGAAGGAGTATATATTAATCCTCCTGAAAACTCACTACTCAGCTAATGTAAAGATGTGAGCATCCCTGACACTGCTCATTTGAAAGCTACAAAATGAGTAACTCAAATGGGGAAGGTACTGCTATCACATTCTCACAAGGAGACATAACAAATGACAATCTACTGAGCATATATCAACAAAATCTGATCACACTGATAGAAACATCTATCTTGGAGCTGTCAGCACGACAAAGACAGTGGGTTCAGAGGAGTCCACGAAATTCATCAGAGGGCTGCAACACCTCTCCTGTGAAGGTGGAGAGCTGGGGTTGCTCAGCCCAGAGAAGAGAAGGCTTTAAAAAGACCTTACAGCACCTTCCAATACCTTAAAGGGGAGTATTAGAAAGACAAACCTTGTGATGGCACACAGGGTAATAGTTTTAAATGGAAGGAATGTCAGTTTAGATTAGATACAATGAAGATATTTTTTTACACTGAGGGTAGTGACACTGGAGCAAGTTTCCAGGAGAGAATTCCTCATCCTTGGAAACAGTCAAGGTCAGGTTGGATAAGGCTCTGAGAGACCTAATCTAGTTAAAGATGTTCCTGGTCATTGCAGGGGAGTTGTACTAGATGGTCTTTAAAGGTATCTTCCAACCCAAACTATTCTATGATCCTGTGATCTTCCTTAGTATATTTAACTGGATACTCTTGTTTTGCCCTTTCTACTAATTGGTAATTGTACCCTGCAGTCAGGCTCTACAATATCTGAAAAAGCTTATTATATCAAGATTTTTAAATTGCTAACATTTTAAGAATATTACTAAAATTAAAGTGGTTATCTGATAAATCCCTTACTATAGTGAAATTATGGTTATACAAATATTCCTTCCCCTGACACTTACCATCCATAGGGACCGGCCTCAAGGCTTTAGGTCACCTCTTTCGTCCAGAGGTGAATGAAGGAGGTGCACACCCCACAGCACCTTTGCCTTGCTGGAGAAACCCGCTCAACCTTCATCTTGGGAATTCAGAGATACCCCTTGGATATTAGCTACACCAAATCCAAGTGTCAGTAGCAAAACCCAGACTCCTCAGACAGCAGCTGTTAATGGTTAGCATACTTTTAAAATTTAAGTATGTCCCTAACTTCCTCTAAAGAGCAGCCAAGGTTGAGGGAAAGGTTTTGCTTTTAAAATATATTATCTTCAATGTCCTAACCTGTGGAATCAGTTCTTGGCCAACTGTTGGACGTCTTCACAAAGCAGGACCACTGCTGTGTGACTTCTCCTAAGATTGAAAGAATCCTTGTATCACTTTCATCAAAGAACCAGAAGCCAGAGCTGTAATTTTTGATTGTGTTTCTTTAATAAAATAAACATCTATATATATAAATAAAGCAATGACATGCTATTGAACAGAGATTTCTCTTTGTACACTACAAAGGGCGTATGCAGCACTCCACAGACACGTAATTTACTGACATCCATTGGAAGATGTTATGTATGAATAGTTTGGTTTCAAATTGTTCCAGATTGCAAGGCAAGATGTATTCTATCACCATCTGTATGGCAGTTGTCTTGTGTCAAGTGGGCAATTCTCCTTATCTCTCTCCCTGAGTGA
>JAYDZK010000113.1:95755210-95793902 GCA_034509185.1 Euphonia xanthogaster
CTGCAGCCACTTTTCCAACTGGACTGCTACCAACACCCTGACCAACAGGGTGTCAGGTTGAGTTCTGACTCTGTCAGGGTTGTTCTAGTATATTGCATTGTTTTATTTTATCTTTTTTTTTTTCCCTTCCCTATTAAAGAACTGTTATTTCCTGCTCCCATATTTTTTACCTGAGAGCCCCTTAATTTGAAATTCATAGTGATTCGGAGGGGTGGGGAGGGTTTGCATTCTCTATTTCAGGGGAGGCTCCTGCCTTCTTTAGCAGGCACCTGTCTTTCCAAAACAAGACACAACCTCAAAGAGTGGTTCCATGTATCTACTGATCAATAGGGATCTGACAATCTTTCCAAGTACCTGCCCATAGATACTGCCTCTTTGCAGACATATTCCAGCTGCTAAATTACATAAAAAAATAAAATAGACTGTACTGTGAAATTTGAAAAAAATCCTCAGTGTTATTCTAACACCTCTGAAGGCAACATGCTTTTGATTTCAATGTGAACAGAACATGAATTTTCTCTATATTGCTTTCCAAGAACATAAAAAAGTTTTGACTTGGTGAAGTAATGAATTCAGCTACAAATTTCTAAACTATTTCTCTTTTACTGACTGTACCATCAGAAACTTTGAAAGCTCTAATGAGGGACAAGGCTGTCTCATACTTTCATGGGGTTTGACCACTTTTAAATTCTTCTGTTCAGCAATCTGGAAATGCTAAAATGATAGACATAAATTTCGTACTTTAAAACATACAAGTGAGCACATTGTTTATTGCTTCTCTTTTCACCTCCACAACATCACTAAAATAATTATCAATGTACTTAGAGAAATCACAGTTGACAGAACCTAAGAGACACTAAGTTAGCCTAGCAATATAAAGAAAAGGTTAATTTAATATTTGAAGTTCGTAGCAAATTCAGGTCCCCTAGAATAAGTCAATATCTATTGGCATTGGAATATTATTTAAAAAAAAACCCTCACTGCACTGACACAAGTAGTTTCTCATACTGTCTGACAAATTAGCACTTCTGTTAATTTGGCACAAACATTTGGCTTGAATAATTTCCTAGAATTATATCCATTACAGTTTGATGCCTGTGGCTGAACAAATTTCTCCCTTGAATAGAACAGAGATGAGTTACTATTGACACCCACAGAGATGTAATTGCCCCCAAAATCCTGACTAACAACAGCCTCTGAACTCTGCAGTGTCCCATCAATGTTTGTCAGCTTACACTGACTTTAAAGCAATTTGTAGTTTGTCATACGAACATTTGTCATTATATGAATGTTCCTCATTTTCTAGCCAGAAACATCAAATGGAACTACTTGTCTGCATTTTTGGTTCAAATTTTTTTAGCTTGTGTTTATAGAATGCAAAAAAAAAGAGAGTAGGCCTCAGTCACCAATCATTAATACTTTTTTTTTCTTAAGTCATAATAAGAAAAGGCTCAGAAGATACTTATTCAGTAATTTAGTTTACAAGGAAAACCAAAGAAGTTTACTAGTTTCCAGAGTTCTAGGAGTCATTTTTAAGCAATATGCATTTCATACCATTTAGCCAGAACTTCAACTTTAGTAGTAAGCTACCCTGCTTTCTTCTCCAGATGCAGTTTCTTGCCCTGAGTCTACTTAACACAAGAGAAATCCTTTGCAGCTTAGAAAAAACAACCAAATTAAAAAACAAACAAAACAAACAAAACCCCCCAAAACCAAACAAAAAAAAAACAAAACAAAACAAAAAACAATCACCGCCCAAAAATCCAAAATCAAAACCAAACAAACCCATAGAAAAACCAAAACACCCCCCAAGAAAACCCAAAGAAACCCCCACAAGGTACACACAATGCAGAAATGCACTTTATTTTACTTTTAAGCTATTTTTTTATATGTGCATGAATATTGCATGAATTTCAAGCTAGTTGTGCACATAGGCGATTACAGAAATTTCCATGTAATGTAGACATTTGTCTGCATGTTATCATGCTGCTTATGATGGCATGAGAGTAATTCACAACTGTAATCACAAGGTCAGAAATGCTCCTTTGACCTGTCTGAACTTCTCCAGTGTCCTCTCCCACACAGACACGAATGTGCACAGCCACACATGCACAAAAATGGATGGACAGATTGCACTTCAGATCAAAAACTCGGTGGGATTATTGCTTTGAGTAGATTGATTTACCTGGATAATTTAGGTGATCTCTTTGGAGTCTTATCCAGCCCATTTCTTGCTTCATATCCTCCCTTGAAATTACTCATCTCAAACCATAGTGCTTTGTGTAAAATTTATTTTCCTTTTCCATCTGTGTTATCCAGTGGTTTTGTGTTCTTGTCTGGCTGTTCTGCCAAGCTTACTGAGGCTCAGGGAAATTAAACAACTGGTGCAGGGTCACATATGTGTCAGCTCAGCCAAAATTAGCATCAAGTTTTAAAAGCAGACACATAACTGCATACAAAATAGGAAGAAAAATGTGAAACTTTGTTGAGTTTGGTTTGTTTTTTTTTCTACAGATAAGCTTAAGCAAATTATCCTATCGAGAAGAGGGTCTCTTCTCCGCTTTCTCCTGGTAGATCCTTGATTGTGCCATAGAATCATCTTCTTGCTCAGAAGCAGTAAAGTTTGCAACAGTTTTCCTCTTCTTGTACCACCTTAGAAGGACAAGTTGTAGAAATGAACAGTGCTGTATCCAATTTTTAAAAAATGAAAGACATTTGTGGCTGTTGGTACCTATATTAAACTCTGCTAGACATCAGAGACCCACTATTTGTTGTAACCTTTCTTGGGAGCTGAGAGAAAAACAGTACAGTAGTTCACTAACATGAAGAAAATTAGCCTCTTTTCCCATCCTGATTTCTAAACTTTCCCGCTTTAGGCCTGTAAATAACTGCATTCAAGCTAATTGTGAGATGTATAATAAAACAAAGGATTTTATGAGGTAATAAAATATTTTCTGTATTAATATTACTGTGTGCCTAAGAAAAGAAGTAGTAGATTTGAAAAAGAAATTCAAGTAGGATCTGTGTGAGGCGTGGACAACCTTCAGTTTGGCTCAAAAGTTGTTCAGATATAGCTCCACTATAAAGCATGCATTACTATTAAGAATATATGAGGATATAATACTGTACTATCCTACTACTAAGCATAGATGAGATTTTAATAATATATCACCTCTCTATATTCTATGTTTTACTTCCTGGCATCTTCCCAAGATGCATGCCAACTGCTTCATTATTATTTAATGTGTGTTTATAAGTCTAAGATTTGACACTCGTAAAAGGTCTTCTGAGGAGAAAAAATTTGTGCTCATCCATATATTCTTTTGAAATTCCACAGCTCTGCAAAATAATTTCTGTTTAGAATCAAACACTGACTATCACCTTCTAGCAAAACCATAAGTTTTTCTGGTCCCAACAGATTCCTAGAGAAAGCAAGAATTTCAGTTAATTGCCAGATTTTCACAGTATTCACCCTCTCAAATTAGAACTTGAGATTAGAAAAAAAAAATGCAATAAAAATTACTTCTTTTACTATATAAAAGGTACATGATTCTTCTTCTTGCAGTACTATTGACTAGCTCAGTTCCTAATATAGAACATTTTCATTTTCCTTGACCTTGAAATGGAACAGGTGATACATAGGCATTTATGGTTCTATATGCATGAGGCTCCAGATTTTCTTACACGTCCCAGCGCTTCAGATATTTCTAATACCCTTTTAGAATTTGGAAATCACTCATTATGGGCTTACTACTTTTAATTACTTCACACCACTTTAAAAAAAAATCTTTGGTCAAAATCCTTGGTGATTTTCAGTTCTCTCCTCTAGAAAAAAAAAAAAAACAACCCCCAAAAAAACCCTGCAGTATTTGACATGCCCTTCAGCATTAGTACTTTTGGAATAAAATATGTCTTCCCTTTGTTCGTTATCAAAATCTATTTATATATTTCCATTGGGAAATATCTGAGACTTATAAAGCAATGAGAAAAAGCACTAATCCATTCATTAGCTGAGCATTTGATCTTTTCCAAGACTATTCAGGACAAAAAAATTAGACTTCACTATTTTTCTTCTTCAGCAGTATAATCTTTAATGAAAATAATCAAAACCACAAAGCTGTTTTCTGATAGGTCTTTGAAAACATAATCTCTGATACTCTCTGAAAAAAAGCTGTAAAATGCCTTTGAGAATAAATATATACAGGTGCCAAATTATGAAGCTCAGACACTGTACAGGGGTAGCATGACCAAACTCAGCCACACACAGAGTGAAAAAAAATAAATACTAAATCCCTGTAATGTTATGTTAATCTTTACTGAAGATGTCCCCAACCCCTCTAGTAGTATTTCTTCTCTTTTTTACTTGCATATAAAAATAGAAGGATGAAAGATATTTTCCTCATTCCCCTCCTCCCTGTTTTTTTCATTTCCCCTTACCTATTTCATCACCTCAGGAAATTAAAACAAACCAACCTCCAATGTAAGAATTAAAATACAACATTAAATAAATATGTCATTATGTTTCAAATCAATTTTAAGAATAAGCAGGTCAGATTTTCTTTTGATACTAACTGATACACAAAGATTTCTACCATTTTCTGTGCAGTTAAATATGCTTACACTGGCAAACACAGGAGGAAGAATGTAATTTCAGATTTGCTCTCGCTCTTCTTGTTTGCTGAAATATTTATACTACACAGATTCTGTGTTGGTTCAAAAAAATTTCTCCCTCAGATATGATATTCTTCAAAGCTTTCAGTGCTAGAATGAATCTGAAGCAGATCTTGAATTAATTTTAACACTGGCTTTGCACTAAAAAAGTACAGAAGAGCTTCATGAAAAATCTGTTAGATGCTCCAGTTGGGGACGATCCTTTAACTTGAAAAAGCCAAATTATTTACTGTTCTGTTTAATGTTTCCTTAAAATAAAATTTAAAAAAAAGGTAACACTTTCCACAATGATCAAGAAGGTACTCATCCTTAAAATTCCCTCTAACCCCAAAACATAGAAACAAGAATTCTTAGAAACTATTTCAAGATTTACAATTTCTGATCCAGATCAAAAACATAACCACAGGTGCAGAGTCAGACTACAAGCCCTCACAGCTCAGCATTATGTTTGTCCACTTAGAAGCCAATTCTGGAAAAGATGACCAGCACAGGAAGTAAAAGTAAATAAAAGCAAGTAAAAAAGAGAAGAAATACTATTAGAGGGGTAGGAGACATCTTGGGCAAAGATTAACACTAAATTACAGGGTTGTCTTGCCTCGCATAAATGATCTGCCCTTCAGATGCCCTCCAATCCATCCTGTGCCATCACAGCATTTAGGAAAACAACACAAGTATTTCTAACATATGAACTTACCATGATCTTGCCCACACACATTCTTAGCATGTAAAAAGGCCCATGAAAAGGAGCTTCACACCTCAAGACCTGCTGTATGAAGCACATACTCCTTTCTTTTGAACCTCTTCCTCCTATTTTTCCTTTTTCCCCCCCTTAGATCTTGTTTTGGGAAAGGCAATGAATTATTGATCCCAGTTCACACACAGTTCATCAGCCACCTGAAATAATTCCTTTGTCCTTGGCCAGCAACCTGCACATTACATCCACAGTGGGCTGGTTGTGGTGACCCTGAGTAGCTGCAGGTCATAACTCAGGGCAGGTAAATTGTGATTGGCAGCACTGGTGCTAAATGGAAGTTCAATTCTCTTACATATTATTCTTATTCTTGTTATGACAACCCTTGAAAATGCTTGTCTTAGACTGCTAAAAGCCTTAACTATTAATTGTGAAAGTTTTCTACAGAGAATTCTAGAAGCTAATAGTTAATATGTTCTAACATTAGGATAACTTCCTTCAGGCTGTCAAGCAGCAGCCATTACCACACTGCTGGAACCAGACCAGGATTTAAGCCAGCAGCCTTGCCTGGAGCCCCTTCCCAGGGCTGCAGAGACTCTGGAGCAGCTGACAGCACGGACAACACCAGGCACATGACTGATGTTTGTGTGGTGCTTCCTCTTCTCTGCCATAAGAAGGGATAGAGGTGATCTTTAAGTGACACTGCAAGTTCTAATAGGAATATCCCACACAGAGAGCACGGCAGAGAAGCCGCAAGGGGGAAGTAGCACCAAAACAAGAGAGAGAAGCTACAGGAGAGATGGACCTGTAAGTGATCAGGCTGGGTAAATTGTGGGGAGGAGAACTGAGCCACAGCACTGAAGAGAACTGCTGTCTCTGCACACTGGTACACCCTATGAATGTGAAGAAGTGTCAGCATTGTAAGGCATAATTCTTCCTTTAAAAAAAAATCATAATTTTTAAAACATTGTTAATCTTACAGTAGATTTCCTTAAAACCTGTATTTTTATGACAGAAAACAAAAATACATAACTATACAATCTCTGTTTTAAAAGTAAACTATAAAAATTTTTCTTCAAATTTTTATTCTAGGAGCTCAAAGCTATTATTTTTATAACTGTTTTGTTCCCTCACATTTCACTGTACATCACATATTCTAAACTATAAAATATTGACAATTTTACAAGGACAATAACCTTTTAATGACTGAACACATTACCTAAATTTTAAAAAAAGCTAATCTCTATGAAATAAGCAGTTCCCTATCTCAGCTTGTGCAAAATATATTGTTAACCTTCTTGAAACTGCAGAGCTGACAACACTGGGAAAAAGTCTACCTCTACCTCCACAAAAAACCCTCTTAGGTACCATCACAAGTTTAATTCTGATATAAGTAAATTTATATAAACTAACCAAGTAATTTGGGTATTACCTAGGAGGCATGACATCTAAAAGTCAGTCTCTGTTGAATAAAATTGAAATGGATATTGGAACAACTAATTCACCAAAGTTATTGAAAAAAAATTTTATGTGTGTTGTAGGCTTTTCTCAGGATCTTTAAAATTGATTCTATTTTCAATATATCTCTTTTTTAAGTGACACCATCATTTGTATATTTAACGACACCCTAAGGCTTCTCTTGGGCACTGATCTATTTGTATGTGATACATGCCATTGAACTAGTTTACCTATATATGAACAAATCTCAAGGGTTTATTATTTTGTTGTTCTTTCACAATCCTTTTGCTTTCACAGTTGTGCACAGCGGTAATGTATAAAATAAGTTGGGATTTTGGGGTGGCTTGAGGCAGGGATTGCTTCATTCTCTTGAGACAGATGTTGTTTTGCCATCGAACAAATGAGGTTAGCTGATCTGAGGAAGTTACCAGATCTTCTCAGCAGTACAGTAGGGTAACATCAGTGAAAGTAATATTTAGTTCTTTCTTGTATGTATTACAGTTGGAAGTCCTTTTATTATATTAAAATAAGATATTAAATTCATACATTACCAGATGTTGAGACAATTAGTCTTTAATCATTACAATAGCAATTTCTGTTTCTGAAACAACTTTCAGGCTAACATTCTGCTTCTTAGTTATCCACAGAAAACTGTTCAAGGATTCAATTTAAAATTAATTAAACTTGAAAATCTATTGAGGTCAATGTTAATTTGAAGATTTGACAGTGCCAATTTTTTTTTTTTTAATGTAAAGAATTTTTTTTTTCCCAAACACCACTGTTGGAGAAAAGGTAATTATCTAATTATGAGAGGCTATGGCTTTCACTCTAAGCAATAAATTATCTTCAAAAGAAACTTGGATATGCAGTAAATTAAGTACCAAAAGATGACAGTGAGGTTATCTTCACTTTCAGTATTATATTAACTGTCATGAGTGCACAATTCTTTGATGAACACATCCTAACAGTTAACTGGTATGAAGATGTTAACGACGTCAGTATTGAAGTTTATGTAACAGCCTGTAATCAGAAAAAAAATTCTCCCTGAAAATACAGCAAGAGTAACAATTTCCATCATTCTATAATTTTTAAATTTGGATTTATCCACTGAAACTAAAAAGATATGTGAAGAGAA
This sequence comes from Euphonia xanthogaster, assembly GCA_034509185.1. Lineage (NCBI taxonomy): Eukaryota > Metazoa > Chordata > Aves > Passeriformes > Fringillidae > Euphonia > Euphonia xanthogaster. The sequence continues at coordinate 95,763,166 of JAYDZK010000113.1, forward strand.
AGAAAACATAAGGGGAAGTTAGAAAACTTTAAATTGATACAAAGGAACAAGTCTGCCATGGACCTGTGCTTTGTTATTTCCTACCTTCACCGTAGCCCAGAAAGACAGGAGTTTCTCAGAACACTGCATTTCCAAACTTCATGCTCATAAGAACTACAGAGTATCTTTGAATTTGTTGCACAATGAAGTCTTGAAACTGAGACTTTTAGAGATTTCAGCATCATCAGATTGGCAGAAAACTCTGCTTGACTAAAATGGTTCAGGTAACTTTTCCATTAGCTCAAAACAGGACTTGTGAAAGAGTTTTGCTTCAGAAAGATCAGGTTTGAGGAAGGCTAGAGTGCTCACAGAGTTATTTTCTTCTTGGAGTGACACAGGGCAGACAGCCAGGGAAGAAAGGCACTCTTGGAAAAGTGGAAAAAAATTAAGTATGCTTTTCAGGGGAAACAGGAGCTTGTATTCGTGAGCACAGAAAAACTTTTGACAAACAAAAACTCCAAACAGAAACTGAACAAGACAGCTGCTGTCTCCTGATGGAAGCAGAAAGCTGGGGCAGAAGAAGAAGGGAGGTATTTTATTGGGAAGCAGCACTGCCAAAAATCTCTTCAGCCCAGATAGCCCCTTGGTTCCTGTGGTGTGGTCAAACGCAGAAGCACCCAGTAACAGTTTAAGAAATTCAAGCTGTTTTCCTTTCTTCCTTAGTTGAAAGGTGTATAACTGAAATGCCACGTGAATTAAAAAATAGATACAATGATAATAGGTGATGCCCTATCTATTTTTCAAAGGGCTTCAGCATCTCTCCTATGAGGAAAGAATAAGAGAATTGGGATTGGTCACCTGGAGAAGAGAAGACTGACCTAATGACCTAATTTTGGCCTTCCAGCACCTGAAGGGAGCCTAAGAGAAGGTTGGGAGACTTTTTACCAGTGTGTAGTGACAGGATGAAAAGGAATGGCTTTAAACTGAAGGAAAGTAGGTTTAGATTAGCTATTAGGAAGAATTTTTTTTTTTCTTTGAGGGTGGCAAGGCACTGAAACAGTTTGCTCACAGAAGTTGTGGATGTCCCATCCCTAAAAGTGCTCAAGGCCAGGTTGGATGGGGCTCTGAGCAAACTGGTCTAGTGGAAGGTGTGGCAGAGGTATTGAACTAGACAATCTTTTTAAGTCCCTTCCAACTCCAAGCCATTCTATAAAGCTGAACTAAGAATCTGCCCTGAGGCAGAACAACTCCTATTTCCAAGTCATTCCTCAAAGCCTAAGAAATAGCCACTGGTCTCCACTCCCTACAATATCCTATTCCTACTTCACATGGCATGAGAGGAACCAATAGTTATTACCTTATCAGAGAAAAAAAAAAAAAAAATCAAAGTGCATACTAGTGGTGCAAAGGATGCCAAAACTGGCTGAACCTTTGAAAAGGAAAAACAAAAAAACAAAACCAAATCAAAACAAAAAGATGGATTGCAAGCAAATTGCATGTGCTAGGGAAAAATAACAGAATATTGGAATATTGTTTCCTAAGTATCAAGGACTTCCACTAGATCTTGCAGCTTTGTAAGTATTGAGGTCTTAATCGCAGAAGGTGATGTATTTTAGGCCCTGACTGCCAAGCCCTGCTTTGGTCCCAGGGTTGCATTATTAGACATGCAGCAAGATTTCGGCATCAGGCAGTGTCTCATTCCTTATCTTCTACCACAACTATGAAGATTAAATGTGGGGTAGAAATAGTACTGTAAGTATAAAATATCCAGCTCTGTCTGGATCATGCCAATTTTACAGGTGGCTGAAAATTTACTTCTTACTCATCTTCACTACTTACCACTGAAATATTTGAAGGCAAGTTTATTTTTCACCGAATTTCTGGAGTGAACACAATAAACATAAAGAAGAACATCATGCAGACCTAGTAACAAAACCCCTGCAAGATTCCCTAGGGGAACAACCCCCAGGGGAACAACCACACAATGCACTGAGCCTAAAGCAATACCAGCCCCAGCAGCAGGAAATAGGAGAATGTGTTGTTCTCTTAAACAGCAAAAGCTATGAATCTTTCCTGGTTACTGTTTGAGGACTTATGTTACAGAATAAACAGAAAAGTACATATCACTGTGGACAACACGAGCACTAATTACTTGCTACCAAGGCTGGACTTTTAGTTTGTTCGCTTTAAAAAAAGCCCTCAAACCAAACAAATACCACCACCATCACACCTGGTTATAAACCAAGGCCTAAGGAGCTGCTGGCACTCACTTGAATTTGAGCAGTGAATCCAAGTCTGAACTGCAAGAAAACATGTGAACAAGTGTGCATATCTTCTGTAACACACTGTTTATCTTTGATCTTATTTGTGTGACTTCCCAGCATCAAGTGAATATATGATGAACAATATCTAAATTTCTATTTTGGAGCTACATAAGAAATATATGGATGTTTGAAAGGCAAGAGGCAATATATTACCTTTGAGGTACATTGGGATGAAAAGGAGACTTTGGTTATGAATTCTGTAAATTTTTAATGGAAAAAACCCAACTAAAGTGATCAAAAGGTTAACTTAATATAGTATTTATGCATACCTTTCAAAAATAATATTCTAATTATAGCCTGGCTTTTTTTTTTGTTTTGTAAACTAGAAATTAAAATAATTGGTATACAGAAATACTTTGAAAGTCAACTAGCAAGGGTTAAAAAATAAAGAATAGTTAAAATAGTAACCATTAAAATTTAAATGTTTAAGTCAGATACAAAAATTTTACAGTGTCTTTCAGGATTTTCTTTTGTTTTAGAATGCCATTAATGTATAGAAGACTCCACAAACCTTTTTGTGAATGAATTTTTTTATTTACACACTGTATCCAGAAGCAGATACATAAATCCTTATACAATTATTTTTCAAAAATGTGCAAGAAATTACTATAATTTTGTTTACAAACCAAAACACATTAAAATCAATGGACTTTGGATAATTCACTCTGCGGTGTGCTTAGTACAAATAGTGCACACCAGATTTGAAACAGAGAAAAGTGTAAACTACAGCAATCTGGATTGCAAGTATTAACTTCATGGCACTCCATCATCACTATAAAAATTCTTTAATCCAACAGGTATTCATAAAAAGTTCGGTTAGAATTTTTCATTATCTGTGTAGAATTTAGACCACTTTCCAGATACAACAATGCCATATTTTTCACATTATGAACTACCATCTAGGCCATTTTTTATTTATAAAGAATGCCTGTGATTTTTATTCTTTGCAGTCATAGAAAGATTTAAAGAAATTAAATTGGCAATCATTAATTCATCTATAGCTTAGCTCAGAATTTGAAAGTTCAGTAACAGAGAAATACTTCTCGTCATAGCCCATATATTGCTGGTATGCTGTTTTAAATTTATAATTCCAGTATTCACACAGATGAAATGCATCAAAACAAAAACGGCACCGAATTTACTTAGCCCAGCAGTCAATATTCACAGAAAGAAAATTGGCTTTAACAAAATGCAAAGTCAGTTCATCTGAGAACAAAAAGTTTAATTAATAATTGCATTTCTGATCCTTCTGACAGAATTACATTTTGATAAAAAGATGGCATTCACTATGTCAACAGCAGGATAAGTGCTATATCCTTCAAATAGATCAAAGAATACATATCACTTTCAGTTGTTTATAACACTGGCTTACAAAACAAAACAAAACAAAATTTAAAAAAAAAGAGGCAATTGTGCAAACTTATTATTTCCAAATACAAGGTATCGTTTTGCTTTTCTAATTGGTAAAGCAAAGTTATCAGTAATGTCAATCATTTCAGACACTGAAAGGACTTTTATTTTAAAGTTTCATTTTTAAAACCATTTTTCCTCAATTCAATTGCATAAAAAGCATACTTTTTGAACCCTTAAACTGTTGTGCTCAATAAACAGCCATATTTCTACCCTATAAGGACCATAGTCTGTTAGCTTTTGTTCCTAGTGTATTTACTTCCAAAGGTCCCCAAAATATCCTCCCTCATCTTTCTTTTATTTGTCAAGGACACTTTGTTCCTCTAATTTTCATGAAGCAGAAGTCAACACAAATTTTGTGGTTATTTTGAGTGCTTCTAAATTGACTCATAACTAAATGCTACTGTGTTTCTTTTATATTAATCTTTATAATAAGAAATTGTAAGTATCTTTAATATTTTCAAAGTATTTTTTTTAAGTTCATTCTCCTGGCTGGCCAGACACCTCAGTATGAAAAGTACAGTGAGGTTCTGATTAAAAAAACCTGTAAAAATAAGTATCTGTGTCTACTTACTACTGATTTAAAGTATTTGGAGCTTAGTAGAAATATCACCACCACTTTTTATTTGGAAGCAAAGTGCTCTATGGTTCCTACGTCCTAGACCTCAACCGCTTTTAAGTGTTCCTTTTGTGGTAGCTTTATGGCAGGGGAAATGACATAGTTAACCTGATTAAGTCCACAGATGAACAACACAGCAAGGAAGGCAATTCAAAAACTGGACAGCTGTTTTAAAACAGTTTTTTATTTAAAAAAACATCATTTAAGAGTGAACAACTGAAATTTATAAAGGCATGGGCAAGAATTTTAGCATGTGTGCTCTTGCACGTTTTTCAATTCCACAATAAGACCAGGATATTATAGCTTCAAATATTTATGTTTCAACGCAATGACTGCTAAATTAATGCATGTGGCATAGTATAAACATATGTTTAATGTATTCAATAGTGGTATTAATGAAAATATTTTATATACTATAATCTTTCAAAGATTCTGTAGAATGCATAGGCCCTCTTAGTATGGGGAAAGAATTTTTAAAGTGAAGAAAATGCCAGAGGTTTTCTTCCAAAAGTATGCATCTGAAATCCATAAAAATGATTTTCTTTTTCCTCTCCACAGACAGAATCAGAACACTGTACCATACAATAGGTTATTGTGCCTTTTTGAATAAAGTTAGTGATCCTGATTCAGGGGAGGGGGAATGGGACATGACTGGGTAGGGGGAGAAGTCAGTAGAGGGGAAAAAAGAAAAGAGAATCCTCCCTTTCATACATATATCTCCACGGCAGAGCCAACAAATCACATGTATAGACTGCTCTAGATTATTTTCTTTTTTAAGTTTAAAACTTTATCAGACTAAAGAGGAAATCCTTATTCTCCCTCCCTTAAAAGCAAAGGCAGTCTTTATCTACCTTTGATTTTCTTTTTTTATTTTTTAGTTAAACATTATGGTCAAAAAATAAATTAAAAAAATATAAATTTTGTCTATCAATTCAGGCAACCCAAGATGTAGTGCTACTGCACCACCTTGCAGCAATACTGTATTCATTTCTAAAGACTCATTTTAGGGGACAGAAATGCTAGATTAAAGAAAGAGAAGAAAATGACCCAAACAAGAAAGATGTATCAAAAAGATGGACTTTTTTCTAAGGTGATCTTTACTCATTACCATGTCTACCAGAGATGGGGAATATGACATTTTAAAACACAAAACAGGGGGGCAGAGGCATGCAAAGCAAGGCCTCTCAGCAAGACAGAGGCAGGCCTCCTTCCCAAGCCAGCTATGGCCCCTTTAGCAAGTAACTCATAAAAGTGATAAAAACATGGGAGAAAAGAAAACCAAACTAAAATAAAACAGGAAAATGCCATGGATTAACCTTGCACAATGAAAATATTACAGTGTAGAACCTGTACTCCCCACTGAAAGTCTTTTTTTCCCTACAGAAGGTTGGAATAACTGTAAGCTTTCCAAATGCCAGAATCTTTGACAGATATCATAAACACTTATTTAATTGATTCAATATTTCATATGTCAAAACATATTTCATGACAGCAAACTGAAACCTATTCTGCGGTCACTGTAAATCCAAACATCTCTTCCCAATAATTTTAAAGGCTAGGAGAATAGCACTTTAGAGATGCATTTAAACATCTTCCATATAAAATGTTATCAGTCCTGTTCCTTCCTCCTCAAAGGATATAGAAAAAAGGGGAAAATGATCCAAAGGACATTAGTGTAGTACTGTACTTCCTGAAGTGAAAGAAAAATGTGGAAAAATGGAAATTATAAAATCTCAAGTAGCTTGAACATAAATATGGTAGAAATCATCCTATTAGAAGTTTTACCCCATCCCCAAAATGGCTTATAAATTTACGCTCCCATTATAACAATTCCTAGAGTCTTCCCACAAATCCAGGAAACTTCCTTCCCTTACTCTGCAAGAGTAGGCAGGAGGGGAAAGGAAAGAAAGAGGGGACCTGGAAGGTGTTCATTTATTAACTGATGGCATGATTATAAAAGGTAATATTTTACAAGACCCCAATACCACAATTTTCTTCTAGGTACTATACATTGACTTTCATAGACTGTTTTTTAAAGGCCATTTTTAGAGGACAAAACACTGAGACGAGAAGAAGGCTGAACCAAGCTTCTCAAACACAAGAGTGTACAGACAGTACAAGGCTTAGGAGGAAGGCTTTTTTTTTCCCAAAGATATGCCGCATAACCATTTTCTTATCACACAGCTCTGTCTATACATAAGGGCATATCTCTACAGAAATGTCTAATTACGACACTAGGAAACAGTTTTTAACTTAGATGTAAAATCAGTAATTTAAAATACCAGTATGTAACATATCCAGGATAATTTTTTTCCAGAGGTTGTTTTAAAGGAAAAAAAAATTCCATTCAACAAGTTTCATTTGACTTTTACTTATCGTTGAATACACATGAAATGTGCTTTCAATGCATAAAAATCACAGTGGATAGCAGCAAAGGACTTGGGGGAAATTAAGGAGAATTTGATCATTCACATTGTGATTAATCTGCACATTGATGAAAGATAGCTATTTCACACTTCTAAAAATAAACTTGAGATCATTCTTTCAACAGAACAAAACAAGAAAAAAAAGCCTCCCAAAATACACAAAACCCCCCAAAACAAACAAATCCAAATGCATTACTTTTCTTTTACAGACAAAAATGAAATATTTTTATGGCAGCAAAAGATTTTGATAATAATGAAAGTCTGTAAACTGTAATTCAATCTCTTTTTGTTGTTGTTGTTCCCAAAGTGCAAGATGCAAGATTCCCGTAAGCTTTCAGTAGTGCTTTTCCTGTAAATAATCCTTCATTTTGTTTGGCAAAGGCAGTTTTTGAATCAGGTCTATTCTGGTGTACTGACGTATTACAAAACGACACAGGTACTGTAAAGAGCGCACCTGCATAAACCGGGACACTGGATTTGTCAGTCTCACTGGGTAAGTTGCAGATCCTGGCAGCCGGGATCTCGAATAGCAGAAAGCTCCATTTTCAGAGTCCCTGATTGAATGTTCAATTAAGTCAACTATAGACGTATGTCCCTCCACATCTGGCTGTTCATAAAAACTAAACCTACCATTTGAGTGTTCAATTCTAGTGTGAAGAGTTTTTCCATGGGAACGAAAACTCAAACTTAAAAGATAACGATCATCAGAACTATCTCGAACGAGAAACGAGCCATCAGGCACATTAGCTAATTTTCCCTCTGCCTCCCAGCGTGTAATGGGGCCCCAGTACCATCCTTGTTTTGCAAGTTTTTTCAGTTCTTCTGTGAGGCTTGTCACAACCATAGGACCGCTGTTCTGTACAGAGTCATAAACTCTTCCAACTCCTGGGGCAGTGTTAGGATCAAAATTCAAATGGCAGCGCATACTTTCAGCCACATGGGCATCTGTGCCATTTAATCCATTGAAGTTCCTTTGGATTTGATTATTCTGCATTGGAGGTAGCAAAGGTGAGAGTGGAGGGACATCGCTATGATTAACTCTTGGGCTTTGCAACATGACTCCTGTGGTACCAATCAACAAACCATTCACTGTCTGGTCCACAAAGATATCCGGTGCAACGACTACATCCTGATCCACTTGGCTCTCATCTTCATGGAAAGCATTTCCCCCCACTTGAGAAGAAACAGTCGAAACTTCCATGGGTGAGGAACTATCCAGACAATAACTACGTGATCCTTCCAAAGGATACATTCCCTCATCTAAAGGCACAGTATACTGAATGTAGTCCTGAGGCATTAATCCAATAACTACAGGCACATGTTCATCAATATGAAGATGCAAGTCCCCGTTCTGAGATTCTGTATTTTTTAATGCATTGGTTTGTTCCTGGAACACATTTTCTGACTGCAAGTCATGGAAGTCCTTTCGAACACCATTCAGTGCTGGGCTTGGATTAGAGGAATGGACCAAGGCCTTGACTTTCACTTCCATTTTGATGCAAGTCTCTTCTGAATTTGTAGGTCGAAGTGGCCACGGAGTTGGGCTGTAATGGTGATTACGGAGGGAAGTGGATCTCAGAGGTCTTTGAGCTCGCACATCTTTGAAGGTTATTGGAGCAGATGAGGAAGAAAATGTGTCATCATCTGCAGAGCTTACAGATGGTGTGCTGCCTTTGCCTTTCTGTTTTTGTTTTGCTGAAAGCCTCCTTTTTAACGTACCCATTAAACTTTCACTTTTTGATCTATTTTTGCCTCCTTTTTCATCTTCGCTATTGACTTCACAGCTAGCCAAATCTTTACCATAGCAGCTGCCAAACAAGGAGTCATCTTTTCCAAATTCACTTAATGATGGCTGCTGAACCACTACAAAGTCACTTTCATCTTTACTTTTATTTAAGTTAAAGGACTTGCGAATTGTTTTGAGACTAATTTTCTTCATTATGACAAGTTACCAAATCTGGCTGATCAGCAGTGCTTGCAGTGATATAGCCCTAACACATGAAGAGCAGCTTCTGCTTCATTTATGTGTTTTAACCAGCCTCATTTAACTTCAAGAGCCATTTCCTGGAAAGAAATAAAAAACAATTACATTCACAAAATAAATATTTCAAAAATTATCTATAAGGGTTTCCCACTCTCCAAGCAGAACAGAAGTTGCAATATTTTAACAATGGGCATCACATAAAAGTAAAAATAGGGAGACGACTTAGAAACAATCAGGCTCAAAAAATGAAACTCCTACATCGGCCTTGGAGATTTCCACAACTTCTTTCTGCTTTCAGCACGGTAATTTTTGAAACATCCACACACCTTATATTACACTCACAGGCACATATATTTAATGCATTTACATATAATTTTCAAACACATAAGCACTCTTCTCTTTCCAAAGGCTCCTAAAAATCCCCACACAAGTAACTACAGAAAATAAAACTACAGAAAACATTCTAATCAGCAGAATTCCTACATGCAGGTTAAACTGTGACTGGTCCTAAAAACATGGTCTTATAAGGTTATACTTTCTCTACACAAGAAAGTTGAGTAATATTTAGAAGGTTGAATATTTATAGGAAAACTAACTGTAGTGAAAATACAGATTTTCCTTAACAGCAAATTAACATACATTTACAGCAAGTCTCCTCCTGAGTTTCTGTGAAACAAAGGATTTCCTATCTGTTTTAGCCACAGAAAACCAAGTCATGGGCTCTTATTGCCTAAAATTATTAGAACTTTTCTTCCTCCAGTATTTCTGCCAAGACCTAGTGGACACAGCTGCTCAAGTTCCAGACAACTGCTCCCACCTGGCATCTTGCAGAATCAGATACACACAAATTTCATCTTTCTGATTCTTTTTTTTTCCTCGATTGAGGTTTGACTGTGTTTTGGGGGGGGCTTTGGAGGGGCATGGTTTATTTCATTTTAATTTTAGCTAGATCTTCCAAAGTAAAGACCTCTGCAACGAGAAGGACAACGCATGGGAAAGAGAAGACAGGGAAGTTGCTACTCGCACAGAAGCAGGTACTACAATTAGTAGTAATTGTTATTCCACGTACCTCCAAACACGTGCGATGTTAGCAGCACAACCTGTAGCAGCAAGCCTGGCTCCAGGCTAAGCATGGCAAGCTGAAGGAGTCTAAGAATCTTTCAAGAAATCTTCCAGCCTTGGTGGACTGAGGGGAAAGTAAAACAGCCCTTATATATGCACTTCCCACTTTTCTCCCAGATATCACAATACAAGCAAACCGAGAAAAACAGCGCAACTGACTGAAATAAGTTTTACCAACTAAACAATAGCGTTTTCTTAAATAAGCATTCAAAAACTGCATAAAAGCATGGAAGGACAATGATTACTATAACCAAAAAGCAGTCCACTGCCTATTGCTGTTGCCCAGCCCAGCATACCCAAAGCAAACTAGAAGGCAACGTGAAGTATCTACGGATTCTGATCTTCAAAACACCTTGAAAAATTTTAAGTAAAACCCTGCTACTGGAGGCGTGGACACTGCTCCATAAAAAGCAGAAGTAGTAAAGATTGATTTACTAGGATTGTACCCTAGTCCTACCTGTATCAACCTATTTCAAAGACTGGTTCTGTCTCCTTGTCATAACCTCTGATATTTCCCAAGTCCATCTTTAGAGCACATTCAAATCTTTCCATTTCATTTTCTTAATTACCAAACTAAATAACATTTTCCTTTCTTTCAATGGGGAGAAACTAAAAGGTTTCTCCAGTCTCTAAACTGATTTACTTTCTACCAGCAAAGAACAAACATGACCAAAACATTTCCTAGACAAAAGAATCAATTACTTGCCATAAATGAGTGTAAAAAAACAGAACCAGTATTTTATACGTTCACTAGTTATTTTCCACTTTTAACATGTTACCTGTTGTATCAAGAGTCATGAAATCCTAAAACACCATCCTCCAGTTACACAATGTGAACACAATCCTAAGTTATGGGTATGAATTTTCAAAGGTTAAAACACTAGGTTTACTTTTCTAAAAGTGCAGATAAAGGGAGACTTATATGTCAATTAAAAGGAGACTCAAAATATCATTGACTTTCTAATCCTAAACCATTTGGATTTTGCCACCTTTCCAATTTGCAGAACTATTTTTGTCATATGTAACCAAATTAACCTACAAAATGAGTGAAAATTACAACTTCAGGATTCCATTGCTTCTCCTAAACTAACAAAGTCAGAGCATTGATTCATTTGATAAAATTAACTGTGCTTTTATGTACGTAGTACCAGAAGCCTGGGAACTATCACATTAACTCCACCTGAGAAATCCACAGTGTTCTCCAACTACTTCTGACATCTACAAGCTGATATTATTTCCACTTCTCCAGAAATGTTCTCCCCTCCTTGTGGAAGGTACTGTCTGCAGATACCAACCTCATCACTCTTATGACCAGTACCAGGACTCAAGGGAACAGCAGGAAGGTGAATCAGGGGATATTTAGGTTGGATACCAGGAAAAGGTTTTTCACACTGAGAGTGGCTGGGTACTGGAACAAGCTCTCCAGGGAAGTGGTCAGAGCACAAAGCCTGACAGAATTCAAGAAGTGTCTGGACAAATGCTCTTAAGCACATGATGTGATTCTTGGGCTGTCCTGCACAGAGCCAGGAGCTGGACTCAATTACCCTGATGGGTCCCTTCCAACTCAGTATATTCTGGACTCTATAAAATGGTTGGTTTATTAGTTGTATTCTTGTAAAAACTCATGTCAAGATATAAGAAAGGTTTGATAATCAACTGTAAAGCACATAAACAACATGCATCTATCCAGAAGCCCAGTTCACTCACACATGAGATGATAAAAATCTAGTGACAGTCCAGGTAGAAGCTCTTCAAAGTAAACCAAACACACTCACATCATGAGTCTCTAAATAAGTCGTCCATATGAGACCCACCCTATGATACCTCCTACACATATTTTATCCAAGGCAGGAGAAAACAAATACGCCCTGAAGTCAAATACCTGAATTGATCCTGATACATCTCTTTCTTTGCACCAGCTAACTCTGCATTCCATATCAATGTGTTTAAAAACACTATATAAATGGCCCTCAATAGATTACACACTCATACATCTTCAAGTATAGAATTCATTACAGTCTTCATCTAATAGAGCTGGAGCAGAAGAGGCCAGGCATACCCTGGAATACATTAAAATGGATTATGCAACTTCACAACCCTCAGCACAGCAACAGCTTCACTAGTACTTTGCACAAATTACGGCGTGACTGAAGCTTCCCACCTATGTGCTCTTCCAGTGCCATCTGCTGTACAGTGAATTAGACAGCCTAACAAGAGATAACTCTAGAAATTCTTCTGACAGATATTTGGAACTACAAACAGAATTGAACTCCACCAATGTATTCCCAAAGCCTGATGGCTACAGGTGCAGAAACACCTGGAACACACAGACTGAAAATGAGAGATCAATCAAATCCAGAAAGAAATGAGATCTTAATGCACAGAATAATGTGGATTAATGAAATTCAAACTTACGAACTTTCACAAATTCTGCATCTCAGAATTTTTAATATTATGCAGGTTAACAAAATACAAGCCAGGTCTCTGGATGCAAACTACCAAATTACTACCTAGTAAACACTGCGTCCCCTTCTGCACATAAAAATATGTGTAATGAAATGCAAAAAATGTGTGTAATGAAAACTAAATTTGCACACCTCACTTGGAGGAAGAGCAACATTTATCAACCACATACGAATGTGAAGTTACTAGTGAAGATAATTAGGGCTAAAAGTTCACTTTACAGGCTGCTTCTTGGAAACCTGAAAAGCAGGCCATGCAATGGTACATTAATTATTATGGTGGCCAACACCGATGTATGAAAAATTATGGAAGTTTTAAATATATATAAATTTCCGCAAATCCGGTTTGAATATTCCAACATTTCAGAGTAATTTCAGTTTGATGGTACAAAATGGTTTCAGTAGATTGGAAACACATAGCTAACTCTAAGCAGTGCTTGCAAAAGTACACCAACAAAGAAGTTTGATTATACTGTCTTTATTAATTTCTGATCTTTTCCACACTTTTATTTTTGGCATACTCATTTCCAAAGACAAATACTATAAACAATGCTGCCAAAATGCACTACAATAGAAATAAACCAGGAATAACTTTAGGGAGTTAGAACAGAAAATATCATACTGGAAACATACAGCAAAATACAACTCATGTTTGAACAAAGAATTGTCCTTAAACAATTTTATTTAAAAAAAAATCACAAAAATGACTTCAAATTATTAGTCAATTCTACTAAAGAAAACTTTTTAAAAATAAATGCTAATCTGCTTATTTATTTCCATAAAGTGAAACAGTTGAGCATCAAACTTGATTTTCTTTTTAGCCCACATTATCCTGCATCATTTCTGAAAAGTCTGTCTTTCACTTAGAAATATATAATCTTTATTCTTATACTGGATCATCATAAGACTTACATCGTTTACAATTTCAGTTTATCATATTTTAACACAATTATTTATATTAGGAAAATAACTAAAAATACCTCAAAAGTGAAAAGTTTTGGCATTCCTGGGCATGCCAACCACTAAGTTCTCATTACTGTCAGATAATGAAGCTTATTCTAATCTGCGGAAGTTTAAGTTGTCATTCCCCTGCTTTCCCTAAATTGTCACTGAAATATATTCATGCATTCTTTGGAAGAGCATGTCGAAAACAGCATCTTAGGGTAATGCAGATTTCAAGTGCTGCATTTTGGAAATTCCTAAGTGTCTACATTTTCTCCAAAGTTACTAAATCTATTAATATGAATTATTAAGAAGGTGGTCTCCATACCCATTCCCATCAACTTTACTTCAATACTGAAGTCTGTATCACTGGAAGTTTTTCTTCAAACCAGTATACAAAATACTGACTCGAGGTATTTCCTGTTATGTACTTAAGAGTTTCAGACTATATGAGTACAAAAACTACACACAAAATACTCATTAAGTAAAGAGAGATTCAGTATCTACTTCAAACACAACAAGTTTCTAAAAGAACATACACACTACAAGGCAACTTTTAGCTTTTTCTCTATACATGCCATAAGCACACTGAAGATGGTGAGGTTTTTCTCTTCACCGATCTTCAAGTAAATTCCAACATTATACTCCTTTTCAGTAAGGAGAATCTTTAAATGAAGTAATATAAATTCCATTGCATACTCTTATTCCTTGAAAACAGCAAAAAAAAGTAAATGGTTTTAGTAGTGGCTTCCTTGCTAATGGATGAACACTCCCCTAATATGATCATAAATTTTATAAAAGCCCTTCTGACTTCCATACCTGCTTTTCTAGTGAGCTCAAGGCTCAGATGTACAACTTCACATAAAATTGGAACAAGGAAAAACACATGAGAAGCTCATCTGACAGTACATTACACTTATAACAATTCAAGAGTAGTGAAAGACTCCTATTTTTAAGCAAACTAAACAAACACCTGAACCACGAGTTACTCACCACAAATTTAAATTTCTACCCTCTATGACTGGAGCAGCTGAGGAAAGTACAGTCAACCTCTCTACAGGGCAATATAATTTAACAGGTTTTATACAGATTACAATTTAAAACTAACTAACAGTAAGTCACATCATTTAGTCATATCATCTCTCCTATTTTTTTTTCCTCCTTTTACAGAACTTAAACATAAAACAGTCCATGGGCACTACTGTTCCAACACAGGATAGTGTAACTCTAATCACTACCACCCTTTAGCAGAGAATAACCAAGGTCCCCCTTTGGTAATACATAGAAAAGTGGGGTAAATTAATAATGAAAACTTGACACAATCAAATTTTTCTAAGTCACTTCTGATTATGGGAATTCAAAGTATGTAAAACCAGGAACAAAGCCACTGGAAAAGTCCAAATACCTCGACTTCTTTTCCCTGGCCTGCTATAGAAAAAGGATGCCCTTTAACATTTAGATTTCCTTCATTTTTTTTATTTAATTTTCTTTCTTTTAACACTATTTATTCCATGAGTGCTTGCAGTAGGTCCTGTTCTTTCCCATATTTGGTTGCAGAATGGAATCTTTTTATCTGATTGGTGGTTTTCCTCTGGGGAGTAACTTAAGAGTGTTAAATGGCATCTCTATTATGGTTCGTATGTGTATATACAAACTTGTAACTATAATAATTTCATCACTACAACAGCCAAACCCAGTTACTAATATTAACAGACCTCAGCCAAAGTTGCATCTCTGTTACCCAAGGATGGCTGGCTGGGATCTGTATCTGCTCCTGAGCTACCATGGGCACACTAACGTGGGGGTATTAAACTGAAGTTGGCACCAGTTGGTGTCGGCTCAAGAACACACACAACATCATGATACCAGAGCTGCTGCTGGAGAAGGAAACTCCAGGGAAGCTGGGTGCATGACAGCCAGTAACCACTTAAGCCATTCCTGCTAGATCTCTTACAAACTGAGAATCAACACCCAAATAGGTAAATAAGCAGACTGTACTTTGCATACATTTACTAAAAGACAGACACAAGCATCACCTTTCATCACTTTCTTTTAAGCAAACATATGATAATAAAGCATACTGCTAACAAATTGTTTCAAGCATGTGGAAAAATTACCAGGAAAATGAAACCAATATTTGGGTCTAAGACCCTGATTAACAGCAAGGGAAAAAGGAGGAAAAAAACAAACAAACAAACAAACAAACAAAAAAAAAAAAAACAAACAAAAAACCCCAGCAGTTCTATGTATGCCAAGGCACTGAAAAAGAGAAAAGAACATTTTTTATTAATCAAATGGGAGAAGGCACTAAAGAAACCTGATGTCTTCACATATTTCACTGCAGGAAATCCCATCCATTGACTGCAAATAAACTTTTGCTTTTAGTTTTCACATAGCTGTGCAGAAGCAGATGAAGAGTGAGAATAAATGCTCAGTCAGGCTCTGTTTTCACTTCTTACTATTTTACAAGAATGTAGCAGCCAGCCTTGCAGCAGACTGTCAGCAAAAATTAAGTAGTTTCATAAGCAAAGGTTAGACTTCCTGGGAGATAATGCATGAGAATTCCTTTCCAACTAAGGGTCCATCCCCCACTCCATCCTGACAGAAGATTACACCAAAATGTTTCCCCTCCGTTGTAAGGTGGGGTAGCCTCAGCTTGATAATGGGGATTTATGGTTATCCAAGATATTTATGCAATCCTCTTAAACCATAACGTAGTTACGTTAGGAGTCTGAAAAGCTGTAAAACTATAATGTTTTACAAACCAGCATTTCATTCTACAACAGAGACCAACATCACATTCTGTAAAAGGAATCAATTTTGAAACATTTTTGCTCTAAGATGGCAAGGAACAGATTCTGTGCCTACGTATTACAGAACAACATAAGTATTTGAAATTAATATGAACATGAAAGGAAGAACAGAAAAAACACAGCAAAAGCAAAATAAAATTGCATTTCTGCACTTATATTCATTGAGAAGTGTGCATAAATGTCTAAATGCTGGAATGTATGTTGAAAATAACATAATATATATAATTGTATGGGCGCAGATACTAAAACCCAATGCAGTTTGGTTTCTGAATCTATAATTATGCATTTCCAAACATAATTTGAGAAATGCTATCCATCCATTCAAAGCATATGCCAGAAAGACAGAAATAATAAAGCAGACCATTCTCTCAAAGTGATTTTTTTTGTGGTCAGCAATAATCAGACCACTCTTCATGTTAGTGACAAAATAATATAATTGTGAGAAACACTTTTCCAGCCCTTCCCAAAAAAGGAAAGAAAACACTCAGGAGACATGCAACAGCTAAATAGGACCACTTCACGTTGACTTATATTGATTTTGGTTTCGCTTTCAAAGTTCAGGCTGGTGTTTCTACAGCAAGCACAGAAACACTGTTACTGTGTACAGCTTCCAAAACACGAACCAAGACAGCTGAAAAGGGCCGGCTGCAAAAAAAATATTTTGATGAGGAGACATTAAACAGGTAGCATGAATGATCTTTTCCTACTGTGCTATCAGAACACACATTCAACTTCTCAGGACAAACATCTGTCACCAAAGAACCGCACAGTACGAGGGGCATGTACCAAACAGGCAATACAGAAATACACTACTCAGTTAACACCTAATGCTACATTAAGTGTTTGTTTCCTGCTTCCAGGGGGAAAAATCACTAGAAAAAAAAAGGGTAAGACATTGTAAGGAAAAGAGGAAAATACAGGAAAAGTAATAGAAAGAGAAACTTCATACCATATGGTACCAATACAGAGATGATAATTCTAGGAGGCATTGAAAAACATCTGGAGGACAACTCAGTCATTGGTCACAGCCAGAACACTGTGTCATGAGAGGAAAGTCCTGCTGGTCAAACCTGATTTCCCTTTATGACAATGTAACCCACCTAGGTGATCAAAGGAAGCAAACTGATGTTATCTTTTTAGATTTCAGTACTTTTTGGTACTGTCACAGGATCTTTCTGGACAAAACATCCAGCACACAGCTAGATAAACACAGCATGGGATTGGTGAGCAACCGGCTCATGGGTCAGACACAAAGGGTTATAGTGAATAGGGTGACATCAGACTGGAGACCTCTCACTAGTGGGGCTCTGCAGGGCTCCATCCTCAGTCCTGTGCTTCTTTCAACATCTTTATAAATGACCTTATAAAGGACACAGAACTGGAAGAGACACTGAGCGAGTTTGCAGATGACACAAAATTGGGAGAAGCAGAGACGTCCTGCAGAGAGACCTTGACAAGTTAGAGGGCTGGGCAACCACCAACCATACAAGTTTGACAAGGGCAAGTGTCCGATTCTGCACCTAGGATGGGGCAATCCCATATATACAGACAGACTGGGGAATGAGATGCTGGAGAGCAGTGCCACAGAAAGAGACCTGGGGTCCAGGTCGATGGCAAATTGAACATGAGTCAGCAGTGCCCTGGCAGCCAGGAGGGCCAAGCCTGTCCTGGGGGGCATCAGGCACAGCATCACCAGCCAGGCAAGGGAGGGGATTGTCCCACTCTGCTCTGTACTAGGGGAAGCCTCACCCCACCTCAAGTCCCTTCCAACTCAAAATATTCTATGATTCCTATTGAAAATTATAAGGGTTTGTACAGCATCACTACATATGTCACTATACTATGAATTTTTAAATATTGCCATTCTCCCTAAATTATGAGTTGTTAATTTTTTATAGTCATCTTTTTTTGCTTCTGCCTGTCCCAGTCACCTGATGTGAAAATAAAGAGAGGAAGTAGTTTTAAATTACTATAGCACCAAGCAAGCATAATTGATGATTTTGCTTTCTTTAAGGTGCAGTATGGGATACTCTCTTCTTCAGGAGCAAAAATGACAAAACTACATATCAGGAAAGTTATGAAGTCACATTCACAAGGGAAAAAACAAACCCAAAACAAAGTTAAACCTAACGTTTAAACACCTCACTTGCCACACTATCTAGCCAACAGGTGGCTTCATAGCCCATGTTTGCAAAACAAGTACCTTCACCACTAAGTGGTAAACTGCTCACCTTTCCACTTACATTTGTCATTTATGCTTATCTGACAGACAACCAGGACCATATGTAATTGGCCTTTATTCCTACAAATAACATCCACCTGGCATCAAAGATATTAAAAAAAAAAAAAAAGAAAAAAAAATCTGCACAAATTAGCTCCAGGTAATACGATTCCTTTCAAAATATCCAGATGGAAAAAAACCCAACCTTTTAAAAAGTATGCCAAAAACATAGTAATTAAATTCTTCAAGCAATAATTCAAATTTAGTTATCTAATTTATTTCAGCAGGAACAAAAGAAACATTGTTAAACTCTAAAAGATAAATATATTTTACAGTGATCTGTCTACCAAATACATGAGCTGAAACAAAGGCCCCTGAAACAAGCTTTCAAGATAGCGACTGGCTTTATAACTCACTACACAGAAAAAGAGGATTCTGCTTTTCTGCCATATGCGGCACAGTCATGTTCTGCAATTGGAGAACGTGTAATTGCAGGAAGACTCGTTTTCCAATTTTTCAGCTCTTCTAGAAGGCCCAAACAAACAGCAATACACTGCAGCCTTACACTGTCTTGTACAATTCTGCCTTGGATCTCATGACTGAGGCTGACTCCAAATTAACCTCCCCAGTACAGTTTTTCATTGAGACTGAATGACCCTTTGAACTTGTACGACCAAGTAGAATCTCCAATGTTTTTACTGATATCACCCCTACCTGCCTCCATCAGGCCATTTTCAATAAGAATAAAAGCCTTCTTTCCTTAGAAGATAACACTATCCTCTCAATTCAAGCTAAGATGCAGCAATTCTTTATGAGACAGTTAACCCTCAACATAAATGGAAGGATTAAATGAACTCATTTATGGTCTGAGGAGAAAGAACACAGTGCCTTGATTAAAGAAAAATAAAAGTGGAAAGATCTTCCACAACATCTGTACAGAGTTCACACATGCAGAGAAATCTTCAAGTATGCTGAGGAGGAAGCAGCTAATAAGCACAATCCCCGGGATCACAGAGAAAAAAGGACTGACCTCTGCTTTGGGACTTTCTTCACTAAATTATCAGTGAAACACAATGTATTTGCTACACACATGTCACAAAGGTCCCACCATTCCCCTCCAGACCATATAAAAATGTTTACTGTCAATACTAGATACTCCTTGCCTTGCATCAAGGCATGTAGTTGCCATACAACTCAGATTTGATAAGTTTTCAAACTGCAGACTCCTGCCTCTATGGCTTTCCTTTTTTATGCACATTAAATCAGTTCACATCTTTAAGCTCTAACAGTGGAAAATTCTAACAGAATACAAACACCAACAACTGACATCATTCATGTGTGCATTGTTAAAGAAAAGTAATTTTGTGAAATTATCATAGATTTAATTCAATTTTTTAAACTAAAGACAGCAACATTTTTCCAAAGAAATAACCAATCCTGTTACTACAATGCGTTCATAACATACACATAATTTGAAAGTGTATGCATCCTTTCAATAAAACTCATTGAAAAGAGAAATAGATATTCAGTGAACTATGAAAGACCTGGGATGAAAAGGCATTGCCTACATTTAAATAAGTATATTTAGTCAACCAAGGTCATTCTAATCCCTGCAACAACAACAAATACATAAAATACTGCAATAGGGTGTCTCACAAAAAGTAAGAGGCTTCTATTCAAGAAGCCAAGTTCCCTAGTCACTTCTCAAAAGTTCAAGAAAAAAAAAAGCTCAGGAGTTAAAACTCACATTCAGAGACTATTGTTTGTTTTAGCATTACTTCCCATAGAAAGAAAACTCAGCCATGCAAGTTTTCTGTGTATGGCCTGAAGTCCCTCAAGGGCTGCCCAACCAAGCTTTATCAAATAAGCAGAAAGGAAGTGTCCCAACTAAGAGAGTAGTCATGGCAAAATTTCATATATTCTTACATATACAAAAATCCAAGGGCATTTCTAAACACAGGAAAAGCTTTCCCTGGAACTCAAAAGTATTTTGAAAACCAAGGAGAAAAGTGACATGAAACATCTCAATTTCTCAGAGAGATGATGTTCACAAAAACTGTTTCATTGTAACATAAAAATGTTTACCTCTGACCTTAAAGACACCACCCACGTTCACTAGAAGTAAAAGTATTTTGTTACTGTGATGTGTTTTTCAATTCTGATCAACTGTCAAAAAGTGAAAGGCTTAGGAGATACTTTTTATATCACTTCATTAAGAAAATAGCAGCACAAAATATTAAACCTCTAAAAATGATCTCTAAGTTCCACTAACAATTTTACTTTCTTGAAAATTTAAAACATTATCACTAAAATAATCACTATCAACTTCTCTCAGCAAGTAAAATCCTTTGTGCTTTTCCTCTTGAACAGCATAGTGAGAAAAGTAATTTTATATCCTTTATCTGAACCATTTATATAGGAAACATAGTAGACAATTTCATTAAGGTTCAAAGACCAAGAACTCAGAAGTTGAGAAAAGCCAGAAGAGTTTCCTAACCAATTCTCTTTCTTCTTTCACATGTGGGACAAAACTGTTTATATTAATGCTGCTCTCCAACATCCTTTAAAATGTATAGTCCTACCATTTATTTACAGGACACCAATTAAACTCAGAATTCCAGACAGAATTATTGACTTCATTAAGGACATTTTTGCTGTCTCTATGTCCAACATTTAAATGTTCATGCACAGGCACTTAATGCTCTATTCAATACTTCATGAGTCAGAACACAGAGAGATTAATTTCCACTTTTTTTTTAATGGATTCATAAGCTGAATAACATGCACCATCAGGCAAAACTAAGGTAGTTTAATTCTGAAACCTAAACTTTGAATTCGCATAATGTGGAGTTATGGGGGAAAGGGGTGAGACCTGCTGGGGTTTTGAGAAAACACCTACCCTACCAAAATCTGAAATCTCCCACACTTCTCTAAGATGGCAGCAGAACCAAACAACAGCAGCGCCAGGAGTTGACTGCAACAGCAAATTACCTTGTGCTACAAGAGATCACTTAAACTTCTTCTGGTCCCTTTCAGAATGGAGGAGTAGTCAAACACAAGAGCTTGGGTTTCATTATTCTTTTGAGATATACCAAACCTTTCAGTAAACTTTCTATCACTGTCCTCTAATCACGATTCAACTTCCCGACTTCCTTTAAAACTTCACAATTCAGCAGATATTTTACAAAGTTCTTTCAGCCCAGTTGTTTTATTTATCAAAGCAGTAAGCAAATTAATAGCCCATGTTACAGTACCAAGATGTATCAGGTAGCAGGATGAGGAGCAGAGAATCCATCATCAGTACGTAGCTAAAGATCTTAAAAAGTTGCAGAAAAAAATAAAAGCAAACCACCAAAGTTATGGAGAACAGGAATAAAAAAATAAAAAATAAATCCCCTTCTTCCCTAAAGAAAAAAAAAAAAAAAGAAAGAAAAAGAAAAAAGTGAAAAAGTGCAGAACTCAAACGTCTTTCAAGGTTAGTCCTAAACCATTAATTAAAGTGATTGAAGTACAACCCGCAAAGAAACCAAATTCAGACTAACAAATAGGCCAAGGCCCAGAGTTTAAGTTTGGCATGATACAAGCTCTGAGTTGGCTAAACTAGTGTGACTTGCATGGCACAAAGCATTCTCACAACCCCCACCCCATTCTGCTTGTAACAACAGACCTGACTGAGGCTGATGGCCTGCTTTCCAAAAATACAATTGAAAGCAAAGAACATTTTGACAAACTGCAAAGGTCAGAACTGCAACTACTCTTACCTAAAATAATCTGGCTTTTGTCCAAGTTTGGATTATTTTTTTTCAGTATCTAAGCATAGGCAGTCCCTCTGAAATTCTACAGGAGCTGCAAGTACTTCAGGCATACTACAACAATCAAGTTCCTCAAAACTTTCACAGACATGAAGACCTTTGTTGTTCTTGAAAATCCTTCACATACAGGGCGCAGCTTAATCAAGGAACTTTCAGAATTTCAGAGATTTTTTTTTCTTTTAACTAAAAACTCCTCAGTAGCCTTTAGTCTTATTTTTTGTATATAAAAGCAGAAGTACTTAGTGTTAAAAGAACAGTATCAGTGGCTGCCCTGTGGTTAATACTTTTATCTACATGTTTAATACTGTCTATCATCACCCAGAATCATGCCACATCAAATTCACTGGCAACCACTTCTTTTTATGGACATCATGAGAAGTGGAAGCATGATCATAGAATCCCTTTGGATCACATAAAGAGCTTGCACAAATGGAAATCAAACTACAAAATCTAACTACTTGGGCAGTGGTCCTAGACACCACAAAAGGAGAGTCTCAATTAATGTATCCCACTGTGCAGCAACAGTTTCAGATGCAGGATGAATTGGGAGAGAAAGTCAGATGCAGGTTTTCCGTCTCTGGATCAGTTGCTTGCTCCACCAGGATGAGAAAAGGCACACTATCTAGATAATTTTCAGCTCTGTCAATCTTCTTCAGAATGGCTTTAGAAGAAGGAATAGAAGTCTCTTCACACTACAGAGCAGCCGAAAGGCTGGCATTCAGAGTAGTCCTCATTGAGAAGGGACGGAAGAGGAAAATTACCATGGCTATCTTACATTCTACCAAGCTGTTATATCCTATATTTTTACATCACTGGGAAATGCAGCCTGTACTGCTTGCAGTCTGTGAAACCTATACATGCAAATGACAAGGAAATTTTTAGCTACATACTTTTGTATTTAATTTAATATTTCACTGCAGATACATTTTGTCCTTCACATAAATGGCAGGCCCAATATCCACCTCTTATTTATGGTCCTAAATAAATAACAGTGACAACAATCCACTCACATACACTTGGGAATCCATTTTAAAGGCAAAGGAGCATTTAGTACATCAAGCATAAGGAACCCACTCTTACATAGTTGCACCTCAATTCTATTCTGGAACACATATATTATTTCATGAGATACAATTCAACTGAGATTGTCAAACAGTATCAGCTACAGAACGATCAGTCTTTCATGGCCAGAAAAGGAGATCCAATCAGCGAAACAGAAAGTAAGGTTTATTTTACAGACAAGCCAGCACAACACAACAAACCAGAGGGCAGGGGGTGAAGGGGCAGGAACAGAACTTCCTTCTCCTTGTTTAAAGACTGGGGGGATCTTGAGTCAGGTGAGGCCCAAGGGGCAATCATCCTGAGCACCTCTAATTAAGCAGTCTCTCCTCGAATATGCTCCAGTAACAGAATCTGTATCAGTCAAGCACTATGTGCCCACAGATCCCCCCATGTGTTTGGCCTGACTGCACCTCCAAGGTCTTAGGACTGACTGCAGAGAGTAATCCAAGCTCTGCATTTCAGAAAATGAGAGTGCGAAACACAGTTTATTTAAAATATTTCCCTTCCCAATTTCCCTGGCAGGAGGCCCAATAAGAGTAAATGATTTATCTTCTTTATGGTTTAGAGTCTATGCACACATGGGAAATAGGAGACACAGCTGTGCTTGAAGTACTGTCAAATACACCAGGTAAACACACCTGAGAGAGAGTATTATCTCCAGCTAATCTCACAAAATTACTTTAACACTTTGTTTCCCCTAAAAAAAGAAAGAGAAACATTACATAAATTTCTAATTTCACCCTTTTAAGTCCAAGGGTGCCTTTAAGAAGGCACATGCTCTAACATTGCACAACTTGCACACTGACCAGAATAGGAACAGAATTTTGACTGCATAGGCAAAGCTGTTTACCCATCTTTTTCATAAAGTCCTGACTTGTTAGAGTAAAACGTTTTTACAGGACTAGACCCATTCTGACAAAACTTATTCTACATGCAAATTTTATCATTTTGGGTCAAAATGAGAGAGACTCTTAATTATTCATGATTAAGATCAGGAAATGTTTTTCTTCTCCTACACCTACACTCTCATCACCTGCAGACAGAAATGGCTCACTACCCCAACCAATGAATCTAATGGCAAATATATTAATGACAGTTTTTAAACAGACACTGTTTTGTTGTGATGCACACTGGAAGATGGTTGGTTCAGAGCAGTCATGGGTTTTTTTTAAATAATGTTGCCAGTAGCAGGAAATAATTTTACACTTGGCCCTAAACTATCTGATTTTGCTAATATTCTGTCCTTACACAACAAAGATTAATTAACTGTGAGCAGCCATTTAACTCAATGGGACTCCTCACTGTACATTGTATTCAGCAATGAGCAACTTCACATCAGTGTATAAATCGTTATACACAGACAGGATCAAAGATAAAATTTTCACTGTCTGTATGAAGTAATGTGCTCTATCAGATTTACACAAACTGAAAGCCCTTAAGATAGCTATCTCCAGAGCAAGGTCAAATTTCTGCAGAGCCAGGAGTATTGAAGCCTGGCTGTAAAAGCTAGCTAAGCTTCAAAGTTCAACCACGAATAAAAGAGTCGTGTACATGCACACTGCCTTTCTTTTCTCCAGTTCTGACATTAAATTTAAAGACACACTATAAATAAAATGAAGGAAAAAAAGTATTTTAAAATTTTAAAAAATTTTAAAAGACAATCAAGGGGATACATACTTTTCAATGTTGATACATGAACTTAAGTTCTTTTTTTTCCCCCTGTCAAACAACATTTAAAACACTGCAGATTCCAAAAGCACTTATTTTGTAATACACAGAACATACGAGTCAGTACTGATATAACAACTTCAATTCACTGTCTTCTTCTGATCATGACTGGATTAGAAAACAGCTCAGATAAGTGCTATTGGTTAATAGAGACTTTTATCCCTGCAGTAAAGGGACCACAGAATATTTACATTCACAGCAAGTATTTTCCCAAGTAACTGGATTTTTTGCACAAAATAATGCCAAAGGCTAATGGCTAGTATTTTATTACCTCTCAGCATTACTTACTACTACTAACCAGCAGCTCTTTTTCTTTCAAAAGCCAAAAAGAGGAAGAGAGTCAATGTTTCAGCGTGCATTGATGAGCACTGGTTTTGCCTCTTTTCTGCTGAAGAGAGAACAGGGAGGGGAAGGAATAAAAAAGCCACTAGGCACCTACCTTACACAGACTGAGACTTAAGCTCTTACACGTAACTTAGTGACTTGTACATCTGAATGCACAAACCAACTATTCTAGAGCCAGTCTCCTCAGGCTGACCAAAATTCCATCTTGGAAAACTCCCCCAGCACATGTTTCACCCAAACCAGTATCCCTGCACAAACAGCTTCTGTTAGTGAATCTGGCGAGAATTCCTTACTTGCCCAGTTCCCATCAGCTTCTGAAAGAACATCCATCTGAAAAGCTGCCTACCCTGTTTTTGGAGTACAGCTTCCACATAGCTCATCCTAGAAGGCACACCTTCTGTAATCAAAAACTTTTGCCCTGCTGACACTCGTCTTTGTTTCTCTATGTTATTAAAACTCCTAATCTGATACCTGATTACTAACCCAAAGGGATTCCAAGGGTATTAAAACCAATTACTGATGTCAAAACCAGTCAAAATTACAGCTTGTAACTGCCCAGTCCTGCAGCACTTACTGAGGGAAAGCCAGGAGAGACAGAATTCTCTAAATCAGAAGGAACAAAAAAAGACGGCAAGCTTGACCGTATTGGAGACATCATGGGACCAAAAAGAAACATTTGGAGTAGCCTACTATGTTCTCAACCTATTTGAGGAATGCAGACTGCTTTGGAGAAGGAAAAACAATCACCTACTCAAGACTCCTACAAGCTACTGTTTTAGCACATTTACCAGAAAACGTCAAGATTAATTAAGAATAAAACTACTCAAGAAAAAACAAGAGATCACACACTGTAAAACCAAGTCTGACTGGAATCTCATTTCCAACAATGTTTCAAAAAGTAGCACTCTATGTACTGTTTTAAGCAATACAGAATATCCTTGAGGAAAAATGCAGATTTAATAACTTTGGTAATCTCAAATGATAAAATTAATCACTTTATCTCCTAGCTGCATTTACCACATGAACTCAAGACCATCAAAACCTAACACAACTGCTCTCAGAGGTCAGTATCATATACATCCAAGTTAAATGACACAAGTACAGCTGCTGATTATACAGCGCACTAAGAAGCAAAGAACAATACCATATATCTGTGTGATTTACTTAACAATATGCACAGGTTCATTTTCATGGTTTAAATTTTTAACTTTAGACGACTTAAACTCTCAGAAAAAATTACTAATATCTGCTATCTATAACTTCACTTTGAGAGAAAATGGCTCTCATCCAAAACGATTTTACAGCAGTTTACAGCAAGATTAATTGATGTTTACAACAAAAACCCCCACACTTTACAAATCTAAGATTTATTTTAATTGCCAACCTATTGCACTTGGCAGATTACAAAAAGACTGTTTCCCAGAAGACAGAGCATGAGAGGCTCTGTGCATGAAATATACAAAAAAGGAAGCAATGTTAGGGGAGCAGCACCTGGACAGAGATGTCTATATACAGCATTCTATGCTTGGCTTTACCTGCAAGAAAGATTTTTTTCATATTCCTTCAATGGAGTTTAAAGTCAGAGGCAGAACAAGTCAGCCACTCTATTGACATCCATGCTAAACAAACACCAATGTTTAACTTGCATAGTTTTCTTGGTGATGCAGCAACCAAGAAAGAATTTTTTAGGTAACATGTGGCCTCATAAATGAGGCCAACTGAGTTCCTCAGAGTCCAAAGTGCTATGTGAATGGTTAAGGAGACAGAAAAGGACCAATAGTTTCCAAAGTATTTTATCTTAATATTTTCCAGAAAAAAATCATGAGAGATAACAGTTTAATTAATCTTTTAAAAATTAAAAATATGCAAGGATAGGTTCTTAAATCCACATTACAGACTAATGAAGAGCAGTTAGATTTGCAAAGCCAAACACCTAAAAGCCTTCTGAAATTGTCTGCAGTTCCAAATACTTATTGTTTGCATGACAAAAGAAGACAAAAACTACTGAAACAAAATATCCAGAGCAACTTTTATTTAAGTGAGCTTATGGCCTTGAAGAGCTAAATTTCTAATGCTTTGATCTGAAAATTTTAATTCTCACAATAAGTAGACTAAGCCAGATTTTGCTTCATGTTGCCTATTCAAATTCAGTCTGTGTAGACTCCAGCAAAGTTTGTGTACCCTTTTTCATAACCTTGATGTATCAGTCAACACTTTACATACAGTCAGCTTTCCATTTTCATCCAGGGCAGTAATTATAGGCCACTTTCTTTTCAGTTTGGTTTTATTCACCAGGAGAGGCTGAAGTAGGTGACAGGTTTTTGTTTCAATAGCTTTTTCAATTCAGCTATGGGGGAAAAAACTTCTGCAACAAAAAATCCCAAAGCCATGAGTTTCAAAATGTTTCTTTCAAAAGTTGTGTGGCTATTTTTAACATAGAAATTTATTCAACTTGCATAGTACAGTGTTTTAATTCAAAAATCATTTATTTCAAGAGGAAAAAGTAAAACAATAATAAAAGAAGGAACATATTGTGTACCATGAATCTTTATACTCTGCTGTATCAAAAATGTATTTGAGTGGTATGAAGCTGCTTTTTAATCCTGGACAATAAATATCCCATTACAAGCACAATCATCTTCTTTTCTACAAAAACATACTGTTGTATGAAACTTGACATCTGAAATCATCAAGAATGATTTTTTAAAACATTTTTCTTAAAGGATACTTCCTTCTCTACTACTACAAATGCACTGGGAGGGACCATGAAAAAGGTGGTAAGAACTTGGGACCTTTGCCTTCTGAAGACTGATCTTTATTTCCAGAAAATTAAGTGTGCAACAAAACAGAATGCAAATAAATTTTGGAATAAACATAAGGACAAGCAACATTATGGATATAATTATTCCTATTCTGAAAAATAAAAAACGTAAAAAAGAGTAAACTCGAAGTTCTGTATTTGCTCTCAGTTTAATACTTTACAGTACAAAATATACAGTTACATGGCATATCTCTATTCTGTTTTTCATCCTACCCAATTTATATTAAAGACATTTTAGCATCTGTATTACATTCCCTTGTATACTATTTGTATCTTATTTTCTTCCTTGGAGCAAGAGAACTGCTTGAGGTACCCTCTCTAATTTGTTGCTAACACACATTAAAGCCCTATCAACAAAACACTGAGGCACACACCAGCTGAGAAGAGTCTCCTTCCTATCTATTTTATGTTACTGCATTGTACTACCCAAACACTACTAAACTAGTGCTGTGTAGGCCCAAGAGGGCTGTAAAAAAAGAGAAAAAAAGGCACTGGAGTTAGGGATTACTCTGGACTATGGCCCCAGTTTTGCCAACAATAGCATAGCAAATATGTAGTAAACTCAGGGCAGCCCTACCAAATGAAGTCCTGCAACTGTTCATGTTCGAATTACTGTAAGACTATAAAAGAATTCATAAGAAAGAGCAGAAATAATTAACTTGCTTTGTATGAACAAGGTCACTCTACCAATTAATTATGTTAAGGAGAGTCAGAAGTTGTAATCTACTCACAGAACAATAAAAACCAGTTACCATTTCTTCAAACCATCCCTCTCCAAGAGTAAGCCAAGGTTACTGACCAACTTCACAATCTAGGACCAAAGAAGTTAATAGCATAGTGCAAATTAATACACAACTGGTTTTTAGATTTCAGTACATCAAGTTCTTATGAAACTTAGAATTATCCATCATGTCTCCTGAATCCATGCAAACACTTTGATGCTGCAATACATGCAGTACATTAAAGTGAGGCTCATGAAACCCCTGCAAACGACACAGGGCTTCTCCCTAAATACTCCATACCCTTGCAGCTATCCAGGGAGTTAGCTAATGAGGGTATGTCTGCATAACAATACACTGTTATCACTTAAACTTTTAAGCAGATGTTTTTAAAGTTAAAATTTAATGAAATTAAGCCTTAATACTTAAATCTCAAAACTTGGGATGCATCCCTGATGAAGCATACAAGAGGTGAACCTGTTGCAAGTAAAAGCTCAGTTCCAAGCACAGTGCAATGCCAAAAACCCAAGAAATATCGAATAGGAAGTGAAAACTCCCTTTAAGTACTGTTTAACACGTCAAAAAGTAAGCATTTTGAAAAAGGTGAAATTGTCTTTCTTAAGTTACACATAAAACTGTGGGTTATGACTACTATCTTAATGCAGAAGACTCAAAAAATTCCTACACATTCTCTAGTTGTTTAGAGTCTTCCAGCCAAGCTAAGTAATTTATTTTACAACCGCACCAAAGCTTCCATATTTCCTACAATCTAAAGATGTATCTATTAGCACAAACAAAAACTAGAAACAGAACCAGTTCTGTTTTTTTCCTCCCAGAGCAGAAATGCAGATGCATCATTTCTTGAGTACTTGTGCAGACTCTTCAAGACAGTAGGCCTGCAGCAGGCATTTTTTAACTACAGGTGTATTAAGAGGATAGACATGGCATAAACATTCTTGGCCTGTAGGAAAGAGTGGTTGGGCCCTCACAGTGAAAGGGTACAAGAATTTTTTAAGGGGAAGTCATTTTTCCTGACTAAAGCATATTCCACGACCAACTTCTTTAACGCAGTAACATACTCCACGTGAAAAAAACCCACTGTGTTCCAAACTAAGATGATCTTGAAAACATAGGAAGACAAAAATAAAGAGGACAGAAAGACATAGCCAAAGTACCCTCACATCACAGGAGCATCATCCTCTGCATCTCTCAAAACCGCGTTGTTTTGCAAAGGCTTTTTTCATAAGCAAACGGATTGGCATGGGCTAGTTGTTTTCTAAGTGGCATCATTATGGAAAAAGAGTGTAAAAAGCAGCTCGAAGAGCAATGAAAGCGAGTAAAGTTTGCGAATCTGGTAATGTTTTTCTTAAAGTCAAGTTCTTAAGTGCTGCCTGTCACAGAAAGGAGCCTCTCTCGCTCGCCCCTTCGGGAGCCCTTGGCGCACCCTCACCTCCCAACAACCCGGGGCTCCTCCACCGCACAAACCCCGACACCGGCTGCCCAAATCGCCACCTCCGGACACCCGCCCCGCTGGAGACGGGGACATACAAGCTTTAAGTGAAGGCGGGTTTCACGGCGGGGTAAAGGGAAATCAGCGCAATTCCGCCGCCCCCCACAATGGCACCAGTAGGCGCGGGGTACATTCGGGCAGCGGCCCAGGGTAGGAGCACGGGAGCCCAGCGGGCCCCGCTGCCGCGACTGGCGGGGACGCGAAGCCGGCCTGGACCCCCTCCTGTCACGGCGGGGGCTGGGCAGCGCCTGGCCGGCCCGGGCCCGGCACTGCTTCCCGCCCGCCCGCCCGGCCGCCTCGCAGGCCGCGCCACGGCCCCGGTGCCTCCGCAGGGCCTGGCACCGCCGCGGGCTCGGGGAGCCCAGCAAACAAAGGGAGCGGAGGCCGGGGCCGCGGCCCGGGAAGAGGGCGGCGGGCAAGCGGCGAACCGCACCGGCC
>JAYDZK010000113.1:95793915-95823139 GCA_034509185.1 Euphonia xanthogaster
CCCCCTCCACCGCACCAGCCCTCCGCGCCCAGCGGTGAGGCGAGGGGGGAGCCGGGCCGCGGTGCGCCCGTTGCCCCGGGGACGCTCACCCAGCGGAGGCCGCGGTGTCCCGCTCCCGGCGCGGGCCTCTTCCCGGGCACCTCAGCGGCGCGGCCCGGCCTCCGCCGGCTCCCGGGCTCGCGGGGAGCAGCCTCCGGGGGTGGCGGAGCGGCACTCACCGAGGAGGAGGAGAAGGAGGAGCTGGCTCTGCTGTTGCTTTCGCGGGGCCCGGCCCGGCTTCGGCTCTGGCTCCCTCCCTCGCCGTGCCGCCGCCTCCCTGTTCCTGGCGCCGCCGCCGCCGCTTCCTCCGCCTCCTCTGCCCCCACCCCTCCGTCCTCGGAGGGGCGCACGGGGGTGGCGAGCCCGCGATGGCCGCCGCCTGCCGCAGGCACGGCTACGGCTGCGGCTGCGGCGCCCGCGCACAGCCCGGCGGCGGCAGGAGGGCCGCGGGCATCCCTGCTCCGTCCTCCGCCTGCCCGGCCTCTCCCGCCGCCCGGCGGACTCCACCAGCCCTCCTCGGCCCGTCTGCCCCGCAGAAACCGGGCTCCTTCCCTTACTCGGGCCCGGGCGCCTCGCCCCGGGCTCCTTCCCCCTTGGCGGTCGCGGGAAACCCGCGGGGGGCGGCCGGGAGCCGCGCTGGAATGGAGGCAGGGAGGCGGTCTGGCTTTGTTAGCCCCGGCCCTTTCCTCTCTCCCCCACACGCTCCGGTGTGTGACCGCTCCTCTGGGCTACCGGAGCTCATCAACCAAGTCCACAGGGAGCTGTCTCCCCTGCTCCTTCTGGCGGGGGCAGCCCTCGCTGGTAGCGCCCGGCCAGAGGGGTCCCTCAGCCGCCCCCCGCTGCCCCGCCGGCCACGGGCGCTCCCCCCGAGGCCCGCTTGCGCTGGAGAGGGAGCGGGAGAAGGAGGGAGGTGATTTCTCCTCCGCTTCACCTTTCCTCACACCTCTCTTGGCGTGAAAGCGACGCGCCAGAACAGGCATTGCTTTTGTATTCAACTCTGTTTCACAGATCTCCTGGAGAAAAGTGACACTAAACTTCAGGCATATCAGCTGTGCTGCAGCAAGTTCAGGGAAGCAGCCTGCTTTGATTGCTTGCTCTCTCGTCTCTTTTTAAAAATAAAATGCTAGCTCGAGAGCAACAAAACAATTCTTAATTTAGGATGTGTGAGACTGATGGAAGTGACTAGCAGGGTGCGAAGGATTAAAATCTATGGACGATACGGCTCTTAAAAGTTGTCGCAAGTCTTGTTTGCTGACTGATGTGGAGCTAGTAAAATACTATTTCATATCCTGCTTGTGGCGCATATAACTGATGCAAATCAACAACCAGATTTGCACAGATAAGCATAGTTTGTTTACCTATGCAGTCGCATGACAGTCAGTAAGAGTATTTGTATGACTTATTATGAAACAACTGACTTCAAGGTTAAAAAGTGCCCATTGAAACTCAAGATTGTGAGACTATTCATGCACATTCTGCTTGAATTCTATGAGATCTGAGGTGTTTGTGAGTTCAGGTCAGTGACTTGTTTAATTGCTTAGTTTATTTGAGGTCAGAGTGTGCCCTGATTGCATTCACATTTTTATATCCCAGGCATTTATAGGGAGTTTGATACTTTCTTTGAGTCCCATCCAAGGGTCGTATGCTTCCTTATGTGTCTGATCAACCTCAGTTTCTGGCAGGCCAGGACCATTTCAGGAGATGATGACTCTAATCAGAGTTGCAGAAAGAATTATTTTTTTTTTCAAATATAAAGTTTGGCTTTTTCATTTATAAATAGAATGATTTATGTTTTTGTTAAGTGTTTTAGATTAGAACTGTTTGTTTTAAGATTATGATTACATGTTATCAGTGGTATAACAAAGCTAAGAATCGCTCCGAGTGGATCAAATGAAACCTTATAGGTTTTAACTTTTGTTTGTAAAACCAATATTGTTGATATGAAATATACAAATGATTTGTTGGGTTGGCAGTGGTGTTCCAAGAAAGAAAGAAAATTAAACAAGTAATAAAATACTAACTTTTTTTTTTTACAATGTAGAGGGGTCCTTCTTCTTCTAGATGAACTGTTCTAAGTTTAGCAACCTAGCTAAAAAAGGGAATAAGAGAGAGCAAGAAAGACACTGATGGGGAAAGTTCTTCTTCATGTACATGTGTGTATGTTCTTACCTTCTTCTCGGGCCTCCTTTCCCTTGGGATACAAGCATTTGAGCAAGCAATTATTTTCAGGATCCTGCTGGCATTCGTGCTTGACACATATATGTAGTATTAACTTAAGCTGGTTTAGTATTAACTTTTCAGCAGCAGCTGTGGGGCAATGGCAGCAGTATGTGAAGAAGCCAACTGGGATTAAAATGTTTGTCCTTTGTTTTGCTTTCAGTGAGCTTTTACCATAGGCAACTTTTCCAGTCGTCTACATTGCATGCAAGATGAATTTTTTTAATCACCTAAAAATCTTATTCTACAGTCTCCCAAATGATTAAAAAACTGTTGAGTCTGGATGATGAGGTTTCCAGCCCATGTGTTGACCAAAGGTTTCCATGTGTCTGAGATTGCCCCCTTGTCAGTCTTATGAATCAAAGGACTTAGCTTTCTGCAGAAATGGGAAGTTTGAAGAAAAGTAATGCAAAACATTTGGTAGCTTTTCCCCCCCATGTCTTCCATACCTTAACATTCTTCTCAGTAGGGATGATGCTAAATATGACTTAAATTACTACTCCAAGCACTCACCTTTCTCATTTTCTGTCCATCTCCTTCCCTCCTCCTGCCCATGCACACCATTCACTTTTTTCATGGTGGCTCCGGGCCTCATTGGTCCTCTCTAAGCCAACTCAGGTGGCAAAATCTGTTGAGGTTCATTCTCCAAACAACAAATTGTGACAAAAAGAAGAACTGATGCCTTACTTCTCACATCTCATTCTTTTCCATAGGCTACCAGTGTGCTCTCAGCTTGTCTCAGCCTTAACATATAGCTTCAGGTTTAGGAGGTTTAGGATAGACTTTTTTCCACTGAAATGTGGCATCAGGCAGCTGTATCCCAGTGAAAACAACAGTTTGTCTCCAAGTCTGAATTCACATAAGTGTGCTACTGATGTTGCATCTTGGATGGCAGACAAGGAGAATGCAAGTGGGATCACTCAGATAAGCTTTTCTTGGCTTAAAAGCACGTATTGAAATAAAATGGGCTGTTCATCCATCCAGGCATCTTGCTTTGATGCTCTCTGTATGTATGACCTATCAGACTTGCCTCACAGTTGCTAACTTTTTTTAAATGACAAGAACTAGAAATTTGGTCCTAGAAACAGAAAATCCAATTTTTTCCTATCTGATTTCCTTATATTTGGGAGCTTCTAAAATCAGGAACTCTACACCCAGTTTTAATTAATTTGGGGCTGCATGTTGATGTGTTCTCTATTTTGATATACTTATGCCTTTTTTCTCATTATACTTAAAAGTGTGATTACAAATTATTTCATTATTTTTGAGATCAAACTGTTTATATACAAATCTGTAGTTCAGAGGGACAGAAACCTAAATTATGAGTGTTCTTTGACAAATAGTTATGTCCATTATATCTATTTCTTTCTTATTGCTATGTACCTGCCTGGCATAGGTTATCATCACCTTGTAACAACTTCCCTGGCCCTGGCTCTTTGGCCTGAATTGTGGTGGGAGGTTAGTGCCTTTATCTTATTGTTCTTGCAGGTATATAACTGTGATTTTATGTTAAGGACCCAAATGCCTTCCTTTCCTATTCTGTTCAATATATTTCAGAAGAGGAATTTGTTATCATTTTACTAAAATGTTTAAATTATTGTAAAGTTTTACAACAACTTGATCTTTTAGATTGTAAGTGTTCAGATCACCTTGAAAAAACATGTGCTTTTAAGGAAAGCCATATATCCAAAATCCTTAAATTGCTGCTCATTTTTGTAACTGTGGCCTAATTTTCTGGTTTTTTAATTCCTGTATTCCTTTTTTATTATGTGAATTTATGTATTCCTTTATTTGTATTTTTAGATAATATTGTAAATTTATATTCCTATGTCGAAATATGTATTAGAAGTCCTTCTATATCACATCATCACATATGGTTTTCAGACATTGTACGTTGTTTGGTCTACTTCACTTTCTCTTAGGTTCTTTCACATTTTGTGTTGACAAATTCCATTTCTATTATAAAAGTTAATTTATGTAAATATTTTCAAAGTGTTTTTTTTCCTATTTTTTGGAGATACTTCCCCCTCCACCCAGTTTAATACTATTGTTATAAAAAAAACTCCCACCAAAATGAGGTGAAGTGTACAGGAAGTTCTTTCACACAGACAAACCTTTTGTCTCAGATTGGAGTTAAATTGGCATTATTTACTGACACTGCTGAAATTAAAGGTATAGATGGCATTAAGACCTCTTACAGCTACTAAAGAACTATCATACATAAAAACGATGTGCTACATTTTAATCAGAGTACTGCTATTGCTTCTGCTTCATGCTGTGGTTATGTTGTGATATGCTCTATCTCCTATGCTTATGGATAAAAACTGAGTCCTTACTTGGTGTTTTTTGAAATACACCAGTTTTGAGTGCCACTCTCACCTCTTTCATTTAATTTCATTTTAATAGGTAATATACTTCAAAATTATTGATGAGCACTTCTGAAATTAAGATGCTTACATTCATTATGAAGCTTTCTCCTGATTATAGGGTTTGTTAATTTTTTTAGCAAGAGTACATCTCAATTTTTACTTTCAAAGTTTTCTAACAATTATATTGCAGTAGAAAACAAAGTAAAGCAAAATGACATCTCTAATATCAGCACAAGGGGTCTAATTTCTAATCTGTTGAGTAATGGAGAAAGAGAAGAGACATTTTAAATTATTATGTACCAAAACCAGAATGGTTGAGTAAATCGGGCCTCACAAATTGATTCCTCTTAATGTCAGAGAAATAAAATACCACTTTTCTTGTTGACAAAGATGCATAGCAAATCATTACTATAGCTGGCTGCATATAGCTCTATACAGTGAGGTTAGCCTATGTATCTTATTCATTGATTGCCATATTGCCTGTACAGTCACTTGCAATCTGCATTGAGTCATGTAGATGTGGAGATTCAGAAAAAAAAAGGCAAGGTGAAGAACTTGTCCCAGCTCAGACCTCATCTGTGTAATCACTGTTGACACAAACAGTCTGAGCCTCTCAGCCCAGAGGACTTTGCCCTGGAGCAGGACATGGCTGACAAAGACAATATATATGAAGCCTATACTCTCAAAGCCAATGCATTGGTGCACATATGCATTGTTTCATCTGTTTGCCCATACTACTTCATCAAAATAATACATATCAAAAGCTACAGTCATATTTTTCTTATAACAGCAAGCAGAAAATTTACAGAGGCTTCCTTCTCCAACTTGCAGTTTCTTCTGTTAAAATGTAAAGTATGTATCCAATAAGAATGTATGTATCCATTTTTATGGCTACTAGTGTCACACCTTTTTTTTTTTTTTTTTTTTTTTTAGAAAAAAGAATTATGTTTGGGACATTATATTCTCCCCTGTAGCCAGATTTATTATATTCAATATCTTAATTGTTCTTTACAATGCAGCTCATGAGCTTGGCTTTTCAGGCTTAACTTCAGTATCCACAACTGGTCCAAGCAGTTCACCTAAATACAATTGTTTTGGAAAGCAAGTGCCAAAGACAAATCAAAACAAATCCAAATGTCACTTAACTATACTTAAACATTCTGAGCTTCAGATCATGGTTTTGCCATAGGTCTGGAGGATCAAATGAGATTTGTGAGATTTGACTGAGATTGTGACAAGGGTGTGTGTTGCTCAGTTTTCTGGTTTCTCTTTTTGATGAAGTGAAACTGGTCCAGAAAATGTTGCACTTGAACTGCTTTTTCAGAGTAGAGTTCATGACAAATACGTGCCCCAAAATTTTCAAATCTAAAACTGGTAATTTAAACAATAAACACATTTATTTTTCAGAAGTTTATTGTTCTCAAGCAGGATTATTTAAAGGAAAACAAGTTGTTGTTTATTTTGTCATCTTTAAGGGGAAATAGAGGAAGGAATAAAAAAGGGGAAAGGATTTAGAAGATGACTTACTCTTTCCTTTTACAGGCATAAATATTTTTTAAAACTTATGAGGTAATATTATTTTTGCATTTTTTTCTTCAGCCCGCTCCTGTTAGAGTTATATGAGAACTAAGCATACAGCTGTAGCTAGAATTTTACTGAAAAACCTAATTATAAATGTTTGTTGACATCAAGAATCATACTTACTTCATTAGACCATATAAAAGGATGCAAAATGTAGATTCTGGCTCAGAATGCTCACTGCAAAAGATTATATTAAATTTAAAAATGTCTGAAAACAGTAGTAGCAGGTGTGCCTTGAAATTAATGTTCTACTTGCTGTGTAACAACTAATTGTTCCTTTTGGCTTTAAGTGTTGCAGCCATTTCCTTAGTTATGAAAAAGAAGGTCAAACGGGTTCTTTTTCGTCCTACTCTTAAGAATATCCTTTTAAAAACTTGCATAAAAGCACAATAAATACTCAGCTCATGGGCAGAAGCATATTAAAAACCAACAAACAAACACGCCTGCCCCTAAAATGGAGGTAGGGTTGCAGGAAGTCATTTCACAATACTGGCTGAGCAGTTCTTGTTGAGCCTTGATTGTCTTTCACTTCCAGTTCACAGAAGAGATCCACATTTATCCCAACACTGTAAAGCTCTGCCTGTGATGCCATGAGCAATTTTCTTTGATTTCTGAACTCCCTCTGACTTCATCTAGATCATGGCTCCTCCAGTATTTTCATTTCTCAGATTCTTATCCTTGCACTCTTAGTTAGATATCTTAGAATGATATTCTTGTTTCTCAAGGTCTTATCATTAGAGAGTGTACTTGCAGCTGCTAGTTTTAATTTGGCATAGTTTGTAAATAATTTTAATCCCCATTTTTTATATTTATAAAGCATAAGTAAAATAAATTTTAAGAAGAAGACTTTGGGCTGTATCATTCAAGCAAAAAAATTCACAGCATAATGGAAAAAAATTACTATTGTAGAAGAAACAATGTTTAAATCTAGATGGCTTGCAGAGGTACATATGGAACTTCTCACATTTAGGTCACAAGTTCAAACATGGTCTTCATTAGCTGCAAATTAAAACTATCAATAACTGACATCTGTTACATAGCCAATATGGAATGAGTTGCTTTCTGAAGTGGATAGCACAAGAGACATAATTGGTGAACTTGTTTCTAAATGCACTCTAAATACGCACATTTAAAGATGTTTGTTCTCAAAATGGAGTAATTTTATCTCTCAGGAAGAAGTCAACAGTACCAACCTCTGCAATTTGGCACAACACATTTATGACTTCTGTAATTGCAACAAGTAAAATACTGATGTTAAGAGCTCTGTTAAGGTTGGTCTCTACCTGCAATGTACTTTCTCAATGAAGTCAGGGTTTTCAATTATGGTTCTTTACATGTATGCTGATCTCTTAGTAGAGGTGAGGCTGATTGGCAGTGCAGGGTGGAAAAGCCCCTTGCCTGCACTAAGCATTCTAAATAGACCTCGATCACAAGTCAGATCACTGTGAAATCCTGAAATAGCATTGTGTGCATTAGGAAACAGCCTACTGTGCCTCTACATATCATTTTCAAAAACATCCCAAGAACATTTATGAAGTTGTCTATGCAAGCGTAGACCACACTGAGTCAGTTGATTAAATTTGGGTCATTCTACAGAAGTAAGTTTGTCAAATTCATCACATAAAGCACACTGAACATTTGAAAAATATGAGAACAAGATTCAGAAAAGGTGAAAAATCCCCATATGATGATTGGGTGTCTAGGTTGTTTTTAGTAGGTAAAACCGTCAGGAAATACTTTGTCAGCTGATCTGTCTGCTACTTAGTGACCCAAGACAGAGTTGAAGTGGTAAGTGTATCATCTTCTTCTTCCACAAAAGCTTTTTGGATCCCTTAAGGATTTCACTGCTTTTTATTTATCAAGCAGTAAATTTTGTTACTGCTGTTTATAGTGTAGCAAAACTCTTTTTAGTCGTACTATTCTGTTCTAAGTTAACGTAACTGGAGACACCTTTTGGAAAACAATTGAAAGAGACTCAGTGACCTGGACATGCTGAAGATCGTATCACAACTTCCTTTCATGCAGGAACTTTATAAAAGAAAAGAGCAGTGCTGAATATGCAGTGTGTTCTACCAAAGCTGGAAATTATTACTGATGTAAATAACACTGCGGCATCTTCTTTCCACTGCATATGTAGAATACTTTAATGTGCATCTTACTACACGACTAAAATCAATGTTGGTAAACTGACCACAAAGAATGATAGAATCCTAAACTCCAGGATTTAATTATTTCAGCTGAAACTGATAAATAAGGCTTTTCCTTTAGGAAAAAAAAAGAAGGTTAATATTTTTGCTAAATGGGCTCACGATAATGAATACACAAACAGGTCTCTTTTGTGGGTAAAAATCAGATTTTAGCTGGCTATCAAATATTGCTGCAGAAAAGAAAATGTTTGGATGGAAGAAATGGCATTTTACTAAATAGCATGTATTCAGGGCAGATTCTGAAAGATGTGAAGGGCACTTAGATACATCAGTTAGGTGCCTCATGGATCTTCATGCCTTTGAAAAAACATGCTTGCTCTGTTAGGATTTTCTAAATGCAGAATTTCTTTTATGACTCATCTTTATCATGTCTTTGTTGTAAATAAAACATGGTCTCGGTTTTATAAATATGTTGACAGGCAGCATGGAAAAAATTAATCATCATAAAGGTGAAGGGTACTTAGCAAAAGTGAAGTGCATGAATTGAGAAATATTGTTTTAAATTGTATTCAATGGCTACAAAAAGTTCTATGCAATCTCACTATTTTCACACCAGAAAGGCCATTTTACCATACAGGAAAAATAAAAAAAAATCTATTTTTCTCTTCTGAAAAAAAAAAAGAAAAAGAGAGTGAAACAAAGATATTTAATAACATATTATTTTACCACTAATATTAAGAAGTTATAGGACATGTTGACAAATATAGAATACTACCTTTTTCATAATGATACCCATTTTTCATAAAAATAAGAAAATGCTTAAATACTGGTAACATGTAGGTATATACATAGTGGGAGCAATTTTCATATGTAGATAAGATAGATGCTTACGTATCAATCAGAATTTAATTTTTAATAGGTGAAAATTTGAAACCAAATCTTTATTCGATGTGAATCCTTAGCAAAGTTGGTGTTCACTTCAGCATGACTGTGGCTTCCTCACTCCTTGTTTAAAAATTAACTAGAATGGCAATTTTACATATACTACCGAATGCTAAATCATTCCTGTAGCAATGTGAAGACAAAATAATTGGGATTTAATTTTAAAACTTTCAAGCTTCAGATTCAGAAGACTCACTACTTCTTTTTTCTATTATTAAAAACAAAATTAAAAACAAAATTAGCTAAATGAAACATCAAAAGCAAATTAATGTAAACAGAAGTGAATATTTTTGTTGTATTAGAAGAGGAAATCTCTCAAAATTGCTCTTGTAAAAGTGCTCTATTTAGTACTTTAAATTCTTGAGAACTGTTTTAATACTATTGATCATTACATCAAATTATTGCTGTCTGGTTCTCATTCATTTTTGTACTGGTATCAATAAATATGTATTGTATAATTCTGCTTTTTTGTCCACAGCATTCAAGTTCAACACTGTAAGTGAAAAACTGCTCTAAAATATATAATTTCAATGGGATTTAATATACTCATTATCACCACATTTTCTTTTAAGTGTATTTAATCTTAATCAGGGACTTTTTTAGAACAGTACTATTACATTAATACTCTTTCACTTAGCAGGCAAACTTGAGACGCAAAAAGTTCAGTTAATTTGATGAGACCCATATGCCATTAAGATGTTTGGCAATTGACTACATTTCTCTCTTTTTAGTCTTCATTATCAAAACCCAGGCTAGTAATTTTCTACATTTTTCCCAGTCTTACTGAATACAGAGAGAAGCTCTGTGTCTGATAATATGCAACATGTACAGCCGGTCAGGGAGGGGAAACTTTTCAGATTTCAGTTAGTGATGAAGACAGAATTTTAGGATTATCTGTTTAAGTGAAATAAAATGTGATTTTTTATATTTTGCAGAAATACTACTGTAATTTTGCCTATATGGTTTCTGGTGTGGAGTCTGCAGCACCTTCTTGAGCTTGCACTTGTCAGGCTGGGAGGAGGGCATTCTTCAGAAGATGTGGTTAATTTAACTTCCAGGCCAATCCATACTTTGTGTAAAAGTCCAAGAGCCATAAGCAGGCTGTCATTTTGAAACCAGTTAGAATGCTGGGTGTGATTTGTCAAATATATTTCAATTGGTCAAATCCACAAACAAACATCTCCTTATCCTCCGCTCCAGGTAGTGTGTCCCTGATGCTTCCCTTGCACGTAATAAGATTATGCTGCTGCAGGGGAGAATCATCCTTTATTCATACTCAGAGCCTGCCAGGGAAGGAGGTGGGATAGTTTTCTAACAGTTCAACAAGCTGATTCAGCTCACAATGATGTATTTGCTAGGTCCAATACAAGGTTGAGAAGGAAAATGCAAGTGCAGGACCACTGTGCCCCAAAAAGTCTACAATTACACCAGGTGGATGTAAGCTAAAACCACATCTTTAGTGCCCGAAACCACTGATTTACTGATACTATATTGTGAATAGATCAGACAACCAGAGGATGAGTGGAAGGCTTTGTGCTCTGATCAAAATTCAGTAGGACTGAAGCAGCAGCAGACAGCTGTTCAGAGTACTTTTTCAGCTGACTGCCCTGGTTCTTGAACTTATCTTCAGTTAAGAGCTCTAAAATATTTACAAGAAAAATCCTACAAAGATTCTAGAAGGAACCTCATTCGTAAATATCTAAATAATTACTCTAGATGACTCACTTGATGCCAGATGAAGACTCTCCTGGGAATGCTCAGTGATTTCCAGTAGATTTTTCAGTCTACTTGTGGAGGTATGCTAAGTGGGTGATCTTTGATTTAAAAAATGGATTCATTTCATTGAAATTACAGTAATTGGTACTACCAGAAAGTCTGTTTCTAGCCAATCATTTACTAATTGCTCACTGGTGCAACAGAAAGTGAAAGTAAGCCTTGCCATGAAAACTTTCAGGTTACTGGCACATAAGATAATCACTATGGTGACTTTATTTCTCTGTAGCAATTCATACTGCTTTACATATCACCACCCTGTGAGTAACTAGATTCTTCCATACCATATTGTGGCTATTTATATGCAGAGAGTTCTCACCAGCTCTCTAAGGACCCTTTTCATATCAAAGTTTAATTTGTATGTGATAATTCACTGCTAGGTCTCTTAGCAAGATTGCCTTAAGCAAATAGGCGATGCATCTGAAAAGGGTCATTTTTCTCAAAGAAACTTAATAGAGCATTACTTAAACATTCATCTGATAATCAAAACATATTTCATTCTTCTTATTTTTAGATATCATTAATTCAAAGGGGAAACTTGGATGTTTTCTCCAGTCTGTAACTCTTACGCAGATTCAAAAGACAAAAGCTGTATTGTCTGTTTCTAAAGAAAAACTGCTGGAGGCAGTTCTTTGGTTTTTCTAATGAACACCATATGAAAACAGGCATAGAATAACTATTTACTTACATGTAGTGGTCTGCTAGGATCTCTCACATGGTCTACTTTCCTCATCATGACACTGGTCAGTCTATTTACAAGACTAGTCTCTTTTTTCCTATTATTTTTTGCAATGCAGCAATTTGTTTATTATTTTGAGTTTTTAATGATGCCTCTCTACGTAAGGGTGAACCATACTATTATGTATAGTTTACCAGACTTGAACACATCAAAGAGCTATAGTGTTTAATAGTTTTAAATGTTATGGAGTCAGTTTTGCTCATTTCCTTATTTCAAAGTTCAGATTTACTGTTCAATAACACCACAACTTTTATTGTTCCTGCTGCTAGAAGTTTCTCATTTGTCTGGTCAAGGATGAACTGGAGGACATGTTGGAAGAGAAATTGATGTTTTTGTAGGCTTTCCTGTGTTAAACATTGATGTCTGGATGTGGTTTTGGTGATCGGCTATAATGATTTACATATTTGATTTGCAGCCCAGCATTTTCTGCTGCATCAGTTCCACACCCAGCAGTTTGTTTATTTTCCTGAGCCTGCTGACATAACAGCACCGGCCACGTTGTGAAATGTGTCGGACCTTGGCCTCCACTGTTCTGTTGCCAAGAGGGAAACAGTAGCTGTACACTGTGATAGTGTTAGATGGGGTTTTTATCCCCTCCCCTGTGTATGCAGATGCACACAATGAGTTGAATACAGCACTCTAAAGAGCAGCATTTCTTTGCAAATACAGTACAGGTGCAGACATATATTTCCCACATATATGAATTTCTCTGTACAAGTTATTTTCTTCTTGCTGCATCATTAATTTTCTTAGAGAAGAAAGTCTGATCTACTAATTTTAGTAAGTGTAACTGTGTTTTATAATGAAGAGCAACTTTTAGAAAACATTTAGCAGATAAAATAGTTCCCCATATCAAACCTTACTCGAGAAATAAGAATGCACAGTTCAGAAGAGACAGGCTGAACAAAAGCAAAAGTATAGAAATTGACTTGCAATTTTCCAGTTTCTCTGAAAGTTTCAGAACAACTAACCACTACTAAAGATATATAGTATTCATTCCGTGAAGAATGACCTGTAGAAAACATGCATCAAAAGCCAATAAAGTGAGGCAATGATTTATGTGCATCCCAGTATCAAAAGTGACTTTCAAAGGTAAGAGAGGTGTTCTGGAAAAATTATTGCCCCTGCTTATAAAAAAAAAAAAAGGCTTTTTATTGAACCCATTATATTAAAGTGAAATGGATAACAAATATATCTGAAAGTAATTGCACAGATATTCAGTTCAAAGAAATCATAGGTCACTGGTAGGATCTGATGTGGTCAAAGGCTTTTTTCTTGTGAAAAGCTTGGTAATTAAAAACACAGTTTGTATGGGATAAATACCCTACAGTTTTTCTCAACTATAAATTGAGTTAAATACTTAATTTCTGTTAAATAAAACTACCGAGACACACCTAACACTAAGAAAATAAGAAATAGCACTTGCATTGTTGGAAGACCATTGGCAGAAAAAACA
This sequence comes from Euphonia xanthogaster, assembly GCA_034509185.1. NCBI lineage: Eukaryota > Metazoa > Chordata > Aves > Passeriformes > Fringillidae > Euphonia > Euphonia xanthogaster. The sequence goes on from JAYDZK010000113.1 coordinate 95,807,179, forward strand.
TTACATGAAAGTTTTTTTAAGTCTTCTTCTCCCTGCTTATACCTATTCTGTCTAAAACTGTAACTAATGGTGTGACATCTGGCAACCATATTACCTCAGGCTGTGATCTTGCCAGTTCTTACAAAACTGTGGGAAAAGTTTCACAGTGTAGGCATCAGGTTTGGATTTTTTTTAACTGTCTAGAAGTACAGAATCAAATCTAGATACAAGCTACTCAGCTCTTTCATTTCTAAATAGCTGTACCTGCTTTCCTCACAACAGATTATTTCAGGAGTTGCAGTTAGATCTCTCATAGGCAAAGAAAGTAAGTGGCTGGCTGCTTTTGGTGCAAAGCAGTCCTTAAATCTTTACAGGAAGTCCACTTTATCCCAAATTAGTTTGTATCATCCAACTTGAAGAAATATATAGCAAAAGAGAGCTGATTCTGCAAAATTGTAAAATAGTATCACAAAATTTTGCACCCATGATTCTTTATAAAGTTGAGTGGTTTTCCTATCTGTTAGAAAAGGATGCTGTTTTACTAAAATGTTAATATTAAGAATTTAGGTGCATTGTTATCTGACCTTGTTCAAAAATATATTTGTAGTTATAGTCATAACTATTTTCTTTTCCACCTGCTGTCGAGATAGCAATGAAAAGAAGATAAACCAACATCCTCAGTCTCCTTTCTGGGAGAGGTTACTTTCTGCTAGATGATGCTGTTACAGAGTGAGTTTCTTTGTTCAGTCCCCAGGGAGCTTGCCACAGTATTTCCTCATTGCATGGCAATGATCACTGCAGAGCAGTTTTTCCTTTCAGAGACCGTCATGTTGCATTAAGCACTGTGAGGATTGGCATGTGGAGAAAGCCCATCAGTGTAAAAAAGGAAAGTTAGGAGGAACGTTAGCATCAGATGTGAGTATGAAATCCGTGGTACCACAGAACAGGAAAGAAGTCTTGACTGAGTTGGTAGTCTCCAGCTACCCAGAGGCCATTTGCTTTCTCTGTTCATCAGATGGCCATTTCATAGGTTTGGTTTTGGTTTTTTTTTAATAGAACTTCTCATGGCTTGCAATTCTTCATATTCAGAAAACCCACAGTTTCATCCAAGAATCCTTTTGGAAATTACTTTAATGTTCAGAAGCTACCAAAAAGCTTCCTGCATTTTTTGATATCTAAAAGCCCATTTAAGCTCTGCATGCTGCTTTTGCTGTAATCATAGGACTGGGTTAAGAAGCTCTACACATTACAAAAGATACAAGTTACTGAAATAATGTTCATATTTTGAAAATATGTTCCACTTTCAGGTTATGTGAAAAAAACATCCAAAATATGAGTACCTAGAAGCTGCATATTTCTTCAGAAGACACAGAAATTATCTTAGCACAGAAATTACCTTATATCTAAAAACCATAAGCCATTCCAGGATTTGCAGGATGATTGTACAAGATACACAGAGAATGCTGGCACTATGGTACTCCAAAAGAAAACTACAATGGCAAAGTAATATCCAGCATTCCTGCAAGAAATAGTTCTTAAATGAAAGTTAATTAAATGAGTTATGCAGATACAGACTTCTCTGAATGCCTGTGGTGGCTTGACCTTGGCAAGCTGCTCTGTGCCCATCAGTTCCTTTCTCACTCCCTCTCCTGGAGAGGACAGGAAGAGAAAATTAGATGGAAAAGTTCATGGGCTGGGTAAAACACAGGGAGATCACTCACCAATTACTGCTATGAGCAAAATAGACACAATTGGTTATTATCAATTTCTTTTATTGCCTTATAACAATGGAGTAGAATTGTGAGAAACAAAGACAAAATGAAAAACATCTACCCCTACCCCTTCCCCCTTCTTCCTAGGCTCAACTCCTTGAGTCCTCATTCCTCTAAGTCCTCCCCTGCTGCCAGAGGGGAGATCAGTCCATGACAGCGCCTCCGCTGCTCCTCCTTCCTCCCACTCTTTTCCTGTTCCAGCATGGGGTCCCTCCCACATGACATCGTCCTTTATGGGTCCTCTTCAATATTCAGGAAGATATTGCTCCAGCATGGGTCCCCCAAACCAGACTGCAGTTCCAGCCAGGAGCCTGCTGCTGTGTGGGCTCTCTCAGCATCCTTCAGGGTATGGCTGTCTTCTGATGGGGGACATTATCCATGGGCTGCAGGAGGACAATCTGCATCATCATGGTCTTCTTGGACTGCAGGGAACCTCTGACCTGGCACCTGGGGTACCTCTTCCCCTTCCTTTTCAGGCCTTGGTGTCTGCAGGGCTGTTTCTCTCACATTTTCTCTTCTCTCTCTCACGACTGCTGTATAGCATCTTTAACCTTTCCTTAAATACACTTTCCTGGAGGAGCCACTTATCATGGCTGCGGGGCTGAGCCGTGCCCTGCAGTGGGTGGGCTGCAGCCAGCTGGAACTGTGTGTGGTGTGGGGCAGTTCATGTGTGTTCTCACAGAGGCCACCCCTGCAGCCCCCCAGCTGCCAAACCATGGGCACCTACACCCAACATGCTGCTTCAGTACTCCCTCAGCTGAAAGCAAGCACAAGCTGGGGCCTGATGCTCAAGGGGGTCAGTGGCACACAAGTGAACAGATCAGCGATACGACTGGAACCCGAGGAGCACAGCCACTGGTGGTGTCAGCTCTACAGGTCTCACATGAGTAATGAAGGCACAGTACTTGATGAAGGACTCCTCAGTTTGGGCACGACCAGCTTTGAATTTGGATAGCACTTGTGACCAGATTTGGAGGCACCTCTGAGCATCTCCATCCTCAGGTGAAGACAAGGGGAAGGACACGCAGATCTTCAACACCTGAAATTCAGACAGGGAAAGTCAGGATAACCACTCAGACTCACTCTCATTGGAAGGTACTTACAAAAATGTTGCCTCTGAAGAGGTGCAAAAGAGCAACAGGAAAAAGGCTTAAGTCATAACACCTCCATGGTTCCTGTAGGCCTGTTTGGAGTGGCAGAGAGGCAGCCAAAGGCCCATTCAGTCCAAGCTAGAGCATGAGCCAGCCTTTTGCCTTTAACCAGCTTGTTTTTCATTCTGTATGTATGATATAATTCATGTCCTTCACCTGCCTCTCAGCACTGTGCTGCAACTTTAATAAAAAGGACAGCAAATTCATCCTGTGTGAATGCAAGTGCTCAAGTACCTGCTGGAAAACCTTGCCAAGGGAATCAGTGCCTGTGGTTCAGGTATCATTTCCATTATTAAACACTGATTTATTTAATGTAAGTATCAAATAGGCTGCTAATAGCCAACATTTGCCCACTCATATTTAACATATTAAACAGAGGTAAGCTTCCCTGTTGTTATCCTTAAATCCAAAGGATTTATCCATAAATGCAAAGTAAACGTAAAAGCTTCTCGGAAAAAGCAGCTTTCATTTTGAGGGATCTAAAAGCTGAACAGACTGGACAAGTTTTCTCTCTCTAGATGTCCAATCTACATTCACTGTAAGAAAACAGAAAAGAAAAGGAATGTCCACATACCCAAACACACATAATAGAAAAAGCTAAGTCAAAGACCATGGAAAAATCTTTGCAATAGTAATGTACAAAATAAAGTTTGTCACTATCCATGTGAAACAGAAACATCTGAATTTATTGTATTAAATCAAAGATCTAATCTGTGTAATCATACAAATGATAAGCAAAATGGTATTCTATTTCACTTGTACAGGAAAAATAAGGACTTAACCAACCAAGCTAAAATATAAATATGCAATTTTACAAGCCTTGATATTCAAATTTTGTTTTTATATAACTGGTGATTCTTAACTAAAAATTAAATAATGGCCTATAAAATCTTTAGGTTAAACCAGAAATACTTGAAAAAACTGTCACCTATTTCAAGATACCTTAAAGGCAATGTATGAAAATGAAACAACCTTTTTTTCTTCCATCAGCAAATCAAGAACTATAAGTTCAGTGCAGTTCACCAACAAATTCACAAATGTTTGAAAATCTTAATAATCCTTAGATTTGTTCTGAATTTTAGTGACTCTCAATAAATTCAGTGCTATGTAGCTTAAAATTATTTTTCCTCAATATTTATATACTTTGATAATTACAATTATGTCACTGACTATGTCCTCTGATGTCAAAATCTATAAACAATTCTATAAACTGCAACTAGCTGGCTATGCTTTGAGGAATAGAGTTTCAGTTAATATCAATTCAGACTAAAAAGTATTGTCCCAAAGCTGGTCTGTAGAAATTCCTATAACAATTTTGTCCCTTTTTTTTTTTGTTTTCTTTTTGTAAAATCTCAGTTGAGACAGAGGTTCCAAGTTAGAGCAGATCTTGGTTGCAATTTGCACCAATGTAACCAAGTTTTGAGAAAATGGCTTACAGAACAAACAAAGGCATAAAGAATCAAGTGTTCTCCATGTAACAGTGGTCTAACAATAGTTTCACTTTATGTGTAGAGCTTTTGTTTCTGGATCTGGGAACAGCATATGGGCAATTCCTCTTACCCTCGGAGGTCAGATTCCATTATATCTGACCTCCACATTACAAATTAGCAAACAAAGCCATTTGTGAGCCTTCACTGCTTGCTACTGTTATTCATTCAAATCTGCTGCAATGTGCCATTTAGGACAGTCCTTGTTGTAGCCCAACAACACCACAATCTATGCCAATGGCCAATAGACTGAGATACAAAGAAAGAAACAAGAAGTTAGCATTGATTTTCCCAGCTGTCCACACCTGCTGGCATTAACAGCAGAAGTATCTAAAAATAAATGAGACAGTCCTTGGTGGGGGAATGAGGGTCTTGCCCCCAAGAAACAACAGAGAGAAGCCTGCAGAGAAAAAGGAGGAAAAGGTGTGAATTCAGTTTATCAGGAGGTTCAGAGCTGTTAAAGCCCCAGGTGGGGGGGGGAAGAAAAGAAAAAAGGAAAGTTAACATTGGGAAGCAGATATATTTCAATTCATCCTTCTTAGATGCTTATTCATGTTTTATTTTTTCATAAGGCATACTTAAAGACAATTAAATATGATTCAAGTAACAGCATTGATTGCTTTTTATTTAGAGTATTTTATTTAGCGTATTTTTGCTTCAAATGCTGTAAAATCCCAGGATCTTCAGAAAAGGTATGTGCCATGAAGATGCTCATTTAAGCTATATTAAGCAGAAAAGGTATATGCCATGAAGATGCCCATTTAAGCTATATTAAATTGGTGTAAGCAGGTAGGAGGACACTAGTTGTTTTGGAGTTAACCTCAAATAGCAAAATTTTAAGCGTGGTTGTTATACCCACTTAAATGGAAGATCTGTAGTAGGGGGAGTCAGACTACATTAACTCCTCTTTTTGATGATAAAAAAGTGGCCTTTACTAGAGAGTGTAAAAAACAGTCATGTAACAGCCAAGAGATGGGCTGTTTGATCTTGTAAATTCCTTCTGTATATAATTTACATAATTTTCTGTGACTCAGCAGTTGTTTATCAAATAGCTTTCATTACATAGAACTTCACAGATTCTGAGCCATGCATCTTTGTAGCATTTATCCCTTCAAGTTTGACTTTAAATTATGGACATTTCCATGTAAAAGAAAAATTAATCTATTTTATGTTGTTAATCTTAAAGGAAAAGATTCCAAAATTTGATGGCACATTGGTGTGTGTGTGTGGGACATGGAGCACTTTTGTATAACAAATGAGTTACATAATCTGTAAGGTAACAAATGAAGAAAACCACATTTCTGTTTTCCTGGCTCTTCCTGTCCCCAAGTTTTGATGTTTTTCTCTATATGTGTGTGGGAATTATTACATGTAACATGTAGTAGAGTGTAGATAATGTCTCCACTGAAAGGCTTATAACCAGTTTCCCTACTACCAGTGTTTTTATGTCTTCTTCTCTTTTGCTGGAAAATTTTAAGGTGAAAATCAATAGAAACTTTTTCCTGTTTCAGTAATATAAATGTAGTTCAGTATAGTCCTTGGGATTTACCTTTTAGGACCTTCTCATGTGTTTAGGATTTCCAATGGAGATTTTACAAATCATAAAATTGCAGGAACTTTAGAGTATTAATTTCTATGTAAAAAAGTAGGAAAAGGAAGAACAAATAATGGGACTTTTAATTTTTAAAATATATAATAAACAATTAGTAATATAAGGAAGGATATTATAATAAATATGATTGATCATATATTTATCTCCTTTTCCTCTTTCTTATGTTTAATGGCCAACCCTTCCAGTGTTTCAAGTCACAGTCCCAGCAATTTCAGTGATGCATCGGGATAAACCCATCCACACAATTGTAAATATTCCTCAGCATTTTGGCAAAATATACATCTACAAAAGTACTGTATTTCATACCTTCATTGAGGGTCTCTATCCCAGCCAAGGGTCAGATTTTCTTTAAAAATTTGATCTGTATGCAAATAAAATAGTGATTTAGGCAGAAACATTTTCTATCTGTTTCAGTTGTAATTAGATAGCTCATAATTCCCAAGAGGATATTTTATTTTTTCTTTAATTGTCATTATGTTATAGCCAAATTACAAGTTATAATTGTGTAACTTATTGCTAGACAATATAGTATATCTGAAAATCCAAAGTACCTTGTTGTATCTTTTTACATTTTACTAGAGTTTTTTCCATGCCATTTGCCAGGAACAAGCACTAAAATGCATCCTGAAATGCTGCACTATTCATTGTAGCTGTTCTGATGCACTGCTGAGCTAAATGATCTCTAATATCAATACTTTTTCTTTCCAAAACTAGTCACATCTGGGAACCTAAGAGTGTTTACTTCATCTGGGCCAGTATTTTTTTTTTTTTTTTGAAGTTTTGAACAATTTTCTTAAACAAGGAAGTTCTATTAATATAAGTTTACAGGCAAGAAGCCCGCGTCTACATTCTTCTCTGACTCATCTGCTATCAAAAGAATGAGCGTCAGCTTTAGAAAACTCTATTTTACAACTGCAGCCTGAAACTTCAAAACTGTTTAGAATCTTTCAAAGTCAAAAATTTGCAATGTTAACATCTCAGATTAAACAAAGTCTAACACAGAGAGAAAAATCCACTAGCTGTATTTGTGTTATGGAAAGATACAAAGACAGGATTTATCATACCTGACCAACATCCACGTGAGCACCCTATCTAAACCTGAATCTATTTAAAGCTTTGCCCAGTGTGGGATGCTTCATCTAAAGAGGAAGTCTTGCTACTCTCTCAAATTCCAAGTGAATTGCGTAATGCTGTTGAAAGCTTAGGAGATGCAAGTATTTCCTAAATTGACCGAATACTGAGCTGAGCCCTGAGGCTTCCTTAAAGCTCAGGACTCTGCCTGAGACCACAGCCAGGATGTGGCTCCCTGGCAGGCCCTCTGTACTTGCTTCCTGTCAAATACACAGCCAACACCTGTATTTGACTCTCCTCAACCAACTTAAAGAAGAGGGAACTTAAAACAATTCCTTAAAAAAAGTGAAAACTAGAGACAGGAGGCTTTTAATGAAAATCCAGACTTAAGGCTGGAGGATAAACAGAGTGTTGCTAGTAGAAAGCAACTGTGACTCTGTCTGCACCTTCACTCCTGCAAGTTTTACTTAAATATCTTTCACACTTGAGGATAGGGTCTCTTCTAGAAAGGGACATTTAGTGCTGCTGGATGAGATAGCTTGCTGTGCTTACTAGGAAAACTGTCACATCCACAACAAATAACTTGTGATGAAATATTTAAGTAACAGGCTCTTTTTGGATTTCTAATGGCATTCTTTCAGAGAGCACACAAGACTGCACAGATTAAAAAGTCAGTGGAATTTTTTCAGTAGCGAATTACTGCTCATTTTCTCAGAAAGAATTGTAAATGTAGCTGTATATTTTATTGTAATATATCATTTTATCTTAGAAGTAGCAGAACAGCTGGGGTTATCTCAGTGTCACCCTACTTAGCTCTATTTTTCGAAGCTGGTAATTGTCAAACAATTTCAGCATGAATGTTTATTGTATAAGGCCTCAGATCTGGAGAACATTTTTAGTTGTAAAATATTGCTTAAATTATTTCTGACTTGATCTGAATAAAATATAAACCAAAAATATTTTGGGACTGAGTTGTATTGAGGGATATTTTTCTCCCTCTGTTCTGAGTCCTAGCTTTTTGATATGAAGATTTGACAGTTCTATTTTTCAGAAAGGCCAGCAAAATGTTAAAAAGGAAAACTAAGATCCTAAGAAAAAAAACTAGGTTATTTTTGAAAAATAAACAATGTATACCTTAGGCCAGCGTGAAATTTGCAATGATGTGAGTGGGCTTGCATTTTTATGTACTACAGCTTGAAAAGCACCTTGATTAGCCCTGATTTTCTTTAGAGACAGAAAAGCTTTTAGTAACTGATGTTTTAAGAAAATGAATAAAAAGGAATACATACAGAATTTGAACAGGGGAAGAAGGTTTGAGACAAACAACATGCTACCCAGTGATAAATATATAGAGGATGTTAGAATCAGAGTCTGGTGTCTGTCAGGAATGAAAATGAAAGCATGTAAAATGGAATGCAGAGAAAAATATTTATCTTTGAAAAAATACATAAAGTAAAAAAAAAAAAGAGTTCACAATATTTACAGAAGTCAAACAGTTGAAATAGGCTAAATAAAACCTTCAAAAATATTAGAGAGTATATTTTTCTCTTTAATGCAAAAATGAACTGGAATACTTTCTAGACTTTCATGCATTTGTAATTTCTAGATGTGGCTATTGTAAAACTGCCTAGCAACACTGAGTGTCCAGTCCCTCATTAACAGGACAGGATTGAAATATCTAGCTAACAGGATTGAAATATCTAGTTAACAGGCTTGAAATATCTAGCTCTGTTAGCTTCTAGAGTTTATGAAAACTCTGAGCCCTAATCCATCATATTGTGTTTAAAAAGATGCTTTGTTAAAAATCTACAGGTTTTGAGGATTTAAAGGATGTTTCTGTCCTCTCTTTTGTTAGTGTTACAGGTTATGCATCGCTTTCTTTAGTACTTTGTATTAAAACAGTTACTATATCAGTGAAGTAATTTACTTCATTAAATTTCCTCTTGATATTCCTCAAGATGACATGCAGGAAATCAATTTTTCTTCTTACTTTGGACTGAGAGTAAATTCTATGTTGCTCTTTACCAGGTGTCTCAGATTTGCTGCTTGCATCAGTGATGGTCAAGTGTAGAAGGAAAAGCAGGAGTCTGGAGTATGCATCAGGTATTTTGAAAAACTATTTTGAAACACTGCAGAATGAACTAAAGACAATTATTGGCTTAATAGATGAGAAAAATGTTTTCTCCCAGCTTCTGGGGGTTTCTTTGTTGTTTTTTTCTTTTTTCCCTCCCCAGTGAAGACAGTCAGTTGTGATAACACACCTAGTAACCAAATCGAGGTCGAAAACTATCCCCTTATTTCTGAGTATCTTCTGATGTGATTGCTAAATCATGCATCTATCTTTTGCACATCTGAGTCTCCCATTTTCCCAAGTTGTGCTTCTGCTGTACTTCAGTCCTCAGGGCAAAGAAAAACAGTCCTGTCCTGCATTGAAAGTCCTTTTTGTAGTGGCTTGGCTGTCCAGAGGGGTGCCTTACATCTCTCCATTTTTGGAACATTACCTTTAAATACATAGCCAACAAGACAAAACAAAACAAAAAATTAAAAAATTTTAATTAAAGCCTCTTTTCATTGGTTGGCATGCACTGAAAACCATGTGTCAGCTAGTGGGTGTGTATAAACACAGTGGTGAGGCTGCAGCTGGTCTTCAGACAGAAATATGCTGCTGCTGAAGCAGAGCAGGATCATGTAATTTTGGAGTGTACAACCTATCAAGCAGTAATTTGGGGCTAGATTGCAGTTTTGACCTCACGCTAGCGGTGAGGAAGATGAGCTGTATGCTAATAGCAGTTCCCAGCACTGCTCCCTGTGGTGCTGGGAGTGCACACACAGCAGCTGCTGCTGCCCTCACCAGAGCTGTGCACACCCTCTCCCACACCAGCCCATCTCCACTGACATCTGGGTACAAACAGCATCATTGCTTGAACCATGTCAAGGCTGCTGCCTGCCATTAATCAAGTTTCTGGCATCACTTTTGTCAGGTCCTGATGAAACAGATGAAGTTCTGAACAGAGCAAAATAAGGAAACAGAAGAATATGCTATCCTTCTTCATTCCTCTGTGTACATTTTTGTAGAAATGCTAGCCAACAGCTTGTCATTTCACTGAGACATAGCTGCGCAGTGATTCAGCTTTCAGATGGTTAAATGGGTGGCTTGCAGCTAAAAGAGGGGAAGAAGAATCTGAGACCAAACCTCTCTCTTTGAAGCATCACCACCTAAATGCTATTTAATCTGTAAATAGCAAGGTGGTATGAACCCACAGCCATCCTTCTACTGAAGTGGGAGTCAGTAATAGACCCCTGACTTGTGAGAATTACAAGACTGAGATCTACGAAAGTGATTTGTGGCCCATATTGGACAAACAATTTTCTAGTCCCAGAGAATCTACACTCTGCTTTCTCAAAGGGTCACACAGCTCAAATGGATTCTTAGTGAGATTAGTTATTTTGGAATTGTAGAGCTAATTAATTTGTAAAGAGAGACCTGTTGGCACTGGAAGCAATATTCACATTCATCAGATATAGCCTTCTTATTAAAAGAGCTGTTGAACTGCTTTAGGCTGGCTGACCCTCTCTACACCTGTCTAATCCACGGGTCTTCCAGTGTCTGTGAAGGATATTTGCCTAGCGGAAATGAGATAATTTCAAGGCATATTTTTGTGACAAATGTCTCAGAGATAAGTATACATCTGCTTCCTTCTGGTGATGCCTTAGGTTTTAGCTTTTCTATTTTTCAGATTCTGTACTGCTTTAGTGTGTGGTTCTGAGCTTCATATTGAGGGATGGTAAGCTCTCTTCACAGAGTAGGTAGACAAAACAATTCCTTTTCTAGCTTGGGACCAAGGACAATCAACCCAAATTTCAGGCCCAAGAGCATAAACAACATGCACTGAACAGAGAAAAACAAGAAGGATGGGACTTCATAAGCTGAAGCTAAAATTGAACAATTAACTCCAATATGCTAATGGTCCAGAACTTTTAAAAGTCTGAGACCCCGGGACTGGCTGTCCATTTTGTGACCATTTTGGTTCATCTTGGGTGTAGCCCTGGCTGGGCTTCTGTGCTGCCCAAGGTGTATCCATTGAGGCCTTTTAATAAATACAATAAATACCTACTTTATTCTTTAACTCTGTCTAGTCTCTGTTCTAGGCCGGCCTTCACAAGGCATCACAGGCAGTGAACAAAGCAATATACAGATACTGGGATACTCTTTCCTCTGCTCCTGACGTTAGCAATGGGAAGGTATATATAGCTAGGTGGCCCTTTTGCTCCATCCCAAATTCAATAAACAGGAGTTAAATCCCTAAAAAGCTGCAACCAAGAAAAAGAAAAAAAAACAAAAACAAATCATAAACCAAATGAAAACTAAAAAACAATGAGACAAAAAAACCTTCAAAAATATCATCATATAATGAAATGCAGATTTCTGTTCCACAAAATGAAGAAGAGAAACATTGTCTAACAGAAACAGTGCTAGCTCTCCCAGCGGCCACCATTACATTATTCATTAAAACGTCAGTGAATTCTTCCTCACTAAATATAGGGGTTTGGAACATTTAAATACTACCTGTAAGCAGAATGACTTTTCTATGAAAAAATTAAAATTAAAACATCATATAGTTTCATCACTGTTTCATCCAAATATGCATATTTAACATGAAATTTGCTACTAGTTATAGACAAATGTGTGAACTAAGATGGTAAAGAATTCAGTACTGAATAAAAATATTTTTAGCCCAGCATGTGTCATATATCTTGTATCTTTAGGATACTATTAATAAAAATGTTCCTATATGAAACAAAAAAGGCATTAGTAAAGTTTGAAAAAACATAATTTTTTGTTATTTACACTTTGAAAACCAATTCATTGATAACAGCAGAAAGCTTTTCACATTTTTCCTGCTCATGAATACTTCAGATTATTAATATCCCTTAAAAGTGCCTATATTTGAAAAGAAATCCTTGGACAATGCATGCCATCAGATAATTGACTCCTTTAGGCAACCCTGGCAAAATTAGGGTTAAAAGAAGGTGCAAATCAGAGACAGGTGAAGACAGGCTTATTTGAAACATTTTCCTTGTATTACTTATACCGACATGTATACACAAATAATAATAAAATTTAAATAAATGGATATATATATGCCTGTGGTGCTGATGAAATACATGTGCTAGGTTAGTTTTGCCTCTTTAAGTAGTGTTGATAACAAAGCTTCAGTGTTCTAACATATGATCTCTTCTTCACTGAGTGCAACTGAAGTTTCTGTGGTTTACATTTATCATGTTAACCTGGTGAAATTATGATCAGGGAAAAAAAAAAGTTAAAATGACAGGTTGGCAGCTCTGCTGGGTGTCATTCTATCAATGTCTCATTTATTCTTTCAGGCTACACATGCCAGTACAGTAACAGAGTGCAGTCAGCTACCTGCAAATGAGCCCATTTCCCCTCTGCTCCCTGTCATTCATTGCCTACTGCCACTAAAGACTGCTGAGACTTCATCTTGCTAATAATCAGCTCTGTGGTTAATTCTGGAGGCAGAATACAGTCCATCCAGCTCACTGCTTGGCAGCTATTCTGACTTAGCTGTGTGACATTAGCTAAAACTTATTTTTGTCAGTTCACGAAGAAAATATCACTAGGTGAAGGCATACATATGGTTACATTTTCAAACTGACTTCTGAAAAACACTCTCAGGATATTTGGAAAAATGCCTGTTTTAAAGACAGAACTGAAGATTAGTACAGAAAATAGGTTTCCTGCATACACTATACAAGGGCTGCAGGTGAACTTGAGTGTGATGGTTTTGAAAAAATGCTTGCAGGATCAAAAAAATTATCTAAGAGTTGCCACTCAAAGCATGCCAGCAGACAGTCTTCAATTTTTAGCAATTCAAAAGAAGATATGAGGCTGAGTAGGAAAACATGTAGGGAATAAAACTGAACGACAATTATATAAAACAAGTTAGATCAATTTACAGATGAAATTATCAGCAACAAATATCTTTAAGATCTGTAGCCATTAAAAAATGTACATATTTTTCCAAGACTGTTTAGTTGTTTTAACAAGCTCTGAAAGCTTGCCAAAAAATTGAGAAGTCTCACATTGTTCATGATACTGTCCAAGAACATTCAGGCAATTACAGCTCTTGCAGATGTCATGATGTCAGATTTGTGGGCAATGACAAGCCACGTGATTTTCTGCTGCCTTCAAAAACACCAACTGATCAATGTGCAGTATTAATCTCCAAAAGTTACTGTGCCTATATAAAAGCATGCGGTAACAAATGAAACAGGAACAGCAATACTTAGAGTCTGTCAAAGAATGGTATTGCAATATTACTAGAGTCCAAGATCCAGTTTCAAAGCCTAGGAAAATCACATGAGAAATCTAGAAATCAAATCTGTGTTAGGGTAAACAGTTATAAGTCGATAAAAAGTTATTAAAAATAAATCTAAATCTGCAATCCGTACATATACCACTTCAAAACTGTGTTTAAGATAGAAATACAAATATTTTTATAATTTTTATGATCTTGATTACAGAAATTTTTTCCAGTATATTTCTTTTGATTTGATCATAAGATAGAGAGTATCTAACTCCATTGTCAAATATTTCAACAGATGACTATTTCAACAGTTTTTCAAAAGCTAGAAAGTTGAGAACATAAAGTATATCATTCCAACTACATCTTCAGTCAAATCACTGCTGTTTGAGTGTTTCTTTTGAGAAATTGTGCCCTACTCAAGCCAGGACACAATTTACACTACAACAGTTGCTTCAGTAATTTTCTCCCTCTTGTCATTTCTGCCTGATGTGAATCCACGGTGTTCAAAGCACGCAAGCCCCACGCATGAAGGGAAGGCCACCTCTCTTTTGTGTGATGAGAATCATAATTTTGAGAAATGTGGTAGATTCTTGAAAAGATAAGAATCTTGGCTGGAAACAGAATCTCATTTCCTCTTTCTTTGGCATTTTATAACCAAAAAATAACCATTTTTGGTTATTTATTAGTTCCAAAGGAAGAATAACACTGGAGAAACCAATACATGTGAGGCACTAAACACTGCACTCTTTTTCTTCTGAAGTTAAATACACAGAATAATGGCCAAGCTTGTGAAAATGACTAGGTGGCTGTGATGTGTAGGGTAATGACATGAGTTTGCAAAACTTACTTTCTTAAGTAAATAAAGAGTATTACTTATCTTGCGGATACTATTCTCGCTAATTAACAATGATAACATTCAAAATTATATTGAGCTTTATTAATGTCACCCAAAGTTTTTACAAGTCCATAAATTAATGATACAAAATGACTGCTCCATAAGCATTTTAAAAAATTATTTCCTGTTTTGACTGAGTCTTAGTAATTTAATTACAGTTACATCAGAATAAAAACAAAATGTCATAATGTGGGCTAAAATGTGAATATCTTCCAAATCCAAAACCTTATTACTTAAACGTTTCTATCCTTTGCAATGATACATTAGTACAGCATTAGTATTAGTAGAAAAGAGTAACCACCATGAAAACATTATTTCTCAAGAATATACTGTTTCCCAGAACAGTAGAGCATCTTCAGATGTTTAATATTATCCAAGCAATACAAGGACCTACAGAAGCAGGTCCCTTTAGAATAAACTGTCTTTATGAAGCAAGTGCAGCAAACCATGTGGTAAATTATATAAAAGTAGTAGAGAAATGCCCTGATACAAACTAAAATGCTATATGTTTTACTAACATCAAAGATTTTATCAGTAGTTTATTAATTTTAAATTACATAACCATAAACTTGTACATAAAAAGGAAAATATATGTGGCAATTATGTGTCCTGAGCCAAAACTCCTGTGCAATGCACTGTGCCCTGAAGTGAAGCAAAGCAGTTATGTACATTAGGCATTGCATTGCCAGCTCTTTCTGTGAAGTGGATGCAGATTCAATTCACAGCTGTTTAATCCAGCCTTTTCATTTTGGGGGGAAAAAAACCCCAAACCCAAACCACACCAGTGTTCGGTTAAATTTGGCTTTCTATTTTGAAGGGAAGAAGATTCTTACTACCTGTGAAGAGGTAATCAAAAAATCAGATGAGAGTAAGAAATGCCTTTACAGGGGACACTGATCTTGTTGCCCCCAGGCGATGACCAGGTGATGACCACAGCCACTGCTGGGGGAGAGCTGCTTTCCCCCGTCTGACTGCCCTGTCCAGCCCAGGAACCACAACTCCTGCCTTGGTGGGTCAGTGGGCACATCCCTGCCTGTGCTTCCCATGTCTATGGGACTGTTCTCCATTAATTTGCCTAACCTGTTGTTTTTGGCTTTACTGGTATTGTCTGCATCGACAACCTCCTCTGCCAACAAATTCTGCAAGTTTATCACCTGTAAAAATGTGTTTTTATAGGTTTTAAACAAACTTCATGGAAGAAAGATTTTCTCCCTTAGGCTTCTTGAAGGCCTTTTGTTTTGCAGTTTATGGTAGACTTCTATATTGATTTTGACTGACTCACAAAACACAATAATCTGTATGAAAATAAATTATATAACTGTTATTTAGATGCAACTATTTTTTCTGCACCACTCTATAAGTCAATTGCATATTTGCATATGCAATTTAGCACAGAAGATAGATCCAGTAAAATGGAAAATTAAACAGTAAAACAGAGAAATTAGAAAGTCTCACTAGGGAAGAAAATATAAACAATAAATTAATAATACCATAAATGAGCTTCCAAATTTGCATCTGCTCTGCCGCAAATACATTTGTAACACGTATTTCAGTTTGCCATTTTGTACCTGATATAGAAGCAGTAAAATTCAGGAATTTATATTAAAATATCGGTTGAGATCATGTCACAAACTTTAAGATAATGCAATAATTACACGCTATTCCAAA
>JAYDZK010000113.1:95823239-95860078 GCA_034509185.1 Euphonia xanthogaster
TTTTCCAAAAAAAAAAAAAAAAAAAAAAAAAAGAGGGTTTATATGTGCATCTTCACTGGCATTAAAAGAAAACCTTTACAAAATTGCTATCATCCTACTGATTTAGAACACTAGTTTCAGGAATTTGGTAGACAGTTAAAGCAATGAACACACAGCTACTTGTTTATGTCCAGGTTGTCTTTACTTTGTATGTGCAATAGGTCCACTACAGCTTGCATATATAGATAAGTAATAGTTGGGGGTTTGTTTGTGTTTTTTGTTGTTGTTGTTTTGGTTTATTGTTTGCTTTTTGAAATTTCAGATGTATTTTTTTTATATTTACTGATGTATTTTTTTACCAAGAGTAGCAAGTGAACAGAAAAGGATGAGAAAGCTTGGGGTAAGAGCAAGCAAGGTAGGCCTTCAGGGCAAGAAATGATACTTTTAAATGGACTCTGAAACAAATTGAGAGGAAGATTGAGAAAAGATTAACATACAAAGATAATTTTCTTATGTGGGGAAGATCTCAACTCTCTTGTCCATTTCTACCCACTCCCATTCCCAATGCTCTGATCTCTTTGCTTTCTCTCCTTCCTTTTGGCAATCTTCTTTCAGCTGGTGAATCACAAGGTTCATTTCAACTACAGCAGTCAGTGGTGTTTGGGCGTCATAGTCCCTATTTGGTATTCCTATCAAAGAGGTACTGGGAATTTACAGGGTTTTTTGCATCTGACATGCCCTGATGTTCCTTCATCCAGTTGCTGCTCCTTGAGACAGGTGAAAAGCCAGACAGCAGGAAATTCCCAGAGAATTGGAAGTTGCAACAGTTAAGCTCAGAAGAACAATAAAGATATTATCACTAATGGTATCAAGTCCCTGTCAGATAGAGTCTTTGATATGTTGATCTTCAGAGAACTTGTGGAATGTAAAAGGAGAGAAGTCAGAGCAGTAAAGAAGGGAAAATATGTTATGAATAGACAGCTTTGAAAAAAGGATGCAGAGATACTGACTTCATCCTGTAATGAATGAGTCACAGAAATAATAAATAAAAAGAAGACTGAAAACTTCTTAAAAAAAAAACTCAGAAAAAGTTTTTTCAAGCTCCTCTCTCTGTAGAACATTTGAAATAAGGGAAATTTAAAATTACATTGCATCTTATATTGAAAGTGCTAAGAGATGGCTTTTGTAAAAGAACCTCTACAAAACTGTGAGAATTAAAAAAACACCTTCATTTGTGCACCTGCAGTTATATGCAAAGATGTCATGTACATGGAAGCACAGCAATATCCACTGCTTGTCCACTTTTCATCAGTTTATTGGGATGGAACCCATCTGACACAGAGAATATAGAAAAGAAAAAAAAAAAGTCATTTGAATTATAGAAACCAAGCTTGTGAGGAGTCAGGAGTAGGCAGCTCTTTAAAGTTCATCTTATGCAGAGTGTAGTAAGGAAGGAACAAGGGACAATGTAAATGAGACCAGTGACTAATTTTCCCACTGGTGGAACTCCTACACATTTTAACTGCAGATTAGTAAGAATATACTTGGAAGAAAAGATACCCATGTTAAATAATGCCAATGGAGAGGAAAAAGTCCAACTGGCTTCAGAAGCAGTCACGGGAATATACAAGCTAAAGGGAAAAAGCAGGTAAGAGGGAAAGCAGAGCTGCTAGCGTTAGTCCAGAACAAGAGATGCAGACACAGAGGGAGTCAGGGCTCCCAGTAATGAGAGACTAATCTTCCCCTATTTAGGTTGTCTTCTAATGCCAGCCATAATTATTGAGCCCATCCACCACTTCTTGTCATTTTTAATATCCAGTAGACTTTTTTTTTGGTGTGTGTGTGTGTTTTTAGTTACTATTTTATGGAGATATACACTTTTCCCTTAATATATCACCCTTCTATATTTATAAAAATTAAAATATCTAAATTGAGTATCAGTCTTGAGCTATGATAGCATAAAATTTTATGTATTGCACCAGCTAATACAGCAGGCCCCTGGATCAGTTTTGGGTAAACAAACATCTCTTTTCTGGTCTAAAACAAGAACAGTGAAACTGAAGCTGCTTTTCCAGGTTAGGAATATTTCTTAAACATTAACCTAATTAGCCCATCATTTAAGAAAATCTGACCAAAATGGACACAATTACAGTGCAGGAGTATATTGGCAACAGAGAGTGTATGTGTCTCCTCTATGAAACATTTTGTAGCCACTAACACCAACACTGAAGACAGCGTAAGAAAACTTTTGTTTAATATAGATTGACCATATTTAAAGAGGAG
Source organism: Euphonia xanthogaster (assembly GCA_034509185.1). Taxonomy (NCBI): domain Eukaryota; kingdom Metazoa; phylum Chordata; class Aves; order Passeriformes; family Fringillidae; genus Euphonia; species Euphonia xanthogaster. Next base: position 95,825,502 of record JAYDZK010000113.1, read on the forward strand.
AGAAGGGCCCAGATTGAACACTCCCATAGAGGTGAACGATGTAGCTCTTCCTCCTGAAGAAATGTTTTTATTTTGGGAAATACCTGCTTCCTTAATTCCTTCTTCTTGCTACAGAAATGAGATACGAATCCATTTTATTATTGTCACAAGTATGACATGGGGTCACATAAAGTTCCCACCAGTCCTGTTTGGGGAAATGTGAGTAGCCCAGTGTGCATCTGGTTAGAGCTCTTCATATTTCATTGAGCAAGTGTATCATGCACAGCTAAAAGCAATTTTTACTTAGTAAGTGATGTTTCTCATGTAATTGAACTTGATAGATCCATGCAAGTTCAGCCTCCTGTGCTAAACAAACCCCTGTTGCAGCAATCACAGTACATTTAGAATTAGCTTAATGAAGTTCCTTTGTTATATTTTTCTACAGATAGAAACACTGTCCTGCAAAATGACAGACGGTTTTGAGTTACAATTAAGAATTTAGAAAATTCTTGATAGAGCAGATGGAGGACATAAATATGAATTTACTGTGAAAAAGTAGCAAAGTGATGGTGACCACATGGAGAAACAATTAGCCATTAAATGAGAGGCCAGTGTCGTATATCCTTTGGAAAGCATTTGCATGTGCTGCACTGCACCCTCACAGTTTTTTTGGGTGCTGATAAAAAGGTAGTTTCTTGTGCATTACATGGTATAACTCCCCCCTTGTAATTATTATAAGGCCATCTTCTTTTGTGAACCTGCAGTTATGTGCAAAAAAATTCACAAGCATATACACACAACATCTATCATTTGTCCAGCTATCATCAATTTATTTTTTCCAATTATGATGACAAGCACGAATTTTCAAAATAAGATCAGCCCTCAGATCAGATAAGCAACAATGTACATCCATCTTTGGTATGCGCTCAAGAAACTCCTTTGTGAAATAGCCTTGCATCATAGACAAAGCAATGTAGTCCTAGAGTCTAGGTTACATAAAAAAGAAAACCCAAACCCTCTAATGATTCACCTCCTACTTCACCCCCTCATCACTTTGCTTTACACGAGTCAGCAAGAGCTATCTCCAGACTGCTGGCAGACACATCAAAGTGACATCAGCAAACACTCCATTATCACTCTAAATGTAAATTGTAAAATAGAACAATGGTTTGGGTAGGAAGGAACTTTAAATACCATCTAGTTCCAACCCCACTGCCATGGGCAGGGCACCTTCTACTAGAACAAATTCCTCAAAGCCCCATCCAGCCTGTCCTTGAACACTTCCTGGGACGGGACATCCACATCATCTCTGGGCAACCTGTTCCAGTGTCTCACTACCCTCACAGTAAAGAATTCTTTCCTAACATTTAATCTAAACCCACCATCTTTCAGTTTGAAGTCATTCTCTCTTTTCCGGTCACTACACGCGCTTGCAAAAAGTCCCTCGCTATCTTTCTAGCAGTCTCCCTTTCGTACTAGGACGAATAAATCGTCCCCTGGCGTAGTTTAAGGCTACATCCTCTCATCCTGTCACTGGCTAGTTGCCGGAGAGGAGAGGCGGGTCCCAGCTGGCTACACCCCTCGCAGGAAGGCGCAGACGCTGGAAGCTTTGGGTCCCTCTGCCGCCACCCCGCCGCCACCCCGGCCCGCGGACCCGGCGCTCGCGGCGGGGCGGGAGGCGCGGGGCCTCATGGGAACTGTAGTTCTCTGTGCTCCCGCCGGCCGTTCGCGGGGCGATGAGAGATCCCGGCGTGCTTCGCGCGCAGCGCCGGGCGGCGGGCCGGGGGCGGAAGCGGGCGGACTACATTTCCCGAGGTGCTCCGCGGGCGCCGCCAGCCGGGCGGCGGGTCGGCGCGGCGGTTGAATGCGGCGGGCGCAGCGGCGCGATGGAGCTGGCGGCGCTCATCAGGAAGCTCGGTAATGGCTCCTCTCCCTGCCGGGCCCGCCGCCTGCCGGGCTGCGGGCAGCGACGGTCTGCGGCCCAGCGCTGCTCTGCGGGAGCTCGGCCGCCTCTGCCCGGCCTCCGCCGCCCCTCGCCGCTCTTCTGCCCGCTGCTTTTCCACTCCGCTCCCCGCGGCCGGCGTGGGGGGGGGGCGGCGGCGCTGCCCTAGGGGGACACGCTTCCATAAGGAAACGCCAAAGGCTTCCCCTTCAGACACGGTGCCTTTCGATTTAGGGGGCTTGGGTAGTTTTTTGTTCGGTTGGTGAGTTTGAGGCAGCTTTCCGTACCCACCACGTACTCTGGGAGAGGTTCCGGTATCACGTTAAATCGGTAGAGGAGCATTTGGCACCGGATTGTATCAGTATATCTTACAAGGGCTCACCGCTTTATAATCGTGCAAACACGCTTGATGGGGTTGTCGCTGGTGAGTGCTAATCGTATTTGTGTTCCTGGTAGGCATAATACTGGCAGCTTGTAAGCCGGCTTTTTTTTTCACTGCATCTCTGGCAGCATTCTGTTTCTCCAAATCAGAAAAAAGTTATGTCAAATAATTTTATGGGTTTCTTAATCCCTTTTTTTTGGGCAGGTCATGAACTGACAGAGATAAGAGAGCGATCTTTGAAGACTATTCTGTTTAAACTAGACCACAACTTGATTTCCTATGCTGATCTGGTTTATGAGAAAGCGCTTTTTCATAACCTTTTGGAGTGGTTCAATTTCCCAGTCGTACCAATAAAAGAGGAAGTGTTAAATTTTGTGAACAGTTTGATCAAGGTATGACATACTAATATTCCTTTATTTTTAAACTGCATGTTTTTAGAAGGCTGAAGCTGAATAAAGCTGGATATTACTTCACTTTGTATCTCTATGTAATGAGATTTTCAGTGTGTTTTACAAAGACAGGAATAATGAAGCCACTGTGTGTAGACCAAAATTAAAACAATTTCTGTGACTTCAAATGGGTGAGAGAGCTGAGAAGAATTGTTTTTTCTGGGTTTCTATTTCAATTTCTCAGCTCCTTCAGTTTCTCATCTAGTGCTTCATTTTTAACTTGGAGCATGATTTGCGGCTAAACATTTTGCATTGTTCCTGGAAAGTAAAGATTTGAACATTGTTGCAACTCATTTGAGAAAATGTTACAGAAACTTCAGATAGCTCAGATTTTTACATTCTTGAGTTTTAATCACTAAACTACAACTATGCAGAGTTAAAAAAACACCTATCCTTGGTACTGATGAACGGATGTCAGGGTTTAACCCCGGCCAGCAGCCAAGCTCCACACAGCTCCTTGCTCACACCCTACCAGTGGCACTGGGGAGAGAATGGGATTGGTAAAAGGGAGAAGACTCCTGGGTTGAGACAAAGGCAGTTTCATAGGAAAAGCAAAAGCTGCATGCACAAGCAAAGCAAAACGAGGTAAATTCACCACTTCCCATGGGCAGGCAGGTATTCAGCCATCTCCAGGAGAGCATGGCACCCTCACACGGAATAGTGACTTGAGAAGACAGAGACCATCACTCCAAATGTCCCCCCTTCCTCTTCGTTTCACCCCCTTTATAGACTGAGCGTGCTGTTGGAACTAGATGATCGTTAAGGTCCCTTCCAACCCAGGCATTTTTGTGATTCTATTATGTGGAATATCCCTCTGGTCAGTTGGGGTCCCCTGTCCTGGCTGTGTCTACTCCCAGATCCCTTGCTGGGACAGCAGAAAACCCTTTGGTTCTGTGTAAGCCCTGCTTAGCAGTAACAAAAATATCTCTTTATTATCAACCCTGTGTTCAGCACAAGTCCAGAACACATGCCTGTGCCAGCCACTGGGAAGAAAATGAACTCTACCTCAGCACAATGGTCTAAATGAACAAAGGCAAAATATAACTTAAGGATTTCAATTATTTTCTTTCTTCCCCCTGCTGCTTTCTATTCCCTGCCCCTATCCAGAGACCTTAAGACTCTTCAAACTAACTTTGTCAGTTATTTGTCTTAATGTAGCATCCACCTGCTGCCCAGAAAATGATTGGAATTGGTGCAGTGGAATTCTTCTCTCAGCTTCGCTCCGATGTGGATCCAAATCTGCAGGCCATAATTGATGGGATTGTTGACAGGCTGTTCTTTATTTCTTCTGAACTCCCTTCTAGTTCTTCAGTATGTTATCAAGCTCAGTCTCAGCCTTCAGTAGATCAACCAGGTAAATTACTTGTTTTGAGCTGTAATTTATTTTATATTAAAATAAAGCAAATGAAAAGACTATGAGAAGCTGATGTTTTCAGGCATAGTAGACGAATTATTCCTGAGAGATCAGTGAAGTGTGTGCTAATCAGATTCTGCCAGAGACATTGTGACCTTAGCTAAATCACCTGGTGGCATTCCTGTAATGGAATTCCATATCCATTTTGTCAGTGTATAATATCTGTTTTCTGTAATGTACAAAGAGCATGACAGAACTTCCAAGGACAGCTTTATGGTAGCAAGTGTGTAACAACTTCATATAAATCTGTAATTTAGCCAGTATGCTTTGCTGCTGTTCTTTGCATCGTAGGTTCTAGATTGGAAAGCAATTCAAATCCTATGAGGAAAAAAAGAAAAAAACAATAGTTGGTCCCAGTAGAATGATTTTTGAAACTACAGTAGCTGTATGCTCTATGTGCTTAGTATTGGATAAGCATTTGTCATAGAAGAATACATAAACTTTCTTTAAAATGTCACATTATGTGTGAAGTGCTATTGCTTGCATCTGTTACCTAGCTCATTATCTGTCTGTTACAATGATTTACATTTCCTCCTAGATGTAGTCTAACCATTCGGTTCTCCTCTTCTGCCTTAAAAATTTTGGAACAGAGTTTGGAGGAGAAAATTACATATCACATTATATTACCTCCTGTCTGTTGTGGAAAAGACAGTGCTGTTACAGTGTGTGTGGCACTAAAGACCACACCTCTGTCACCCATGCTGTGTAGTCACAGAGATAAAAGTAATTTTTTTGGTGGTTTCTGCCACCTTTCTAATGCTTGGAGATTTAGTTCACTACAACTATGTGCCTGGTGATCAATTTTTAATATTTTTTCCTTCCTATGCCCACACAGGGGCAGATTTTTACTTAATGTTTCTACTGTATGGAGAAGAATAGTCTTCTACATGTGCATTCTTAAATTATATCTTTCTGAAACCAATTAGTTGAAGTTATTTATACAGTAAATGGTATGCATGTGTGGATGGAATAATCCTAATGCTTCCTAGCAGGAGTGTTGTATTTTTCTTTCAACTTCAATTACTGGAAAAAATGACTGTAAACTAACAACCTGGCATTATCTAGTTTGATCCTTTGAACCAAACATTATGGTCTGGGGAGATTGCTTTTAGTGTTAACATTTCCTGTGTATTTTTTTTTATACAGTTTGTATATGAATGACATGGAGCAAAATACATTTATACAAGAGGGCAACTTTCTAGGTGACCTAAGAAGACAGCAGTTTGGTAGAAAAAGATTTTAAGTAATTAATTAAAAAAGTTAATTTTATTACTACAGAGGTAGATTATAGGAAAGCCATTTATTTGGCTGTCACTCCTCCATCAGGCTGTGTAATTGTTTTTGCTATTGTTTGTATGGTATGCTAGTTAGTGTAAAAAAATGGAGAAAAATGCACCCTTTACAGTTGCAGAATATGATTATAAAAAAAAATAAACATTGACACACTCTTTTTACTTCATTTTTCTGATCGTCTGAGACCATTTTAACCTATTAAGGAAACTGCTTTAAAACTCAAGAGCAAGAGGGAGGTAGTTAAGGAAAAGCATGAAAATAAATTGAGGGGTTTTTTGTGCATGTGCATTTTTTAAACTTATCCCTTTTTTTATTTTAGTTCTGCCTCAAGAGGAATTATTCACTGGATATTTTTGTCAAAGTAGAAGTCATCTGCCGCAGTTAGAAATATCTCCCAAAAGAACAGTTGGTATGTGTAGTTATGAAAGGATATGTTAATTACAGAAAGAGCTTAGAATTGTAATTTAGATGGAATTCCATTACAAATGTGGATAGCAAAATTGGCTCTTCTTTTTCCTTTTGTTATTCTGTGAAATCTAACACCACAGAAGCTACAATTATAGTGCTTATAAAAATGACATTCATCTTAATAGATATTTCCCTTTTCCAGTAAATAGTGTACCTCTTTGGAATATCTAAAGTACATTAGAAAGTGCTGCAATTTAAAAAATTATTTAAATTGACACTGTTTTCCAGATGATCTGTGTTTCATAATCAGAAGTGGCTTAAAGGATTAAGTACCTTTTATTTCAACAAAACTTAGTCTGAAGTACCTTTCTACTTTTTAGAAAACTGGTTTAGGTGCTAGGGGAATCTTTGCTTTGTATTTAAATGAAAACCAGTGTAATGCTTTGATTTTTTTTTTTTTTTGTCAAATGATATGGAGTGTTTGACTGACAACCACAGATCATTAAGTCTCTGGCAAGTCTTTGCTTGTACCAGTATACTAGTAGCAGCTCACAGGAGAGTTTCTTATTTAAAATACAGTATGGTGCTGAGATCTAGATTTTAAAATATGACTTTGCAGTTACTGTAGGTAAGGCACCAGTTGAGTTTTTAGTAGCGTATCAACTATCTTAGGAATTGCACAATAATTAGTACAAACTTTTAAGTTAGAAATAGCTTTTAAGTTATTTTCATTACAAAGGTATTATGTGTCATAATTTTGTAAGAACTATAATTTCTGCTGCTTGAAGAGTAAAACCATGAGGTGAATTTTCCATTTTAGAGATCATGTTAATGGATAAAATATTCTTTAGTAGCAGATAAAAAATAATAATTTGATTGAAAGCGTGATGTGGCAGATTGAGTATTCTTCCACTAATGTGTTCATTATTTGCTAAAGCTTTCTTCAGTAAACATATTTCATTTGGATTTGGTATGACCTTAGTGATATTTTGGTATTTCTGAAAAGTCTAAAAGCATTTGAGTTTGTGCAAGATATTTCTGTTTAAGATAGTATATTTTTTATAGTTTTTTTAATTTGCCTTGAATGTGTACAATATAATATTGCTATAAAATATATTTCAAGACATCTGCTCTGTTTTTTTGCAGTGAAGTGCTTGAAATTTTCCACCTTTCCTTGGCTAACTCTGACTTCCACAGATAGACACGTTCTTTCATCAAATGAAAGGTGCAGTAATAGAAACATTACAATTTCCTGGTAGTTTTTCTTTTTCAGGAATAGTGGCTGTAAATTTCTGTCCTTCTGCATCATGAGGTTGTTCTTGTAAGTAGCCCAATGAGCTAATTTTTGCTAAATGGTCATAAAATCTGGGCTGAAGCTGGGCAATATTGCTCTCCATTTTTTGTGTTTGAATCAGAGTGTCTTTGGGTCTTTTGTTCATGACACTTCGGTCTGTATTTTCTTAAGTGGATCAAAGATTTCTTTCAGCTAATAATAGAACAAGCTGAAATAAAATCACTATTTACTTTACCCCCATGACCAGTTGTTATGAAAATCCCTACTTTTAGTAGTAACTTTAGGCCAATAAGTTTAGGTACAGGGCCTTATCCAGGCATTGAGTCATTCCAACTGTCTTTCTGCAGTGACTTTTTTTTCTTTAATTTATAAAAAGTGTTTGAAGTGCCCCAGAGGAGAGTTCTGTAGTTGGGATTCCTTATGAGTTGTCACAGAGCTCTGATAGATTTCTAGCCAAGGTTTTTTTTTGTGTGTGTGTTTGTTTTTTCCTTTTGAAAGATTTCTGAAGCTGGAGGACCTGTTTAATATTTAATTTCCTTTATGCTGGAGTATAGAAGAGGAACACAGAGTTGTAACGCTGGACATATTTGATTTTTTACAGTGGTTTCAGCAACAGTGGTTTTTGAAACAATTGGAAAAAGTGAAATAGACTATCCTAAAGATTCTTATAATTTACTAATATCCGTCTTAGAGAATAGCTAATAAATTTCTCTGTTTTATGGAATTTCCCACTTATGTAATGCAAGTGCTTTTAAGTTATACATTAACCTTAGGAATGAAAGAAACTTTCTTACTGGTATGAGTTATACTACTTGCTACATACCACTGAGATAATCACTAGCTTCGCAGGGAATTTCCAGTAGTTCTTATTTTAATTTCAAATTCAGAATCAATAAAGTTATTTCTCTTCTTGTAACCAAATTTTACTTGTGGGAATTGAGTTTGTTCTTTATTGTATATATAGCTAAGGAATAATTCAGCTGAAAGAATGATATGACAATAGAATTACTGAGATTTTTTTTCTTTAGGTTCTTCAGTGTTGTGATTATAACTTTCTTGTGAAGACTTGTTCAGGCTAATAATTACTGGTTGGTTTTCTTTTCATTTTAATACATATTTAAATATGAACTTGTAGCTCTCTGAGAAGTAACAACCAAAGTTTAATTTGGAGTACATGTGAGCTTCTTCAGGATGTGATTATGCAAGATTTTCCTGCAGAGATCTTCCTTCAAAGGCCAAAGATTGTACAGGCAAGAATTCACATAAAGTTTGAAGTTTTTATTGGTATAAGCTTAGCCAAAGATGAATTGATGCAAATAATTCAGTTTGGTTTTAAACAAAATAGTTAAACAGAAGTACCTTCATGCTAACTCCAGGTGCGTAGGAAAGGGGACATTGTCTATATATTGCAGTTTTAAAGTTTTTTGCTTCTAACAATGTATATTGCTAATCACTAGTGAAGTGTTTTCTGAAGTAATACTTTGTTTCTTCTGAATGAGATAAATCTGTGTGTCTGTTATCTGCACACCCTCTAATGGGCTCCTATAATGAAAGTCGTGACTTTATAGGAAATACAGTGTGAAACTTGGCTTCTTCCTTAGGCCTGGTAGTCTTGCACTCAGTAATGAAACAGTAGTTGAGCCTATTTATTCTTTGCTGTGATTTTGAAAAACACTTCGAAATATTTTTGGACTATATTTGGACTATAACTTGCTGGCATGGTTGTTCATCATGATGATTAATGTTCAGGTCTTGATGTTGGTGGTTTTCTCTTTGCAGAGCCTTTTGTCTCTTCTAAACTTGGCTTTTGGAGGTGATGGGAGACACCAGTTGGCTTTGCAGGCTGTGTCATGCTTGCAACAGCTCTGCGTATTTTTGAGAAGTAGGCTTAACTTCCATAGAGATCCAAGTTTTTCTTCCTCAGAACAAGGTAGGTATTTTTAAGTATTTGAGATACTGTTGATTTTACTACAGATAAGATTGTCTGAAATGACAGAAAAAAAACAAAACCAGAACCTTATAGCAAATGTAATCTTGTGAAATTGTTTTGGTGTTCAGTGCTATTAATATTAATCTAAAAACTTTGAGTACTTTCATTGTTTTGAAGTACTTATTACGTTTTACTTTCCTGTGAATCCCCATTCATCAACTTCTCCCAGTATCCAATTGTTTGTATGTCAGTAGGGGAGGGATTTTTAACTAAAACTAAATTAAATCTGTAAAGTAAAAGTGGGCAAAGTTTCAGAAAAGCTTTCAAGCTATTAGTACTTAACAATGTAGTTACTAATTTCATGAGCTCTGTGAACTTTTTTTATGCTTATGGCTAAAAATAGTTTAATCATTGTTTTTAATTTTGCAGTCATGAGGGCTGCTTCATAATGCTCTTAATGCTTAAATGTTGTAGCTTTAATGGTGTAGATTATAATGGTCTTGTTTCTATTTTGTCATCTGAATTGAATCAAAGCTTCATTTCTATAAATTGGTAGTCTGGTTCTCTTCATAAGATTGCCCCTATATTTGGTGTCTTAATAAATGGTACTGGCTGCTAATTCAGTTATAACATCAACAAGTCCAATAGCCTTACCCAGACACCGTGTTTCTATTTTTAAAACTCAAGATTTATGATTCAGCTGGAATCTACAGTGGTGTTTGCCTTGGAATTTGGTTTCCAAACTCTGCTACTTGCCCCTGATCAGTTGTTCTAGATCATCAGTATTTATGTGGTGTTTTTTTCCATATCCTGCCTTGGTTACTTTTACTGTTTACTATGTAGTATCTTTCAGAATAATAGACACTCCTAAGGGAAAATATGTTTTGTGTTACATAAAGGCACAGCTTCCCAGAATTCATCTATGTCTTACTGTCAAGAAGCAAGAGGTGCTCCTCGTTCTCAGAATCCATCCCCGGGAAGCAGCAGTCCTCGGCCCTCTGTAATTGGACGGACAGTTCAGCGTCCTAGAGGAGATGGTCAAGATTGGGATGCAGTATCTTCTAGGTGAATGAAACAGAAAATAACTTACACTTCAGTTAAAAACATTTTAATATAGGATTATATTATCAGCTCCTTGTCAGTGTGGGGATTGATGCATGGTTTGAATCTTCACAAGTTACCAAAACTTGTATCAATCCACAATTGATCAATGTGGATTGATACAAGTTTTGGTAACTTGTGAAGATTCAAACCATGTTTATGAATTAAACCTTTCTTGAAGTGGTGTTCAGAATACATAAAAACATTGCCACGTTTTGTACCCAACCGCCATTTTAAACAAAGTCTCTTCCTATCAACTGTTATTGCTTATGCGTGTATTTGTAAGACACAGAAAAGCACATATTCAGTCTATTGCTGGAAAGTCAGGGATTTTTCTTTTTTTCAGCAGATGACCTCATAAGTTCTTTTAAGTGGAATGGCCATCCTGTAGGTAACAGTATATAGTATTGTAAAAAATGCTATGCTGTATAAAGATTTCTATTGAAGTCTTTAAAATTTGTTGTTAAATGTGACAACAAATTTCAGTTCTATAACATGTAAATATTTGACTCTTATATGAAATTATAAATTTCTGTATACCCTCAAAATGTAGAAGTTTTTGTGTGTGCTTTTGTTGTTTGTCTTTGCCCAATTTAAAGTTACTGTTCAAGTACCAATGTCTTCTAGTATGTGGGATTTTAAAAGTCCTTGTAAATCTGTGTGCTTGTTGGTAGTTCATTTGAGTCTCTGTGATGCATGGGCTTAGTGATTGAGTACCTCCTAGGTATTCAAATAGGCTGTGATGAGAATAGCTCAATTGCAAATACATCTTGACAGTCATATAAAAGTTACTTTTATTGAAGTCTAATATATTAATTTTTATAATGTAACTAATATGGCACTGTCAGTGAATTCCAGGCTTTATGCATTCTAGGCCCTGGCCATTTTCCAAAGCTGAACAGTTAACAGTTTAATAGCAGCTGGTGTATATTGTGCAAGAGAGAGTGATGGCCTGGCTGTCAGTCCAGAAATGAAAGCTGCATAAGTACCAGTTCAGGCAGTGATGAGACTTCTAGAAACCAGGGAGTGCGAGCTAATAGGGTCATTTTATGAACTGTTTATGACTGCACATCTTTATCTTCTTGCATCCTGTGTGCTGTAGTAGACCTGCTCACTGCCCACTAATCTAATTTCTTACAAAAATGTAGTCTAGCCCAGAGGTAGCATAAAGAACAACATGATGTTGAATAGAAGATATGATAGAGAGAAATGACAGTAGTGTTGCTCTGACATTTCTGATTTTGACAAGGAAGCTTTAGTGAATCTTGTTATTTCTTATATAATTGTAATGTAAATTTGTTTATTGCTATTTATTTGTATATTGTTATTCTTTATGTAACTCTTCTTTTCCTTCTTCTTTAATCTTGAGACTCTTCAATCTGTCTGTTTGTCTGTTTCAAATTCTGCCTGGAAACTTAACCTTTCCTCTTCTGAATTGTTTTTGTGATTGATACCTCTCCTTCCTTTTCCTCTGGTAAGTTCAGCCAAACCCAAACTACATATTGGTGAACTCTTCTGTTTTGATTGTAGGTTTTCTGTTGACTTCTTAATCAGTTGACATTTAACTTCTTATAGACGTCTTTTACATTTAATTAGACAATAGAATGTAACACAGTCATGCTACAATTCAGTTTCTTCAGCTTGTTTAATAATAAAAAAGGGAACCACCCAGTTATAAGTCATACAGGTTTTTAAAGGAAATCAAGATTGCTAAACATTGTTTGGGATAAGAAAACTTTAAAAATATGTTCTGCTTTTTATTAATTATAATGCTGATAGTGGAATTAAATTATTGTTGAAAACAAATACAGTTATGAACTATATATTGTTCATAATGTATGAACCATATATACTCTATTTAATGATATATTCATACACAATCGATCAAATATTTAATATTTTTAAAATGTCTATAATTTAATAGCATTCCATATACTTTTTAGTATATGCTGGATTACATTTAAGACTTTCTTAGACAAGGAAATTTGTTTTACAGTCGATAAGGTAGTCCTAAGGAGTAAACAGAGCTCATTATTCTTAGTTTTCCTTCTAAGGATTCTTGTGGCTACCTGTATAGAATGATTTTAATATAGTAATATAGTAAGTATAATTAAGGTTAAAATTGGTTTAGTAAGTTGTGTTGCTTCAAGCCACTGATAGATTTTGTTCATTAAAAAAAAAAAAAAAAAAGAATTTCAAATCAACTGATATTTCTCATGCAATATTGTGTTCGTTGCCTGTGTATTTCTTCCAGTACAGAGTGCTAAGTGATTCTGAAGATGATTGCCAAAACATTTGGCATTCACTTGTGGTGCTACCTCTTCTGACATTTGAAAAAGCAGCTAAACAAAATCTCCCTCTTCTTGTAACACTGATAGATAGCAGAGAAAGTTTGGGATGGGAGGAAGGATATGCTTAAGGCAGGAGTCATGAAAATACTTAATGCTGTTTTTAACATCTGTATGTATGTGTTTTCTCTTTGCAAGAGTTAATTATGTTTCTTTTTTTTTTTTAATTTTTAGTGGAAACAGTACTCAAGCAAATGCAAACTCCAGAATCTCTCTGCATTCCCCATTTGACGTAGGCCATATTGACCTACCAGATATTGAAAATGAGGACACTTTGGAATTACAGATGAAGCAGCTTAGCCTTCCTCAGTTCTGTGTTTCCATCTTGGAAAATGCAATACCTCTTCTAAGAACAGGTGAGAAATTTTTGAGTTAAGTATTTAACTTGCATATCTTTCTCATCCTTACTACAAGATGCTCTTGAGAAGTTGGTCGATGAGGTGACTACCTCAAATAAGTAAGGCGCAGATGACTACTGATGGACTGTGCCTAGTTGCAACAGACCTTTTCTAGGGACTTTGTTCAGGTCACAAAACTTGAATCTTCTGATTGATTTCCAGAATTGCTGTAGGAGTTTTAAGTGTTTTTTACTGACAGTGGTGGGAAGTCAGTGTATGGTGGAAAAATGGTGTGTCAGGATAAAATGTCATTCAGGAAGATGGAAAAATAACCACTTTTAACCAGAGGTGTTCTCCAAAGGATCTGTTTAAATATAGTTTTCTTCCTGTTGAAGAAATAATAAACAAAAATTCTGGTGAAAGGCTTGTTTTTATTCTTACAAATGCAATAACAAGTGGTTTAAGGAGCATAAGTAATGATAGTCTAATTGCACATTTTAATTTATAGACGTTCTAAATTGCAAAGCCCTTTTGGAGGGCAATCTTTTTGCTCTGAGGTTGTCTAAAATGGTATTTAGCTGTAAAATGTAATATAATTCAAAACAGGTATTGGTTAATGTGGTCAGGGTTTCAAATATAGGAGCTGGAAGTGTGCATTTATCTATGGCTAGAGTACTAAAAGCTAGAGGCTTCAACTTTTAAAAGTTCTATGAAATGTGTATGAAAATTATTAAATTCTTTTTGTTTTGTTATAAACCACTAATATGAATTAAAGTTTTGTTTTTCCCTTTCATAATAGTGGTATTTAAATATTAATTAGTCACAAGCACATTCATGACTTCTAGCATCTTTTATTTATAATGTAAAACTGCAGAAAATATATTTTCTATCTTTTCCATTTCTGGCGCCTGTCACTTCAAATCTGCAGAGTTAAAAGATAATTTTTCTACATTTCAAGGTTCTTTCTTTCAGTCTTATCATAGAATTAAAATAGTTTTACTTTCTGGAAAAGTGGACCTGTCTTTGTTTATCTTCCCCTTAGTTTTTTTAAACTTTCATTCTTCCACTGTGCTGTAATGAGACACAGATTGTAAGGAAACTAGTATTTTTATCCTGTTCCTGTTGATCTGAAAGCCTGTGATCTGAAGGCACACTGTGAGACAGTGTGATATTGTGAGACAGTAACACACAGTTTCTCATGTGGTTATATTTTGGGGTGTTATCTTTAGTAAAATCAACAGGTGTTTTTATGAACATTATTATCAACTTATATGGTATAGTGTAGATTTTAGATGTTTTAATTACTGGGTAAAGGAAAAACCAGTAAGCTTATTGTAAAATTTGCTGCCTTTTATTTCGCAATATGATGTGTATTTTACTTAAGCTTAAATTCTGTTCCTTGTGAAGATGTTAATTGAAATTCTTCTTCCTTTGTGCTGATCTGCTTTGTAAGCAAAGTCATTGCAGAAATCAGTTGTGGTTTTGTGGGGGTTGTTTTGGAGGTTTTTTTGGTTTTTGTAAAAATGGAGAGATTTATTAAGTTAAATTGGCCTAAAACCAATGGAAAGCAGAACTTCTGTGAGATAAGTAAAACCAAGCTTTCAAAAAGTCTTTGTGCCATTTTCTGTCGTTTCTCACCCAAAGCAGATCACTAAAGCTACAAATTGCAGAAGCGGTGGTCATTATCACTACACATCTAGTCACATACAGAGATAAAATTTTTTTCCTCAAGTATATCAGCAAGGCTTCTGCAGTCTGTAAAATTTACAAGAGAGAAAAATCCACAAAGAAATTAATGTTTAATTATAACAAACAAGTAGAGTTTTATCTTTTTTTAAAGAGATTTCGTTTTGAGCATTTTGAAGAATTTGGAATTTTTATCTTTGTTAAAAGATACATTGAAAATTCAATGCTGTTGTGTGAAATCCATCTATGATTTTAAATAGAAACATATCATCAACAAGTAACTAAGCCAACAGTTGCGCTACATTGATTATTTAAGGGAAACTGTCACCGTATGGTTCCTTAAGATGTCAGACAGTTTTGGCATCTTCACTTGTATGAGGTTGAAAATATTTGGTCTGGCTCCAGATATTCTGCCTTGTTCTTCAGAAAACCTAACTCTTCTGTTTTCTCATTATCTGAGTACATTAGGAGGAGGTTTATATTTGTAGTAAATGTAGGCTGTAGATTTCTAAGCTGAGGCCAAGTTTCTTTGTGGCCACATATTCAGACTCTAAATTGTACAAAGGATAAAAGTTACTAATGGACCAGATTAGCCTTGTTATTAAGAGGCACTCAGAAGAAGAAATGAAAATGAATAAATACCAGCCTACAAGCAAAGGGGAAACTGTTACAGAGAATTGTGCAAGTAGCTCAAGTCGGTATTCATCTCTTTGTTTTTTAAAAAGATCTCAAACAAAATAATCTGTGAAGAAGGTCACTCCTATACCAAAAATGCAGATCAGTGTGAATAGGTAATATATACACAAGATTTGTAACGGATGCTGTCTGGATGGGGGAAATTAGTGACTTTATTATGAACTTTAAAAAAGTCTGTAATCAGATTTACAGCTGTAGTAAAGTTCATGATTATTTTCTTAAATAATTTTGCGATAGGTTTTAGGGAAATTCAGGTTTTTTCCAAGTATACAGTTGCTTTAATCTGTTGTGACTTTGGCTCGTTGTTGTCTTGTCTGATTCAGAGCTATTAGTGGTTGAGGACAGTTAACATTAGTTCTGTAGAAGCATATAGGAAAATTTAAATACCAGAATTTCATATGAGGAATAATCTCCTGTTTACAGTGGAGTCTTCTGAATATCAAAACATAATATTTTGTCTGTATTTGAATTTATCCTCTCATTTGTGTTTGTAGGCAGTAGAAGAGTGACAATGGAAGTTCTTGAATTGCTTGTTGAAGACATGTCCCTTATTGGTGATGCTATTTCTGAAAATGTTTGGGAAGATGACAGCCTTTTTGCATTGGAATTGGTAAGATTCTTCAGGTTTTGATCAGCCATATTTGTCTCCTTTGATAGGCTTCTGACACCTTCTGCAGCAATTCATATAGCTAAGCTTCTGCTGAGCTGTGCATTTGAAAATTTTAAGTAGTTTATTGCTAGTTGTAGTGATGGCACTTTTTAAAATGTAAGTTCTTTTAAGAGAACTTACATTTTAAAATGAGTTAAGTTTCACCTCAAGAAAATAAGCAGCCATTGAGAGAAACACATGTAGGGAAGGGAAACTGAGGGAAAAGCACTGACTACAAATGTTGGACACCAATTTGATGTACACAACAAATTTCCTTTTCTTTACTCCTTATAAACTATATGTTTAAAATCAGGGAGATAACTGTTCACATCCAAGACTGGAATTCTAAGATACATGCTGTCCATTTCCTACACAGGAACTGTAGATTCCTGCACAAGTTTGAGATATTTTAACAATGTTGCTTAGCTGGGAAAGAAAAGAGAGGCCTTTTTGGCCCAGCAGAGATTCAAAGCATTAAGGTGCTGTTGACTAATATTTTAAGTTGCTGAGCACAGTTGAGAGTTGTTGTGTACATGAATTATAAAATTAGTGAAAACAGATAAAATGATTATGACTTGCTTTTTTGAAGACAAGTGAAAGCTGAAGCATAAGCTGGCATGGCTCAGGCATGTAACAAACATACCAGACTTGCAGACTGAAACTTGTCTAAAGACTTGAATTAAACATACTCTTACATGCACTTGACTTGTTAGAAGTCATGGAAAATACCACTGAATATGAAACAATAACAACTGCAATATTAATTAATTAAAATATTGCTTTAGGCTTTCCTATTCTCTATTTTATAATTGTTAATTTTTAAATTTATAGGACGTATTAGTGAATAAGAATTTTTTCTTTGAATTTAATCTTCCAATCTGTGAAAATCTATTATAATTGATCAACATCATATCAAGTGCTGAAGATTCCTTGCAGAACATTTAATCTCAGAAGCTTAATATCTCTTCATCTACTTGTTTTATGATCTGCATCAGTATATTTAATTGCTTATAAATATGTCAAACTACAGAAGAATATATGTGTATACCATACTGATTATTAGTAGTTGTATGTTTGTTTCCAGGCTACTAATAAACAAACCCCTGCAAATAAGGTGGGTAAAGGTACACAGTTATATTGATTTTTTTTAAATAGGGGAGAGAAAGAAAAAGGTTTTGCTGTTTCCTTTGAGAATCAATAGGGATTAAAAACTCTTTGATGTTTTTTACTGTGAATTGGTTTGAGAAGGTTTTTTTTTTATTTTAAGGTAAAGCTTTATTAACAGGTTCAAAACATGACTTAATATTTCGAGACTGAACTTCAAAACAAGTAAAATTTCAGAAGGTAAAAAGTGTAGTGAGCAGAAATAAAGGTGGTGGGGGGAAGAGAAAAGTGGTAGAGGAAAGGGGAAGGAGCAATCAGGAATGGGTAATTATTGAGCAAAGTATTCAGAACTAATAGTGAAAGTAGACTGAGGTCTAGGACTAATGCATAGGTGACAAAAACATTGCTATGTATTTTGTAGCATTTATGCAATTTTAGGTTATGTGGCATAATTGTGCTGATGATGCTGCAGGTGCTGTGTAAACACTGTAAATAAACAATGATGTTTCATTTTATTTTCTAATTATTGTATTTCTGATTTTGTTTTCAGAGAGACAAATTGCTTCTGGTCTTGGGTTTGCTTGGAGAAACTATATTATATCACAAAAGCAATATAAGTGCAGAACAGCCTAAGGTGATGCTGGTGCATCACAGAATGGCATTTATTAGTATTTCACTCTTCACTGTTAGATTGCTCCAAGTACTTCTCCCTGTAGAGAAGGTATGTCATTACTAATTATGAGTGATTGTCTTTTGGTTTTGCATTTTAAGAGAGCAGTTAGAGATACTTTCCTCAGGGACGAATACTGACAAAATAGACCCTTGGACAGAGAAATTAATCTGATTTACACTGGGTGATATATGATCACAGATGGCAACTTTGTCCATTCTTCAGTTACCAGCGTATTCGGCAGATTACAAATCTTAAAAAAAAAACCCAGAACATTTTTAATACAGTTTTTAAATGAATTTTTGAAATTCAGTGTTCTTTTTCTTCCTATAGTGTTTTTTTCTGATATGATGTATGGTTTGCAAGGCTCTGCTGCCCCCTGCTTGTTTGTGGTATGCATGCAAGAATAGGATTATGTAACATGTAAAATCATCACTCTTATTCTGATGGAATGTAGTAATCAATTGCATTTTGTAAATTGGAGTGATTTTAACTGTTCTTTGTTTCCAGTGCTCTTTTAAAATTCTGTTGTAGCTCTTGGGGTTCAGGTTTTTTGTTGTTTTTTTTAGTGGGGAGGGTTTTGTTTTTTTTTCATTTCAGTTGGGAAGGTCTGATGAAGTTTTTGTGAGATGGAAAGTGTTAGATGTGTAAACCTGAACTGGTTTTAATTTTTTTGGCCAGTTTTTAGCGGAATGTAGCTTTTCCTAGACATTAGTTAATTGGATTAGAAGATTTTCCAGTAATTTTCAGTTACAGGTTTTTTGTCACAAATATTAAGTCTTGTACCTGAAAATAAGTGTAGACGTACTAATCTAATGACTTTTCATAGTTTTTGTCTTTTATGTTCTTGTGTACCTAATGCAAAGTTTCCATTCTGTGTATAACAGTTCCAACAAAGTTACTGTATTTGAGGTCAAAATTTAAGTTGAAAGCAAGTACACTTGCAATTAAAAATAAAAGAAAAAACCCAAAATAACAAGAAAAATCCCAGTCCTTAGTTTGCAATATGACCATGTGGAATTGTAGACAGCTTTTTTAAATACAGAAATAATGGTGGTTTGTGTACTCTCTGCCATCTCGTGGTCAGACAGTGAATTGACTCCGGCCAGCAGTGTGCCGTGCCTGGATCATACACAACTTGTGTGACTGGTTGCAGGTCTGATATTAGGAGTAACGTCTAAATAACTATCACTTTTAATGAAGAAAAAACAATTGTTCATATAAAACTCATTTAATGAAATGGGTTTTCTAAATTTTAAGTAGCAGCAATAATGATTGTACTTGTTGAATGACTGCAAGTGCTATTGTGGGTTTTACTGTATTTTCAGGCAGTTATTCTGACAGTTGCTTTCTTTTTCAAAGGCGAGTAAAGTTACACAAAAGAGTTTGCTGAATGCTTTGTTTCTTCTCTCACTGGATATGTCATTCTCCTTGGAATACCCAAGCATGCATGAATCCATTACAGCCTATCTGGAGCAGATGAGTACTGAGAACTACAGTATTTATAAGCAAGTTTCAGAAGCTGCATATTCGATTGAATGCACTTGTAGCTTTATGGTTGAAGTTCATAAGGAGGTGTGAAAATTTATTATATAAACTATTTCCTATAGGCAAATTTCTTTCCTTACTTTGTTTTCTCTCTAGTAAAAATTAAGGTCTAACATAGCAGAGGAAGATCCCCATATTCTGTATGATGCGAGGTGTAGTTAGTTTATATTTGTTTTCATTGATACTAGTCATGATGTTGGTAACAAATCTTATCTGAAGTAAAGAAATAAACAATTGGAAATAGGAAGTGGGCACAGGACCTTTTACGGGCAAGGAAAGAAGGAGCAGCAAATACTCTGCTTATTTATACAAATATATACATATATATCAATATATATCTTGACATATAATACATGTTTATTAACATAATACACTATTTTTTAATATCTATTAAAATATATAATGTGGGTGTATGTATGTTGTCCAGGAGTTAAATATATCATTCAGAAAATTTTAAATCCCAAGTACTTTGGCAATTGCAGCTTTAATAAACAACTACTAGACTGGCTGAGGTTTGTGTTTCACGTTGTTATGAAGACAACTGCTTTATTAGTTAAGAGATTCTAGCACAGTACTGAAATATTCTTCTCTATTATCCAAATGGATAGGCAATTTTGCACAATACTGGTTCCATTGATACTAAAACAAATGAATAACATAGAGAATATAAATATAGTGCTGTCTTAAATCAGAGTTAATCTATCCTTTGTCTAGGCAGGTTCTGAAGTTAATAGAAGCAATACTTTGCTCATAAAAGGCCCTTTACAATGAAATTTACTCCATCAAATTTAAAAAATTTAAATGGCTCATGTTTAATGTATTTGGTAAGCAAATATGATGAAGACATATGTACTTAAATTTTTAAAAAATCTGACTTGTTTATTAATAGTGGTATGTTTAAAGTTTAATAGTTAAATCTTTTATTATGCTTCTCTCACATAAAATGCATATTGATTAAAAAATAGTGATTTGAATAGTGTTAAAGTGTTCATGCTGTGGAATGTTTGACACAGTATTCCTACTGAGTTTAATAGAAGTTTATTTGGACTCAGCAGCTGAAGGGCTTTCAGCTCCCCAGAAGAGGTTCTAAATTTTTTTTTGTTGGAATGTATTGGATTAGTTAATTATAAACTTCTCTATGAAAGACTGAACAAAAACCTACTTAGTATTCAGTTACGATAAATTTGGAAATATTATGCAGTAGTATTGGATACTTTTAATTTTACTAGTTTTGTTAGTTTCAGTCTTTCTCTTCATTTTACTTCACAGGAGGACAAGAATCTTTCTGAATTACTAGAATTGGCAGATCAGGCTTTGAGTAGTCTTCCCTTCCACCTACACTTTCCCTTGCTTCAAGAATGCATTCACATATGCTCAAACATGTGAGTACATTACTATTTAAAACTCTGCTTGAGAAAATGTGACTTTTTTTTTTTTTTTTGTGGATAAGGTTTCTCAAATAGGAGCTGACTTCTTTATTCCTTGTAGGAACAATTATTTTCTTTTAGCCATTAAACAGGCTGATTGTGCCGTTCTGTGGTGGATTTCTTGAAAACTACATTTCAGTTGCTAAAAAGTTAATTATATTCTATGTACAAGCTTTTATGATTTTGTGTGTAAAGTATATGATTGATAAGGAAGCAATCTTAAACACTTTGACTTGTCCTTCAGTTTTCTTGAAAATCCTTTGCCCTATTTGTATCATTTACTTTTATTTTAGTTTCAGAAATCCTAAAGGACTTCCTTTATTGTAGATGCTTTATACTGCAACATGGCATCTCATTTATTAAACAGGCTATTTTTATTGCTTTTGCGATTTTTCCACATCTCTAGTTAGAGAATAAGTTACCTTATGGTGCCTGAAAAAGTTCTTGAAGAACAAAAATTTTATTATATACTGATTCAGAACTTGACTTTTGGGATTTTTTCAAAGGAGACTGCATTTAAGAGCTGCCCAGTAAATGTTCTAAATGATGAAATGTATAAATGTTTTTCAATGTTCTAATACTTTTAGAATTTTTCATCATTTGGTTGACGTTTCAGGCAATAGGAAATTCAATTCTTTAACTAATATCAATTCCCTTCATGATAGTGAGATGGACTTTAACTGAAAAAATTCTAAAACCACAGGTGCTTTTTATAATCATATATATGACCAAATATGTCTGCTGAAGCTCAATAGAATTTTATGTTTTCAGATGAACATCAATGGTTTTTAGGCTCTTAATTTTAATAAAAGAGTTTTGAAAAACTATGGTCTTTGATTACCTACATGTTTAAAAGAATAAAAATAAAAAATATACAAACACAAAGATTGATACTATGGTTTTGGCAAATATGTTGTCATCTCTGAACTTTTTACTGTTTTCCAGAATGTATACCATTACAGGAAGTATTTTTCAGAAATTATCCTGAAATGTAACAAGAAAATTTTTGTAGGCATCTTTAGGTACTGTAAAATAAATTGGTTTAATTAACTATTTTTCATTTTTAGTTGGATGTCTGCCGAAGCTAACTCATTGCTTCAGGTGAAGGGTCAGAAGTTGCTTCTCCATCTATTGTCTCATTCTTTGTTGAATATAAAAGCTGAAGCCTATCACTGCTGTTTGGAAGTGGTTAAGGTTTGAATTAATGCTTACTTAACACTCTTGGTGTTGCACTCAATAATGCATGTTATATGGTTTTGTCATTAAAAGCATTTTTAATACAAATTCTCTTTACTGTGTTATATGCTGAAAAATCAGCGTAAGCCTGGGCTTGCAGTTTGCTGCTGCATGCTTGGTATTAAATTTACTTGGTTAGCTTAGGCTTCAGGTACTGCACTTAAAAATTATATGTAAAGAGCATGTAAATCCTTTTATATACTGCTAATATTGTTTGTTGTTTTCTTTTCCTTGGGGTTTTTTCCCTGTTCCAGAGCTGTGTTGTGCGTGTCTTGGGTTTTTTTTACATGGGTATTTTGTCATGGCCATAGTTTTTTGTAATGATAGCCCAAGGGATAAAGAGCATGAACTTCCTAATGGTATGGCTGTACCCTATGCTGGGAATGGCAATGTCATATTTATCGGGTCATTTTGGGTATTCCGTAATATTGGCTCACAAAATAAAAGTAATTTTTTGTATTTTGATAAAATACTTGAATGAAACTTCAATTTCCTATTACAGATATAATCTATACCTAGTGTGCTTGTAGCACAATCCACTAATGTATAAACATGCCAGAGCTGGTCTCTCTGAAAAACCACCTATCTCCACTGAATGACACTTGTTTCTTTTTGCAAAATTTTTATCAGCCTGTTTTACCTTTTTCTTATTTTAATCTAGTGTCAAACATAATCTAGTGTCTTATTTAATGCAATATGCAGGTTTTCAAATTTATTTTCACAATTATTCAAAATAAAACCAAAATTATTTTCTATTTCTTAGTCCTGTGTAGTAACAGGAGTTTTCAATCAGTGATCCAAACAGATTGTGTTTCTTCTAGGACTGTCATGTTTAGCTTTCAAAACTAGTCTTCCAAAGTGCATGGAAAAAGTCTTTTACTGCATGACAACTTTGGTCTGTCTATAAAACAAGATGTGGTAGTGGAGACTTACTTGAATTTTTAAACTAACCAACTTTATTTTTACTGAAGGACTGTCTAGGTATCCATAATATTGCGAAGCCCGTGCCATCCATCTGCCAGGGAGTACATTTTCTTCTGCGCCCTAAAGTGTTGTATGAAATCTGCACATTTGGCCTTCAGGAAGATAAGAATGAGGTACAGTGTTTGCTGGCTGTGTTTGTAAGTTGGTGTGCATGCAGGGTAGGTGTTCATATTCTCCATAGTGGTCTAATGCTTACGTGAAGTTTTGACCAAATATGGTTTCTTGCATACAGGAAAGATATGCAAATAGTAAGGTTGTAGTAAATGGAAGGATTTTTTTATACAATTAATTCAGAGACAAGATAATATTATGTGAATAGGATGCTATTAACTGTAATAAAGACCAATGGCAAATGAAATAAGATCTGGTTTTTTACTTTTTTCCTGTAATATTCAGCCCTAGTAAAATGTTTGTATGATGAAAAAGTATGTATGGTGCTTCAAATTTATGGGAACCATGAACTTTGAAGTCTCAAGTTTTGTAAAAGTAGGGTAACCTGAAATGGCTGAGGAACAAAAAGACACTTTAAATCTGCAAGTCTTTGCTATAAAACTGTATTAAACCACCACAAACATCTGTATTTAAATATAGTAAATGGACTATTATAGAACTGTTCTATAATGTTGTAGAATAGGGCCAAATTTCCGTTGGATTCATTTATATGCATGACTGCTTAACATATGTCCACTAGCCTATAGAGCTAAGTAGGGAGTTGTGAGAGGACAATAAATTTACTTATGTTCTTTATAACAACTCCTTTATAGCTGATGTATAACATCCCTACCGTCAGAAAAAACATTGACTACGAAATTATTTATATATTTTTGGCTTCTCTTCTGGAATGAGATTTTTTTTTAATTCAGTACTATGCACAGTTCCATTTAAAAGTGATTTTCTTAGATGTGAGTGTTTTAAAGAGAGAAATAAAATGTCTTTGTGCTTTACGTTTATGCTTTGAATGTAATTTATCTTTTGCGAGGAAAGCATTTATTTTGGCTACTCTATTGGATATGTTATTAAAAAGACTGAAAGTTTTCTATATTAGTGGTTGTCAAGCAAAAGAAATAGATTTCAATTGATGCTGAATTAAAAAAATCAGAGATATGACAAATTTGTAAATAGGCACTATTTTGTTTTCTACCTTATAGTGCATTTTTATTATATTTCTAACAAAATAGGTAAAGAATATTGTATCCAAGTATTTTTTAATTTGTATTACTTCTTGCTGTATAACTGCTGCTTAAGTGTTCATAAAGTATCAGTTTAATCTTTTAGGCATGTGACATTGAGAAAAAAATTGGCAAGAACCTTGTATTTCAAGTTAGGCTTGATATTTGCCATATGATTCTATAAAGCCAGTCTTTCTCTAAAGATAGGCTAGAGTGATATTATTAAAGGCTGTCCTTGTTGCCTGAGGTGAGAGGATTTTTAGCTCTGGCATAAAATGCAGGGTTTTAGCTGCTGAAGATAGGTGTTTTCACACTATATAACGAAGAGTTAATTTTGATAAGCTAGCCTTTTTTCCTATGTTCCCATTGCATTAATAATTTTAGCTTGTAAATACTCTAATATTACATGTTATGTAGATTATATACTGGATATGTTAATGCAGTGTAAGTGCTATATCATATTGCTTTTTTGGTTTTGATAGAGAACTTCAGATGAATTATGATACAGCTTGAAATATTCAGTAGCCTTCTTAATTTGACTCTTTGCTTCAGTAAAGTGAATTGGCCACATAACAGGCTTTAAGTCTCTTGTCTTTCTGTATCTTCAGCAGCATATAATAGACAGGGAATAAAATGCCCCAGAAAGGCAAGGTCAGGAAAGAAAAGAAACAGAATTTCTTTTACCTGCAGGATAGAGGGACCAATAGGTGTAGAAGTTTTAAGTAATAATTTATTTTATTTCAGAAAAGACAAACCAGAGTTCTAAGGTGAAAATGATTATGTGCTCTTTAGGCAGAACTATTTGTGTGTTTTCTCTTGGAGGCTTTTCAAACAACTTAATATGGAGTTGAACTGATAATTTAAGTGGAGCGTTCTGCAGTAGCAATATTTTGTCTTTGAGAGGTTTTTGTATAACATTTCTAATTACAGCATTGACAAACTGACTTCAACACATCAGTGGTTGCATTAGTGGTTTGGTTTTTTTGTTATTGAGCAGGTGAACTCTACAGCCAAGGCTATTCTGATCCATCTGTTGCAAGGACGGTTAATGATGGAAGCATTGACTTGGAACAAGTTTATTGAGGCCCTCTGTCCTGTTATTCCTGTTTTACAGGTACTTCTAAGTGGTTGAATCTGAATTTGATGTATGCAATAATGTATATCAGGTTAAATAACAGATAGAAGTAGCAGATGGAAAATAGATAAACAGTAGAATACCTACAGATTTGTCCTATCAGGTGTCAAATGGAGAAATGTTTTATAGGTGTCCTAATATCGGTAAAGTTTGTTAGTACATTGAATTTGTAGACACATTTTAGCCTGGTATTACTTGTGCATGAAATTTGAAATGTTGTAGTACATGTGAACCAGTACTAACTGGGGCTTAAAAGGTTTGAAGATATGAGTGGATAATGTCAGTACAGATTAAAGCATTCATAATCACTGGATGTCCCCCATGTCTTAAATTTGAAAACTGTAGCTCCTCTGTAATAATATTTTTCTGATCAAATACACACTCAAAAAATAGCAATCAGCTTAAGCTATTTTTTTAGTATATTTAGATATTTGTTTTTGGTGGTTTTGTTTCCAATATCATAGAAGTATCCCTTAAGCCTTAGTCTTCATGTTCCCAGCAATGTACAAATTTAATTTTCATTATTTTTACTGTCAGCTTGATCTAAATGCAACTTTTGCCATTCTCAGTTGGATTTTCAGCTTCATCTGGTGAATTGCTTCATCTGGATTCTTTACTGTTCTTTTACTAGTACTTGAAATTTCCTTATTGTGGTCTGCCCTTAGTCTTCCAAATTATTTTGCTGCATTTGCCTGGTATCTGTTTTTTTGCCTTATTTCTCTCTTAGTTGATAAATTCAGGTATACCTTTTGTCTTCATTTTCCCCCAAAAATCACACTCAATAATTATACCAACTTACTTGTTTCCCTGCTGTGTGTTCATTAATTGCCTGCGCCTCAGTATTGCCCTAATTTGAAAAAGTAGCTTATATAACTTTAGTCTGTATGCAAGTTGCACAAAAATCAAGGCAAAAATGGGGAGAAATTGCAAATAAGATGGGCCATGAAATAGATGGCTCAGAAAGAAAAACATGTAGAGGAAATACACTGAGAACTTGAAAGAGACGGGAGAAGCGTTATTTCACAGCTGTCTCAACCAGTCATTAGAGCTTTTTTGTGTTACCTGCATATATATCCTACAAATGATTGACATTCAAGATTAAATAGTTGGAGATTTAATATAAGGTATAGGCTAAACTTGTGAGAAATTTTGTGAGTAGAATTTCCCTCTGTTCTGTAGCCTATAGTGGCTTTGTACAGTAGATTCCAGAGTAGGGTATGCCAGAGGCCCATGTTTACCAGATGCATAATAAAATGCATTGTATTTTGCTCTACTTTTAAAATGTTTGCAATATCATTACTTGATATAACTGATTCCTAATTGTCTGTGTGTGAAAATGCTTTGATGAAGATCTGAAAATAGATAGAATTTAATGTTTTAAAATAATTTTATTGTAAGGACTAAATTTTGTTTATTGAAATGGAAACTGGCCTTACAGAGCAGAATCCTGTTAACAGATTGAACGGTGAAGCTTTGGGTCAAAGCACCTCTGAACCATGTAAAGAAATCTTTAATTTATATAAAGGATCATTTATTTTTTTTTCCACAGAGGAATATTAATCTGCAGAATTTGAATGTTTTCTTAAAAATAACCGCATAGTTGTTTTTTTTATGTTGCTCCTTCTGCACCCTCCCTTAGACCCTAAAATGGAATTAATTTGTCTAATTTGCTAAGTTAATGGATTTTTTTCAGTAATTCTGGAAATTTTTGTTTGTTGTTTGCTTCACTTAGGGTTATGCTGACACAAAAGATACTTTAGGTAAATGCATCCTCTCTTTGAGTGAAACAACTTCTGACAAAGGAGAGGGCATTCTCCCAGGAACTCCCAGACTACAGGCTGCTCTGCGCCTTCTCTTCTCAAAAAAGCAGCTGTAAGTAATGCTCTGGAGCATTTCAGCACATCTTCTCATGTTGATGACAACAATGTCTTCTCCTAAATGTTATGCTGTGTCTTGATTTGAAAGGTTGATTAATCAATTCTGAATTTGGTACTTCCACCCCATATTAACTTTTAAAACTAATAAATTTCTAACTATACAGCTCAACTTTTCCAGTATGAGTGCTTTATATATTTACTTTAAGTATTTGTTCATTTAGGGTTCGTTCTGTAGCTGCTAAACATTTAGCATTCCATGTTCTTAATGAAGAAGGGGCAAACCTGAAACGCCCATGCCTGAATGGTAATGTCCTTTCCAGCATTTCAAACTTATTTATTATAGAGGGAGTTATGGAGCTAAAATTGGATGATAAAATGAACTCAATAATTAAGGTTAGTAAACTCTCTAAATTTTGCTCTTCTACCTGTCCAGCCTCTGAGTTTCCACTTTCAGAAGGTTGCAATATTTTATACAAATTGCCTTGCTTCATAAAAAGAAATCTCTTGATGTATTCTTTCTGTGTGCACTGAAACAGTAGTTCTTATGCTACCATTTGCAACACTAAGAAAAAAATAATTCCTTTTTTTCTTCTCTGCAGAAAAGATTTGATTGCAGAGAACACAGGCCTGGTCTGTTCATAGCAATTTCATTCTGCGTGGATAGAGTCTGATTTTTTTCTATATTTTTTTTCTATATTTTTTCTCCACAAAACCAATTTTTACTAAAACAGGCACAAATAATTTTTAATATGAAATATTTTAAAACAGATTGCAAACTTATGTCTGTCTTTATTTAATATTGCTGCTATTGCAAAGTGTTTCTCATCTCCCTTTTATTCTCCTTTCTTCCTTCCCCTCAATACTTTCAGATTAACAATACGATAAGCAAATGCTTAGATGCTTGACTCTATTGCCATCGAAAAGTCAGTCCCCTTTACAGGCTTTAAAGCATGTTCTGGCATTTCTGTATAGTGTTAAGATTCTGTAGTCCCACATAAATTAGGCATTATTTGTTAGAAGTCTGCAGCTATGATGCACTAGAAACGGTTTGGTTTTCATATTCCACAGATGTTATTAGAGATGTGTTGCAAAAAGATTTTAACCTGATCCATTCCTCATACATGTATGTAGGATCTAACCAAATACATTCTAATAAAGAATTAAGATATTCTTTTCTACTTCCTGTTAGGAAATGTGGCTGGTATCCTTGTATCCTTGTTTTGCATCCAGTATACTGGATGCAAATCTAATATTGTTTTACTTTTAGGCAGAAACTGTTGAAAAGCTGTATGATATTTTGACTTCTGATGCTGTTGACCTAGTTTTACGGAAGTCTGCAGCTGAGCAGCTGGTTGTTATTTTAGAAGGTAAAATTCTTCAGAAAATTTGTATTCATGTGCTGGTCATTTGTGAGCTTGAAGTTTTGCTAGGTTGTCCGTATGCTTGTGCTAAGGGTCCTCTTTGTAATTTTTATTATATGAATTTTGGTAAAAAGACGTGATTGAATTACAATGCAAGTAAGCAATTTTAGAGCATTATTTTGCTTGGTGCACAACTTTAGAGTTTCAAAGACAGCTTGATGTCTTTATATACTCAAACTCTAATTGAGTAATGTTTTCTTCAAGGAATTTGTATTCTAATGAAAGCACATAACTTCTTTACTGTGGGAGGTGAAATCTTAGATAATATTAAAAATGCTGTCAGAAAAAATGCCACAAAAATGAGGAAGGGTATCTACTTTGTCTCGTAAAATATACGTACTTATGACTGCAAAAATTTTCAGATGTTTCAAAATTGAAACAAAGCATAGGATGAAATTGTGAAGAAAAAAATGCAGTTTTATCAGGACAAATTTCATATGAAGGATCACTTTTTAGTTATTAAAAAAAAAACAAACCAACCAATTCAAATGTCATACCTTTTTGCTGTTTATGTTGTTGAATATTCTTAAACCAGCTACTTTAAATGGTGATATCAGTGGAAAATACTCTCATGGTGATTAAGTAAATACCATTTTGAATTCCATATTAAACTGTTAAAATGTTTTAAAATATTTGAAGAGACACCTTGTTTGACTAAAATTGAGTTGCATTGGGATTACTGTAATTTTTAAATGTAAAATTCTTGTGGGAATTTAGTAATGTATTTAAGAATCTGGTGTTCAAGAGGCTCCTATAGTCAGGTAAAAATACTTTGAGAAGGCTTGCCTTTCTGGAGATCTGTATTACTGTTGATTGATTGGCAATATTAGAAACTTACTGTAGATAGCAAGGGTTTGTAATCTTATTAAACAATATTAATATTAAGCATTTTTGTATTAAATTTGTGTGGAACCAATCATTCTTGCTATCTTTTGCTTTTCCTACAGATACCAAAATGCATGACATTCTGAAAAAGTTAGGTGTGATAGAAAAGATATTGGCCTACCTTAATGAGTGTGTGCACGTGGATGGCAAGGTAAAAGTATTATTAGAGGTTCTTCTGCAAGCATTGCCCAGCATGACAGCAACACAGTCTGCCTTTTTCTAGACTTGGAACACTGGTCTTTGTGCATTAATGTTGCACTGAATACAAGTGTTTAATAACAATTAAAATATGTATTTTGTTCTAGTTTTGATGATGCTTATCTCTTAATGAGAGAAGATTGGTTTCCCTCCCTATAAGAAGAGCTAGCCAGAGAATTGTGTACAGTGAGGTTCTGGAATGTGCCAAAAATTCCCAGAAAGCTTTTTCAGTAGAGTACAAAAAAATTTTAATGACTGTTAAAAATTAAAATGTTATGTATAATAGTCTCCAAAAATTCTGAAGCAAATTATAATTAAAAAATGAAATGTAATTGTATGACGTGCTAGTGTAAACATGTCAGATTGAATTTCAGGTATAAATAATTTTCTGACCAATAGAAGATTACTTCACCAGGCAGGATCTCTTGGTGTAGATGATGGAGCTTTCTGTTTTTGTAATATATGGGTGATCTGATGGTTGATTTTTTTTTTTTTCTGGAGTTCATTCCTTGAAATCCTTTCATGCAAGCACATTTAAACTAGAAGGTTCTCAACATAACTTCAATGGATAAAGTTTTTTGGCTTCTTGCATAGTATTGTTACTGCATTCCAGCAATTGATAACATGATGCTTTTTGAGAAACCATGAAAATTTTCATGTAGTAATGACTTTTTTTCCAAAAATGTTCTAGAGAAAAGAGCTTCTTGATATTTAGTGGACTTCCTTTTTTTTTGTCAAACTAATGAAAATTACTTCTTCAGAAATAGCAGTTTTTTCCCTCAGATTATCAGTAGCTAAGATCTTCTCTATAGCATTAAAGAATGTCTGGTCCCATTTACGATCTCTTGTATAGAAGTACTTCAGTAAACTGTTCTAATACAGTTGAAGAAATTGAAATATTGGGTTCCTCAGGTTTCTGAATATTGGGGTTTTCTTAATGTCAGTTTTATAGTACCTTCTTTAGAGAGAGAAAGTCATGCAACTGTTGGTTTGGTTTGGGTATTGAGTAGATATCGCTCAATAATAAAGAAGGACAAGCATGGGAAATATATTGCCCTAAGCAGATTCTTCATAATCAAGTAAGGGTCTAGGATGAACTTTATAAAGGGCTAAAAATATTATTTTAAAGTTTAATTTAATCCAGGAAGGGCTCAGGCAACAACTCTCTAGGGCCTGTGACATTAGGACACTATCCTCAGGGAATCTTGTCCAGATCCTTGGCTCTCCCCTTGAATGATTTTTTTTAAATTTAATAATAATATCAAAGAAAAATCAATAAAAAATCGTACATGTTCTTAGAAAAGTGGCCATTGAGAAGAGAAAATAAAATAAGTTGTAGAAATAAAAATCAGCATCTAAAAAAGGCTTTATATATAACTGTGCAAAAGATTTTTTCTATACTAAGTAAGTAGGGGCTTTCATTCATGTGGAATGAAAATAAAATATATTTGTCGATGCTGTTTACAAAACAAATTTTAAAGGCAGAAACTCATAGGCAAAGTAACGATACTGTGAAAGAAATACTCTCTTCTCATTGTTAGGAGCTGTGACTTTGGTTGTATTTTTGGCCATTGTTAGTACTTTAACTTTTAGGAAACTGCTTTCCATTCCCATGATCTGACAAACTGGGACCCAGAAAATTAGTGTGATATGATAAACTATTTACATTTTTTTTAAATTAATAAACTTAGATGGTTGTAAACACTTGGTGTTTTTTTAAATTCTTCAGCTTACATATATACTTCTTTACTCTATAATTTGAAAGCAAATGTTATAAATCTATTATGAAGCCAGAGACAACTAAAATTACCGTCAATTAATAATAAAATTAATCAAAAAATAAATATTTTTTTAAAGAATATGAGATTGTCATGTAGCTGAAATGTGCTTGTCTAAGGAAGTTCTAGACTTCTCTTTTACAAATGATGGAATATATTACTTAATAGTGGGACAGTCTGTGTAAAGTGCATCATAATAAATTTTACTGATAGTTGTATTTATTTCATCTTTTTCTCTGTTCCTGCAGCTTATGGAATCCATAGTGGTACCGTGTCTGACGCTCCTACGCAAAATTGTGTGTGCTGACCCAGCTGTTCGCCTGTCCCTAGCACAGCAACCTTCTCTACTGCTTTTGCTGTTCAGAGGTGAGAATTGTATTTCCACTGTAATACCCCTGTCAAAAGATGGTTAGATACCTTGTTAAATACCTTCTTAAGAACTTGGATCACTTCATGATTCTGATATTTAAAAGATAAATCACTGTTGCTAGTTTTCCCATGTTGTGGTATGTGTTGAAAGTGTTGGCAGGAAACTGTGGAAAGCAGTTTATTTTAACTAGTGTTCTTCTATGTAGTATTAGGTATCAGTTTTTTCTTAACATGTTTTAAATATCTTTATTTTATTCAGTTTCCCTGATACTCCAAAGCGATTGTACTGTTTTAACTGAAACTGCAGTATTGCTCTGTCTTCTGTTGTTTGATGAAGTAGCAAGAACAGAAACATGGTATGAAAATCCACTTATTTAATACCATATTGTCTAGACAAATTTTAAGTTTTTAATAGAAATAAATTTTTATATATCTCCAGACAAGTTATGCCCCAAACTGTTATAGATCCAAAACTGCATATTTATAGTCCAGTTTGTTTTGATAATTGGGTTACATGCTCTGGAGGCCTACATGGCATATTTTTGCACTATGAATACCTTAGTGTTAATTTTAAGTTTATTTTTCAAAAAAAACCTTGATTGGTCTGTAATCCATCTTTTCCATGAGTGGAAACTACACAAATCAAATAGCTAGTTGTAGACATGTTTTTTAAACTTAATTAGAATTCTTCTATTTACTTTAGCTATTAAGTGTAGCAGTTGTCTTTCAAGCAATAGTTCTCAGCTTATGATATTTTATTATTTAAAGCCTGCATGTGCATGAAAAATGTGCTTTTAGAATTCACACATGTGAAATATACTGAAAATTGTTATAATGTGTGGTTTTTCTCTAACAGAAAACAGGAAATAAGTTTGTGGAGTTTTCAGTGTACAGTATATCTGCAATAAATATTCCATATTGGTGTGATTTAAGAAATATCTTAATAGTGGATAATCATGAAGAAATATTGTTCATTAATACAAATTATTCACCAATGGGTTGCTAAAGATCTAGCTAAAGGGAAAAATAACAAGGAAATCATGTGTGTAGTATTAGGAGATAATCAAATCTTAAAATAGAGTGTAATAACTATGACTTAATCTCTTGCAGGGCTGATGGCATAGCCAGTAATCATACTGAGGTGCCTGCCTTCAGTTTACCTGTTGCTATTGTTAGAAGGTGCGTGTGGGTGCTGGCTGGTTGGTTGGTTGGTTCATTGGTTTTCATTGTTTTACATTTAACTGCTGGTTTCCATTCGCTGTCCTTCCTGAAGTATGGAAGTGGCAGAATGAAGGGAAACCTTGATCAAAGCATTTTTATGATGATGAAATCAGCATTTTTAAATAGGGATTTTTTTTCTCCATGTCTTTGTTCTCTGTAAAAGAGTTTCAAAAACTTTGTTTGCAAATTTACAAGCTGATTGTAATAGAGCATTTAATTTAAAAATGAGCAAACAAAAAAACCGTTGCCAACCACTTAAAAAAAATTGTTCTTGTTATTTGTGTATTTTTAGGTATCATCTCCCAGTCAGGAGGATCACTGCTCATCATGTAGTTAGCCCTAATACTGTCGTGGTGCCATTGTCTTCTGAGTGCTTGGCTATGAAACCCGTGGCAGATATGCTTAAGATGGCTTGGAATCTGTCATGGTACCATGGGATTGAAAACCTACTGCAGCTGGTAAATTATGAGAAGGAAACAGAAACGTGAGCCATTTTATCTTTCATTTTAAGTCCCAATATATCTTGATTAAATTAGTGTTTCATGAAGTTTAAATAGGTTTTCAACTTCAAACAGCAGTTCAAGCTGTTACTTGTTTGAAAATGGTGTCATTTAAATGTAAAGGATCACATCTCAAGAGGATGAAGGTATGTTGTCACAGCTAATGTTTTACCTAAATTGCATTTTTACGTGAAGTCTAGAGTTTGATCTAACTTTTATTGATAGTCAGGCTAATTCCAGACAATTTTAAATGGGCTCTGTGGCTGTTTTTTCTATAGTCATTAGGATTTCTTAGGGTTTTTATAGTCATTTTTTTATAGTCATTAGGCTTCCTTAGGGAACTGACTCTTTTTTCCTACTATGTAGACCCCCAACTATAAAGTTGCATGACCTTCTCTTGGTTTTCTTGAAGGTTTTAAGTTTCAAATAAATATTCTTAATAGTAATACTAAGAATTACCATTAAGAATATTTATTTGAAACTTAAAATGATATTTAGATATCATTTTTCCAAAGAACTCAAAACACCTCATGATTTACATGTGGTGGTGTTGGTTTTCGTTTTGTTTTAGCTTTTTATTTGGTTTGGTTTTTTTGAAGGTTTAGTGAAGAATGATTTGGCTAACAAAAATAATGTTTTAAGCCAATTTCTGTTTTGTTTTCTCAATTAAGCAGGAAGGGGAAGAAGTCAATACTCTCTGAAACAGTTTGTAAAGATACTATCTCTAATAATAATTTTTCCCTTTGCCTTTTCAGATTTTTAGACTCACTAAAACTTTCCTCAGAAGACATTCTTATATTGAAAATAACTCACACAAACTATGGACTGCAGGATTGTCTTAGTTTGATCATTCAGGCAGCATCCCACAGGGATGTTAGAACTGCTCTCACTAGGCTTAGCTTCTATGTCCTGAATGACAGACTTGCATTAAAATGCAGTTCTGGGCCTTGTGGAGCCACTTTGAAAAGCTTTGTTTGGCAGAAAGCAATGAACAGGTAAGCTATTGACTACAAGAATCCATTAAAGGTTGTTATACTAAAATGGTAACATTTCTACTTTTTGTATTTTAACTTTAGGGAATTGATTGTCAATGCATCTCTGATTCTGATATATATATATATATATATGTGTGTGTGTGTGTATATA
>JAYDZK010000113.1:95860178-95875291 GCA_034509185.1 Euphonia xanthogaster
GATAGGGTGAATGTCTTGCTTCAGAAGGGCTGTGCATAATGTGTGTATATATATATATATATATATGTGTGTGTGTGTGTATATATATATATATATATATATATATATATATATACATCCAATATACATCTATCTATCTATCATATGTGTATATATTTATATGTTAGATATCTATGTATCTATATCTGGGCTGACAGGAACCTTAGGCAGGTCAACAAGGGGAAGTGCAGAGTCCTGCACCTGGGGAGAAGCCCATGCCTCTGGGGTGAGCCAAGCTGGAAAGCAACGTTGCAGAAAAGAACCTGGGGGTCCTGTGGGACATCAATGTGAAAATGAACCAGCAGTTTGTCCTAGCAGTAAAAAAGGGAAATAATATACTGGGCTGCTTTAGGAGTGTTAACAGCGAGTTGTGGCATGTGATCCTTCTGTTCTATTCAGCGCTGGTCTGGAGCTCTGGGTCCCGTTTTGGGCTTGCCAGTATAAGAGAGAATCATATGGAGCACACATACTGGAGAGAATCCAGTGAAGAACCATAAAGATGATGAAAGAGTGGAATATCTTTCCTTTCAGTCAAGGATGAGAGGGCTAGGACTGATAAATGTGGAGGAAAGAATACTCTGAGTGAGGATCTTATCAATGTGTACAAGTCCCAGAAGAGAAGGTGGGGCCAGACTCTTTCCAGTGGTGTCCAGTGAGAGAAGGAATGGCCACAAACTGAAACACAAGAGGATCCCTGTGAATGTCAGGAAACACTTTTTATTGTGAAGGTGACCAAACACAGACACAGGTTGCCCAGAGAAGAGGTTGTAGCATCTCTATCCTTGGAGTTACTCAAAAGCTTCCTGGACACAGTCCTAAGCAACCAGCTGCACATGTCCCTTCATAAGCAGAGTGGCATGACCAGGTGACCCCTGCAAGTCCCTTGCAATCTCAAAGATTATGATCTTGCAATTTACATAAATAAAACCATCAAATATTTAAAATTCTATATTTAAAATAAGGGCTGTTTGAAATGCATAGGTAAGCTTTGCTATTATTATCAAATGCTAGTATTTAATAGATAATTAACTTTTTATTTCCTATGTGACCCTGCTTAGATTTCTCTACAGCTTACTAAACAGAATTCCATTATTACCATATGCAAATAGATTTTAGAATATGCATAACTATTTTGCATAATAATAACAATAACAATAACAGTGTATTGTATATATTTGTTTATCATGGGCTAATTCAATGCCATATTTGCTATATGTGTAATATACAAATTTACTTCATATAATTTAATATTTGCGGGTGACTCCAGTCCTATTAGCCTGAGATTTTAAATGCTCTTTGAAAAAGGTACAAGTATGAAAGCTTTTATTTTTATTGCAGGTTTCTACAAGTGCTTCCAGCTTCAGTGGAGGATGAAAAGCTTTTGGTAGATGTCATAAGATTTTTAAACAAATTGCTTAGAGAGCAGAAATCAAATCTGGAGTCAGACCATCTAAAGTGGATCTTGAAATCATTGCTTAAAAATGTAAGAATGGGGTTGTTGTACATACTTACATGATTTGATTGACCACATAGCCGTACTTGCACAAGTGTGCTTAGCTGCAGAGCTGCATGAGAGTGTGCTTAGCTACCTAGCTACAAATGTATAACTTAAGTAACATGCAGAAACATCCATTGTATACAAATACAGTCTGCATGCACTTGTATTTTCCCATTTGCAAATACAATCTAAACATTTGTGGAAAAATGGAGACTTAATTTCAATTACTTGTAGACTACTGGTACTTTAATTTATATTGCTATCTGGGAAGCCTATAAATTTTTTTAAGTATGACCCATTCAATACATTAATATGAAACCTTAAAGCCATTTGATTTGAAGTCTTTCAAGCAGTTGAGAAGTCTAAAATGCAGTCTGAACTAATTTTGTTACTGTGTTTTCTGTTTTTTTTGTGATCTATTTTTTATTGCTGGCTATTGCTGTATTTCTTTGAGTTTTCTTTCATCCTTCATAATACACTGTCTTCTTGATGCCAGGATATTTGAAAGGCCTTAACAGTAGATTCTTTTATGGCATTTAGTAGATTCAATATTCAAGTTAGTGGTAGGATTATAGTAATTATAGGAATTTTTCACTAAACTTTTTGCAGTTACTTCTTAGTTAAGTAATCATGGAATTTCTGGTTTATAATGTGTGTGATTTGTTAGTTCTCAACAGAAGAAATTTGCTTTAATGAAGGCATTAAGAGAGAATTTAAAAATGCATTATGTGACTGTATTTTTTTTTCTTTTCTTTTAGCAGCCAAAATCCCTTACGGGCCTTCTGGTGCGACCAGAGTCCCAAGTGCAGGATGAAATGGACGAAACACAGGCTGCTGTCAGGCAACGACTGGATAAAGAACTCATTTGTCTTTTTAACCTGTTGTTAGTTTGTTCCATGTCTGTGACTGACAGGTACAGTGCAAATGGACCTGCCTCTGTCATTCTGACTGGGCATCATAACACCTATTGCTGCTGAATTTTGGTCACAATTTGAATGTCATTGCATCATGGTTCAATTGCTCTGAACCGTGAATATACACTCTTGAAATGAAGATCAACATTGGATATTCCCTTTGACTCTGAAATCAGGAAATTAACCAGGAAATTTGAAAGAGAATGTGCTAGTGGTCACTTAGCAAATGGATAATTAAATTGATTGCACAGAGAAGATGGGCTATTTCCTTTTTGCTGCTGCAAATTTGCATGAGCAAATGGTAACTTCATTGATTTTGTAGCATGTATTTATAGCAAAGTAAAACATCGGAATATTGGAAATAGCAATGAATGTTTATTTTCATTTAACTCCTTTTTGGCCTATTTGCAACAGCTACTTTTAGCATGAAGCTCCAACCTTTTTCTGTCAATTGAGCAAACACAGGAATTAATTTCCATTATATTTTCTTCAAATTTCTCATAAAACCTTTCCCATACTAAATCTCTCCATCCACATGTGTCCTAAGAGCTACTAAAATTGTACTTTAAGATAATATTTGATTATTTAGTGTTGCAATATTTTTTTGTGAAAATATTTTCAGAATGTTATCTTTTTCATTATTTCCACTTGGTTATTTTCTAAAAGTTTTGACAGTGGGAAAAGGACATATTATAGAAATCCGTGCTAGTTGTGTATCACACACTCGTGTATTTTTTATCTGCTTAATTCTAGATTTAGTGTTTTTTGCAGGAAATGTTTTTAAACTTGTCTCTTGAATCAGAACAAACTTAAGTGTAACAGGCCATACATTTAAGAGTTGGACTTGATAATCCTTGTTGGTCCATTCCAGCTTAGAATATTCTAGACACTGTGTGATTCTGGAACTACTGAGTTTAGCAGCTCTTCTCAATGTGTCATCCATTGTCCTCAATCTCTTGCTCTTTATTTAGCATGCTCCTTAATAATGGGTTATATCTCATTTGTCTTTTTTTAGTTAAGCAACTTCATTGTAATCAGATGCAATGCTTTCAGAACTGGGGTAAAGCTAGAAATGTCAAATTTGATTTCATATTACTCTTTGCATAATGTAATATTAAGTAATTGAGATGCTGAGCCTCACAAGCTAACAGTAAGAAGAATGAGCCGTTGGCCTTTTTCAAAATGATTCTTTGTAACAGCTTCGTATTGATGGTTCATCTATTTTGTTTTTTACAATTAATCCAGAGAGGGCTTGGAATTTGCTGGCTCATTCAGAACAGAGCTGGCTCTGAAGCTGCTTCAGTGCTTAAGGCTAACAGATGCACCACATTTTTATGGACTCCCGTCACTGGAGAGAACATTACAAGGAATGGTTCATGTTACGGCACTTCCAGGCTGGAGTACCTATTCTGCTGCAGTTGAACCTGTCACAATTTGTAAGAAATATTTAACAGGTCTTCTTGAGGTGTGTAGCATTAGCTTGTAGTTTCAATTCTGGTCAAGAACTGTGTAACTAATGATACTATGCTTTTTACAGTGTACTTTTGGTTAATGTTGTCAGTAGCAATAGGTGTGGGAAAGATGCTTTTTCCTGCTAAGTAAATAGGAATGATATGGAGACTAGATTGAGTGATGTGTGTCTGTAGTTGTGACGATTGGTTGTATTGCATGTGCTTTCATCATTGGTTTAAGAGGTAATACAAAGTGACTGTAGTTTTAAGCAAGATGAAAAATATATGTGGTGTTTTTAATAACTGAAACTTAAAGAGGAAAAATCCAAGATAACTTCCCCCAGGCAAAATCCACATATGAAAGGTGGTCTGGGAGAAGATTAGCTTGTTGGGTAGGTTGTTAACACAGAGAAAGCAAAGAAGAGGTAATTCAAGCTGCTGCAGTTCTTTAAGAGACAAAATTTCATTCTTATTTTCAGTGTTCTTCTATGTTTTCCAAATCCATGGACATGGTAGACAGCTAGCTTATGCTCCTAAAATGATGTCTTTTGAAAACTCCAGTCTTCTTAAAAGGAAGAGCATAATGCTTTCTTTCTGTTTGTTTAATAGAATCAACATATTCAGTAATATACTTCTGGAATTTTTAAGTTCAAATACCAATACATCTAATGAAGAAAAGATATAGTGTTTTAGGGGCCTTAACTTGCCAAGATTTCTTGAGTAGAAGGAAATAAACATTTTAGACCTGTTTGATTAAATGAGCTCTATCACTTGAAATCTAGACTAAAAATGGCATTAAGGTTATAGATGTCATGCAAATGAAGGAATATTACTGGAAAAAATAATGATAAATATTATGGCATGCAATCAACTTGTGATGTGTAAACTCTTGTTCAGAAGAATTAGGCAGTTTTATTTGGCCTAAATATGAAAGTAAATGTGGGTTTCTTTTGGAGAAGTAGGGAGAAAGTGGGTTTAAAAAAAAATTCTGTAGGTTGAGACACTTAAAGGAAGAACAAGAGCAAAAATGCAGAGGTTTAAATCCCTGTGTTTTGTGCAGAAAAGTAAATCTAGAAGTGTATCTTCTAAGATTTTTTTTAAAGTATTTTGGGGCATATTTTGATGAAAGCTGCATCCCTTTTAATATGCATGGTTACTTATTTTGTCAAACAATTTATGTTCAGATCCACTGACCTTTATTTTTGTTTATTAGTATTTGATATAGAAGGCTGATAAATTTCTTCAAATCACAATGAAATGTATAAATGACACTTTCTCTTGAGCACTGAATTTTGAAAAGAAATTTTATTTTTAATTCCAGACATAGGAAAGAAAACCTGGGTACAATAAATGATATTTCAGGCCCACGAAAAGAAATTTTCAGGTTTCTATTCAACTTAGAGCTTACTATTAAGCTTTGACTGTATTCTTCATTTGAATAAAAAATCAAAAACCACAGATGTTCAGAAGTTCATATGTATAGGAACCCATCAGATGACCAAATGACTCAGAAATAAAGAAATTCTTACAATTCAGCTAGAAATCTATCAGCTTTTCATGAGTTTAAATTATGATTTAGTGTGTAAGACAGTTTGTACTCTGAGTGCTGTTTACAGTAAAGCTGTTATGAATTTGTGTCCCTACTCTTAGGTCATCTCATCATTTTATGTTGAGTGGGGGGGAAATGCCCTGTCCTTCATGGGAAAAGGTGTGACAAAAAGCACAGTCCTTTGCTTGCTTCACTTATCTCATGAAATGATGGCTCAAGCCAAGGATATGGTGAGTGCATTCCAGTTGTTCTTATCACTGGTGAGGGCTATGCAGAGAGATTTTAACTGCTGAAGTTCAATGCTAACTTTCTGTCATGGTTTAGGAATGGTACTCTCCAACTGAGTAGTCCTGCTAAAACCACATCACTGCTTACTCTTCCTTCCCCTCCAACTGGAAGCACGAAAGACAAAAAAAATCAACATTGATCTCATTTGGTATATAATCTTAGATAAATGTACAGGATAGAGTATAGTATACAAAATGAAATTGTTTTGTAAATAATTCTGTGGATTTTGAAAGGCCTTCTTTCAGAATAAGTATAATTTCCTTTTTATAAAAAAATGAAGCATCGGGATTTTCTGTAGGATGAATAAATTTAAGAATTTATAACATTATTTCTTCAGCCTCACAGACAATGGGCTTTCTAACCTGTGTTTAAACATTCATGTACATAGGGCTTTCACAATTGTGTGTGTTTATATATAGGTATAAATGAAAGAATATGTACATACATGGAGAAAGGATTACCAGATAAAAGGAGTTATCCTTACATACTAGCAAAATTCATATTGTGCTTTGTGTTCATGTACATGTGTGAGGGCTAGATTTGTCAGTTTGGTAAGATAGCCTTTATGCTGAAGCAGTTGAAGCAAATTCAACAATTAAGTAGTATTTAAAAGAATTAAAATGCAGTCTTACTTATATCTATGATAGCCACAAATGAAAACCTTTATGAACAAGCATGCAAGCAACTAGAAATTGCAGTATACCTGCTTCTCCAAATTCCAGGTGTCTCTTTCTTCAGTTCTCTATTCCTTTTTCAAGATATTAGGCACTGGAAGAGTTAATTAAAATTGGGAGGGCACAGTGCTTTAAGTACACTGCGGGGAGACAGCAGCCTCCAAAGACTTAGATCATAAATGCATAGATGAAGGTGTGGACTCGATTTTTTTAGTATCATTTTTATAGAGGAATATGCATAGTAGCATAATGATAAGTTTTATTTTCTTGTGTTTCTAAGTTATACTCTGTGTTTGAGTGTTACTGTTTAGACTGTACTAATTTTTAGTCTCAAAGAAATTTTAAAACCCAACTGTTGTTTACAACCATGTGATTTAGTGTCAAATCCTTATGGAAAGAGAAGTACAAAATTATTCTTCCTCTGCGCAATTAGTGTTATACAAAACTGTTTTAGTAGTTGTTGGTAGCTCAGACTGTTAGTACAGTGGTATGGATTGAAAGATTTATAAAATAATTTCTTAATTTGTTTTCTGTTTGCTAATCAGGACTGGATATCTCTTTGGTCTTTGCCGTATGATAGTGGTGAAGAACAAGTTCTATCTCATCTAGGTCTGGCATGGCTGGTTCCTTTATGGGTAGATAGAGATCCTGAGGTTTGTTACTGTGATATTAACTTCATGTCTTATTTTGGCTCTTAAGCATTTGAAAATTTTTGATTCATTAATGTATTTAATAGTAGAACTGCTGTTCCGAATTATTTAAAATGTTACTAACTCTATCCTAAATAGCAGTAACAATACAGTAGGGAGAGTGTTTCCATATAAGCATCATCTGAGAAATCCTTCCTTAGATCTTGTGTCTTCTATGCTTTCATTAGTCATCACTATCATGATTCATTGGCAGTTTCCCTTGTCATTGCTGTAACTTAGCTGCAAAGCAGAAACACTTGCATGAACTAAAAATTCAGAGCAAATGTATTTAATGGGAATCTGTTAAATTATATGAGTTTGCTAAATTGACCTATTTTCAAGTGGTAAAATATGAAGAATATTAAAGACTATCTTGCTTAGTTTTGAATACTTAAACATAATTTTGTTTATTTACTTTGTGAATAAACACAAAGTGAATTTAGTTGTGATTATGAGTAGAGAGCAAGAGAAATATAGGAAAAGAGGTTGTTACTTTTGAAATTATTCCCTAAAGCTCCAGATTCAGTTGATACAACTTAATAATAAAAAAAAAGTATTGCTAATTACTGTAAGAAATACCATTTTCTATTGTGCTTATATGTACTAGGTCAGATTTACCGCACTTGGAATAGGATCAGCTCTTACATCTCTTGAAACAGGATGTATTGCTTTAGCAGAAAGCTGCCAGAATATTTCAGGAGGCCTGTGGGGAACGGTGATAAACATCCTTCTGGATCAATCTGAATGTAGCATGGTACGCAGGGAGGTATGTTTCTTGTGTCCTTCTGCTGTTGTAGATTGTTAATTTGTAGATTTTGATTACGGAGAAAAAAGATTTTGTATTTTTAATAGTATATATCTATTATCTGACGCTGCACAACATCTGCTGCTTTGTAAGTTAAACACTACCTGATTAATAGAAATGTTTAGCTGCTTATTTAGGAATTGCATAGGAAGGAGCAAATACAGATTACTTATTTCAAAACAGAAATGACATAAACAATACAAGTGAACTCATAAAAACTCCTAAGGCTTACTCAGTAAGATAAATAGATTGCTAAAGCATAACTAATCAGTCTGATTTTAATCGCTGCTTTGTAACATTTACGAATGCTTTGCTACAAACTCATCACCCGATCTACAGTAAATATATGTTCATTGCAGACATGAGCTAATCTAATTTGTCAAGGCACTAAGTTTTACTGGTGAGAACTGAAGGTCTGAACTATTGTAGAACAACACATAGGATTGTATATAGATGGATTTAAGCTCTGTACATTTTATTTGCAATTTTTTTACAGCTCTAGTTGTGTAAGGTTTTCCTTCTGTTCTAATCAATAAGAAATAAAAGCTCTGACACTTGGTGACTTGTTTTTTTCCCAGCTCTGCTGCTTAACTAATTTTATTTTCCAAAGTAATATTTGAAATTATGTCTCAAAATGCCTTTGATAATGTGTCCTTCATTATTTTATTTATCTCCAAATTATTGTCTCTTAATGATATTCTCTTAAGAGTCACATCATTGACAAAAGATTGACAAAAAATTTTTAAAAAGTAATTTCAATCCATGCAC
Source organism: Euphonia xanthogaster (assembly GCA_034509185.1). Lineage (NCBI taxonomy): Eukaryota > Metazoa > Chordata > Aves > Passeriformes > Fringillidae > Euphonia > Euphonia xanthogaster. The sequence goes on from JAYDZK010000113.1 coordinate 95,868,854, forward strand.
AGACATGTGAAGTGTGTGTAATATAAATTAGAAAAACAAACATGCTCTGTGTGTTTATAAAAAGGAAAATATTTTAAACATCTCTCTGTCCTAATGGGTTGACCACATTGTCCCATTTATTTTTTAATACTTAAAAACCCCAAAACATAAGAACAATGGAGTAACTGATTTTAAACAATTATCTAGGTTTTTCTGTTCAGGATTTTTTTCCCCTAGTGCTTGTAATGCTTGTTCTGTACGATTGACTGTACTGGAACAGTGATGAAAGTATTTTTTAAATACATTTGTTTCCTTGTCGTTTCCATCCCATCTTTTCCTTGTCTTTTTTTATACCAGCCTGCTCTTTTGCCATGCTCTAATGACGTCTCGTAAGTGAAGTTTGAAGGCTTTGAAGTTATATCCTTCTAATTATTTTTTCCCAACATGAACATGAGATTTCTGTGTATTTCAGCATATATCTGAAGCAGTGGAATAATGTATAGACAATACTCTTCAATCTTATGTGGTTTTTTGAACTGTGATGGTTAGATGGCAATATTGATGCTTTAATTTCTTTCAGGCTGCTTTTATTCTACAAAATTTGCTTGTGATTCCAATCCCTACAGAAGACACAAAAGATTGTATTTGGCAAGTGAGTGACTATTACATTTGATAACAAAAGTCATGGTGTCGCAGAGAGATGTCATTTTATATGAAAAGTTGTGTCAGAATACTTATAAAATATGAACTTAAAAATTACATGTCTAAGGTTACATTTTGAAAAAAGAAATGAATAAACAAACTTCTCTCAAACTTTCAGCAAGCTCAATAAAACAACCAAATTTAGATTACATATATGTTGCATTTCATGAATGTAGTATCTTTGGGTTGCTAGGAACCTTGCTTACTTATATGGTATATCGTTAATGTTTTAGGATAGAAATTGATAATTTATTTTACTCACACTTGGAATGCAGGTAAAACATGATTTGAGGGGCATGAGGAAGAGGAAATTCTGTTAGTGTGATGTTTATAAAATGTTTTGAAAGAAAGATGAAGCAGTTTGTCACATAGGTCAATTTAAATGCTGCTTGAAGACAACCACTTTCTCAAAGCAAAGTGAACTAGACCAGGTTGCTCAGTGCTGTTTCCAGTTGGTTTTTGAGTTTCGCCAAGAATAGAGCCTCCACAGTCTCTCTGGGCAACTTCTTCTCGTGTTTGACTACCCTCAGAAAGTTTTTTTCTTAGGTTTAAATAGAATTTTCTGTGTTTAATTTTTGCTCAATGCCTTTTCTTCTGTCACTGGATACCAGTGAGAGGAGTCTATCTCTCCTTTACCTTCTCTTATCAGATATTTTTTAAATTGATAAGATGCCCTGGAGACTTTTATAGTTCTGTTCTTGAGTCAGTCATCTTATTTTACTCTCAGCAAGTCTGGTTCATTGTACATCAGGATGTTTGGATCTTAGCTTGCAATTTTTAAATTTTTTGTGACCTTCATATCTGTTTTTAATGTCTATCTTGCTCCTTTCAGTGTGTGAGGTTACCTGTATGGGAACAGTGTATATTAATTTTTGAAGAAATTTGCAGATGCAGCAATATTATTTTTAATCTGTTCCTTTCTGCAAAAGATCAAGTTAGTGCTGAAAGGCATTCCAGCTGTTTTGCTAGGATAAGTTATCTATGATTCAGCTGCACCCAAAATTGATTATGCTATTTCTTGAGGAGTTGAATTGTACAGAATGTCTCATCTTTTCTTTACATGTAATCATAAAAGAAGATGTGGAAGCAATTTTACACATCTGACCCTTGTTTCAGTCTTGCTACTTCGAATTTATCAATATAAATTGTAATTGTCTAAATTCATAATAGTAGGGGGTAACAAGAGGGCAGCCATTGTAGCTTGTCAATATAGACTCTATTAAAAGTTGCTTTTTAGCCTTTTATAAAAAAATTCAATTACTATGGTGAGGTGACAAAAATTGAATCCAGTTGCACAATTCTGGATGAATTCCAGTGCAATTAAAAGAGGCTTTGAGTCAATGTGATTCTTATTAAGAACTGCATTTAATGGAAATTGCTCATCACTTAAAAAGTGTTCATGCTGAAAGATGTTATCAAACACCACTTCATGGTTACTGGTAAATTAAAACTGTTTAAAATAACAACAACAATGAAAACTGTAACATACCGCCAGGATAAAATTTTATATTTCAGAGTAGCTTTTTTCCCTTTTACTGAATAAGGTGATTTGTCTGTTTTCCTTAGTGCCAGGAAGAAAATGAAGGCTATTAAATGGATCTTGGTGAATAGTAGGAGTACTGTGCCATAGCCAAATTAGGACATTACCATTTTATTCCTTGGGCAAATAGGACTGGAAAAAGAAATATAAATAGAGTTTGTAGGCCAGTATCTTCATGAGAATGTCTCTAGTGTTAGTTTTGTCTAGTTGGTCTGCTTTATAATATTTCATTTGGATATGTCACTTTAAAAATTTCCTACACTGCTCTTTAGTCATGAGTAAAGTCAACCTGTGTAAAGTACTCCAAGAGTGCAGCAGACTGTGTTGTATTAAGATTGCTGAAGTCAGAGCACTGTGTCAATGTAATTGATGAGAAATTTTTCAAGGCCCCCCCATTGTACAATAAAGTATCTGGCATGGCTTTTGAAACTGGCAAAGACAATCCTGGGCAGTAAAATTTGGACTAAATTTATCAGTATTTCCTAACTTTGCACTTGCCGTAGACAATACAGTCTAAGTCTACTGATGACTGTATGAGTAGAGTTTTATAATTCATCATAAATAGTGTCCTTGAAATGCTACTTTCTGCCTCAAACTGTTCATCATATCTCATTCTCCACTAGTTGGTGTAAAAGGCAAATAGTGAAAATAGTTTCTGTATTACAGAAACCAATAAGAATGAGAGTAACAATCTAAAATTTTGGCGATAACTTATCTTGTAGTATAAAATAGTGTTACTGCTTCTACTGTATCTGGTTTTGGGTTTAGGTTTTTTTTTTTTTTTTTGGGGAAATAAACTTGTATCCAGTTTAAATGAAGTGTTTGAGAGAGAGTCCCTTGAGGATAGAGAGTGTTTTCAAATTACTTATTTTCAGTTGATCCTGCTCTGCTCTCTCCTGACTGCCAAGGAAAGTTTCTAATTACCACTGAAAGTTTTTCTTTCCATAATTTTAACTAATTTATTTTTGAACTACTACAGGATGCCCTCTAAAATTGCCTTTCTGAATGTAGTTGATATGAATTTTTGAGTTCTTCTGCCTTCTTTGCATTTCTAATTTTTATGGGCAGTCTAAACCAGATTATGTGTAGCTTAATAAAACTTTTTGGGTTTTGTGTTAACGTGGAAGACAGCAACGAAACATTTAACAAAGGTAGTCAACTTAAACTGTTGAGTTAACTCAACTTAAACAGTTAAGTTGATTACCAGTAAACTAAGTTTCCTGGTAGTAAACTTAACTGTTTATTTGAAGTATGACTAGAATCCATTATCTTAAGGCATAAATCCACTGCTCTAGGAAGTTTACCCTGATGTCAGTATTTAAAAAGAAAGAATTGAAAATCATACTTGGAAGAGAATTTTCTTGGTTGTGTCTTGCCTTCTAAAGTAGTCTTTTTTCATAGAAGATTGATATAGCTAAATGTAGTATAATGACAGTATACTTTAGGGCAGGAGGACTCTTTCAGGATATTTTTAGTCTTACCTAAGTGTTGTTTTTGCCTAAGGAAAACTTTTTCATTGCTTAATGTCTGAAAGTAGAAATAAATGAGACATTAAAATTGTAAAGTCTATTGATACATTTACTGTCTTGAAGCCACTCATTTACAGCTTTTCATGAGTTCTTACTTAACTGTGAGCATGCTTCTCAGGACATAAATAGCTGTTTGCTTTTGCTAAGTCATGACAGCTTTTGTAAAATATTATGATTTAGCTCAACGTTTAAATCTGCATTTCGTTTTTGGAATTTATTAGTTACAGCCTGAAAACCAGTGTACACACATATTCACAGCATTAGTCTTAGTTAGGGTGGGTTTTTCTGAAAGTTTATTCTATGTAAAACATTTCTTCAAAGTAATGTCTGTGGATTTCATGACTGCAGGGTCCTTGTGTACATGATGAAGAATCTGGCCTCTCTCAGACAGGAATACCTGCTCTTAAAGCCCTTTTGTATCACTGCCAATTCTATGAACATGTGAATCAGATGGTGAAGCACTGTTACCTGGGATGTTACATGTTCGATTTGAATTCTTGCAAGGAAGACAATTTCAGCATAGAAAAAGGTGGTATAACTGGTAAGTGATGTTGATGTAATCTTCTGGTATTTGAAACCTGTTTAAATAAAGTGTAGTTTTGAGTAACTTACCTCCAATAATTCTTAATAAGAGGGGAATGGAATGTATATAAACCCTGCACTTAAGTATGTTGTGAAGTCAAAAGATTGCTGTGAGGATTTAAGTAGTTAATCTCTAGTTTAACATAGCTCAGAAAAAGTTCTGAGCTGTTGCTTACATCTTGAGAAAGTTGAAAATTGGTTCTGCAGTAAATTTTCTTGCAGAATGTTGGGGGTAAATTATTTTAACAATTTCCACTTTATGACATCCAGTCAACTTTCATGAAAGGAAAATTTGGGAAAAAGAAATACATTACCTTTCCTTAGATTTCTGTTTCTTGATGTGTTCAGCTTCAAAGTTACATGAGTAGGAATGGACTCTAATAATCTGCATTCTAAGACATTCAGATATAATTTAATTCCTAGACTGATGAAATGTAATACTCAGATTGGATTTATTTGTTTATTTTTAACCTGTATTCACTTGGAATATCTCAGATCCAACTTTTATATTTACTGATCCTTTATTGAGCAATATTTCTAAGGCTCACCGTGATGCATTGTGGGAACACACTTCCTTGTCCAAATATATCTGATGATCGTAAGTTTAGATAGCTAGGGGATTTTTCAGAGATCAGTTAGTAAAAGCTTTCATGGGGCAGAAAATTAATGAGGGTTTTTTTTCTTTTCTTAGCTATTTTTGTGGGCCTAATTTTCCGAATTTCCATCTTTTAAGGCTGCTGATTTAAATAGTTCTTTTTAAGTATGTGTCCTGGGTGAAGAGGGAGCTTCAGAGAAAGTTGTTTAGAGAAGCCCTCCCACTGAGTCACAAGGTGCAGGAAGGACCCCCTTGCTCTTTAAATGTCTTCTTAGAGAGGAGCCTGGCTGCAGCTGGATTCAAACCTAGACCCAGACTTTTTCAGTGGCTTAAATCTTAGGAGTTGTAGAGATGTGTTTGAACCTTTGTCTAGCTTTATCTTGTGGGATTAAGGTTGGCAAACCAGATATATTTATATAAAAATTATTGACTTACTATGATAAATGACTAGACAAAAAGATCATAATCAGACTTATTTACTACACAGTATAGAAGCTAAAACAACTAGTGTAGTTTAGTGTACTATATCAAAGGAATTATATTAAAGCAACTATATTAAAGCTGGCAAAAAAGCAATTATTAAGTAGAGATTGATGTTACTCACCCATACTAATGACCCTGGCAAACCTTTTGCTCAGCCTGGAGTGACCATGAGCAATATCCCCACCCCAGGGAGGAATCTCCACGCACACTCCAAGGGGCATTTTAGAAAACCTTCTGTTTGCAAGTGGGACTGGACTTTCAGAGTTTCAAGTGATTGACTGTCAGTCATATGTCTCAGGCCAGCTGGGCCTCAGGATTTTCAGATAAGAAGTGGCAGACATGATAAAAGTATCCTTCAGCTCCCTATCCAGATGTTTAACTTCTGGGGTTGATGAGTCAGGCTGGTTTAGTATAATTCAACACTGAAAGCAGTATGACACCCCTCTCAGTTCACCACTTATAGCTTTGCAAAATAAAGTATTGTTTGAGGTGTTTTGCACATTCCAGGCCGAGCATCCTGCTGGATTCTGCATTTGATAAAGCTGTTCCAGAGGCAAGAACAGAAGAGCAATGTTACTTCCCCAGCTAAGTTATGACTTTGACAGACCCAAGGAAAAGAAGCATTCTTAGTTAACTAACTGAGAGAAATACCTCACCAGTACACAAAATTCCAGCCATAAAAGTCCTCAATTTCTTCAGTGTCTGTTTTTTTTTTTTTTTTTTTATCTAAAAGTGTAATTTTTCAATCCAACCCATTTTACTGCTCCCATGGTCCTCTAATATGTGCCTTTTGGTAGTTCTGTAGCTCCTGCAATATTGTATCTAAGAGTAACTGAAAATGTAGAATGGTACAACTTTTCAGTGAGCAATTAAGATACATTTTATTCAGTCTTTGCAAAGCAAAGCCAGAAAATACAGTATTTCAGGAAAAAGAAATAATATTTTTGTTTCCTTAGAAAGGAGAGAACAGGACCTAAACCTTATGGGGCTTTTCCCTATGTAGTTTTCTCATATTTTTAGGAATAGAT
>JAYDZK010000113.1:95882997-95893083 GCA_034509185.1 Euphonia xanthogaster
GCTTTTTTGTTTTTTTTTTTTTTATTTTTTTTTTTTTTTGCCATTCATTCCTGAATATACAATTTAAATCTAGAGCAAACTTGGATGTTTTATGAAAAATACAAATAAACTTGGTTTATATAACTCCTGTAATTTAATATTTTGGTTGTTTTGGTTTTTTTTTTCAACACACTCTAGGTCAGAGTGATACAACCGTAACAGAATCTCCAAGTCACCATGATTCTCCCATGTCTGCTGGTCTGTCTAAACAGCGTGCTGTAGTCACACCTGCCCTTTTGTCAGCTGTTTGCAGCCTTCTGCACAATCTGCTGGTTGTCATGCCAAAAGATACTGGAATTGCCCTTCAACAAACACATTTGCTAACAGCTCTCAGCAGGTATGAGATCGATAACTGTTGAACTACCAACAAGGTGTAGCAATAGACATTTAAAAAATCTTTGAATGAGATCTACTAATGTTTCTTACTAAAACTGTTAAACATATTGATCACTTTTAGCTCCTGAAATGTTTTTTTTTTTTTAATAGAAAAATGCAGTCAATTGAAGAAATGAATCAGAATTACTTCTTTTTTTTTTTTATGTACACAGAATAGGTAGTCATATTGGTGATTCCATTTGTGGTGTATGTCTTATACAGGACTACTGTGTTCCTCTCATGATGTTATAGGGTTTTGTCAGGTATTTGGAATGGCAGATCATTTCAGCTCACTTTGTTTTTCTTCTTTGAATTGTATCAAATATTTTGAAGATGAGCCAAGGATTTTCACGCTAAAAGAGAGTAAATAAAACTTGCCAAATTTGGACTATGGATCCTAGTATTTTACTTCCTTTTAAAAGGAGGAACCACTTCAAAGAAGTCTTCAGATTGTATGCCATGTTTCCATTTCCATTGTAGCAAATTCTTTTGTCTATAAAAAATGTTTGGGAGTCCTGAAGTGTAGCATGAAAAATTAGTTCATTTTTTGGTAAAAGTTTTCAAGAGCGTTTGTAGTTGCTCTTCATAGTGCAATTAATGAAAAAAATGAAACACAGACAAACAAACATAAAACCCCAACAACCCTGGTGTGAATACAGCTTGTATTTTTGCAGAGCTGTTTATTCTTCTAGAGGAAAGAAAATAAGAAATCAAATAGAAAAAATTGATTTTTGCCAGTGCAGTAGCAGCTATTGGAATTTATATTAGTCTCTAGCTATTTTGAAACAACATACTGCTGCTATAGTTACCATTGCACTAGACTTCCTTAAAATAGTGGGGTTTAGCAGTAAGTGCATCTTACTTTATATCTACTTGGTTTATTTATATTATTCTCTTCTGTGGAATGTTAAGTTAATAGACTGTTTAATTACTCAACCATATTTCTAACCAATATATTTTGTTTTAGTCTTGTAAGTGCAAATCTGGTTGAAAGATGCATCTTGGAACTGAAAGCTCCATTGGGTCATCGATGTCATATGGAACATGTAAAAGCTCAGGTCAGAGAAGCATTTGTTACTTCCTAATTTTTTGAAGTTATGAATTTAATTATGTTAGCATAATTTATCTTCATTAACATAGTCCAGACACACTGTTATAGGCTACATTCATGAGAATCTTTGTGCTTTTGACAAAGCTTAAGTGAAAATAAATCATTTTATTCAACACAGAAGAATTAATTTCTGTGTTAGGACTGTAATTGGAATGGCCGAACTGAAAATGAATTGTCTTTTAAAAGTATAGGTTAAATTTAGCCATTGAAGAAATTATGTAATAGAATTTTTTGTATGTTACTGAAGTATGAGCCAGATATAGTTACTGGCACATTGGATATTTATTGTCTGTAACAAACCTGGCTGCTTTGCTTTGTCTCTGATCCTGCAGACACTTACATAGTTCTCAGCTAATTTTGATGTATGCAAACCATATAGGGTTAGTGCTGATAGAACTACCTTTTTATCAAATTTAACTCTGTATATACAATGTATAGAATATGTTTTTTTGTGACACAGTCATTTTGTAGCTTCTGCTGCTCTGCATTCAGATTTACGTAGGACTAAATTACTTTTTTAATTAAAGAAATGTGTTTCTGCAGAAAACTTATGAGAATAAATAAACAAATATGTCAGCTTCCATTTTTAGGAAGATACATGTATTCTTCAGTATTAATGACCATTTTTGTGTTTTTCTTTGTGACCTTCCAATGAGTATGCTGCTGTAAATGTAGCAAGAGTCATGACCTTCTCACAAGGAACTTTTGCTTTGCTGCTAGAAAATTGATTGCACATGTGTTTCCAGACTAAGGATTCTATTTCATCTTTTACAATAAAAATTCAGAGAAACATTTTAAATTCATGTCCTATTATGTAAATGGTGTGTATTAAAACGTTATGAATGTGAGTAAACTTAAAATAATGTGGAAGGTGTAAATATATGGCTTTATTTTTTATCTTTCTACAAATATTTAACAGGTCTTGTTACTACTTCAGTACTTGTCATCTGTGTCCAGGCTTCTAAAATCATGTTTATTGGTGGACTCTCATCTTGTAAGCCAGGATGAACTGCTGAAACCTCTCTTAGGGAATACCTTCAGGATTCTCACCATACATCCCAAAGCTGGCTTAGGTAATGAAGTACTTTGTTTGCTTTATAACCAGACAGAGGCAGGTCTTCATTAAGGTACCACATTGAGGTAAATGGACAGGTGTGGTCAGACTCAGCTTTCCAGGTTTGGGCACATTTTCAAGTGGTTTGATTTTTTTCTGTGTTATCTTTGCAGATCCTGAGTTAACGTCTGTACTTCATGAAACATGGCTAGACTCTTTCAGCCTTCTAGCTACATTACTGTGGAAAAGTGGTCAGATATCTTTTCCGTCTGTGACAGCAGCCCTTGCAAATCACTGTACAGCAATAATTGGTAAAATGTCTATTCCTGCATGGTTTTTTTTCCTAGCAACTAATAAACAAATAGAAAAGAGAATCATTGTTCTTTAGATGCTGTTGAGTCATTACTAATGAGATACCCACAATGAAAACCAATGTGTCCAGAGCTTGACTGACTTGCTTTGTTTTCTTCACATGTATGGATGAATGATTTTAGTTGTAAAACTTAACCAAAAGTGGCAGTTGTTAAATGATCCATTAGCACTTCATTTTTTTCCCTTCTTTCTTTTTAAATATCTTGCATACAAGGAAAGCAAAGTTTTGCAGGGAGATGAGAGATCTCAAAATCCAAGATTATTATACAGGAGCTTGTTTTTTGTGTCTTAATTATTCTTACATTAGTTACTTGCATAATTGGGCAAGAGTCTGTGACATGCTTCAATACTGAAGTATGAACACAGTCCAGACAAGCTTGTGCATGTTAAGAGATCTACTGAACCCAAATGCAATTGCAAATAAAGCAGCTAATACATACTGTTGGTTTTATGATGTAAGCTGTTGAGAAAATGAGGACAGTACAAAAAAAAACTGGCCAAATGAGTGATTTGAGTGAAATGGAGATTGCTTTATTGTTTTATTGTCAAATGAATGCAGAGCAATTAATTCATTCAACCATTATAAAACTCAAACATTTCTTTCTTAGATTATTTTGAAGACTTATAAGATGCTTATAAGACTTACAGAATTTGTAGAATTCCTTGAACAGTGTACTAGTGTAACTGCTTCTGGGTTCATGTGCTTTCTTTGATAAGTCTTTCTGTGTTCTAAAGTATACTTGAGCTTTATTCATAATGAAATGTAAAAATTTTAATTTTTTTGTTTAACCTTTAGATACCATTTCTGATTGTATTCATCTGTCTACCACATATCCTGCTTTATATGTGGCTAGTTTACAGTTCCTCTCTGTCCTTTTGAATGAGGAAGGAAAAAAACAGCTCCAGGAAAAACAGACTGTATGTCAAAATCCAACCATTAGCATTCTTCTGGATCACACTGAAGAATGCCAGGCACCAGTGACTCAACTTACTGCTTTAATTATTCAGGTATTTAAAATATAACAATGTGATTGCAGGATATATTTTTGCATTTTTGATTCTTTTACTTCCTTTATATTTAATCCTTCCCTTATTTACAGGGTGGTAGAAGTAAGCAAATTATATGTGAAATTTGCGTGAAATTTATTTATTTTCCCTCCAACTTAGTTCTTTTATCTATATTCTTTAATTTATGTGCAGCTTGCCACTGTAACAATCATAGTGATCTATGATTAGAAGTGTAGGTTTCTTTTCTGAATGATGCACATTATATAAAATTTCACTTACGATTTCTGTTGTTCTGAAGTCATTGTCTTACAATTGTTTTTTAATAAGTATCTTAGTACTATTTTACTATGTAAAGCATATTTTTTTGACATTTATTGATCATATATTGGATGGTGTGACCAAAAGAATGTCTTAGTATTCATCTCGTCTCTTCCTATGGATGCTGAATTCTTGTTGAATAACCTTACTCCTACCAAGACTTGTCCTGGTATCTGTCACAAACTTTGTGCTTCTTTCCTGCTCTGTTGCATCACTGTGGCTCTATTGTATCTATTGGGGCATGGTGTTCTGTCCACTGAGAACCTGCTGTCTTTCAGGGAGGAAAAACTTCCCAATAGGGTCTTTCTTGGCCACTCTAGAGGCCGCATAACCAGAATTCTCTATGTCTTTGGCAACTAACTTCAGATAATTTCAGGGCACAGCGTTTTCCTGTGAGGACATGATTTTCAGGGACTCAAGCAAAGCAGGGGCACTTCTTTCAAATCCCATAGTTTGCTAAATATCCTGTTGTGGTTTTGTATTAATGCTTGCATATGTGCCTGAAACAAACTCCTTGGCTCTAGCACAAAAAGTCTGGTTGCATGAGAGTATGTCTGATAAAGACATGTTGTAACCGTCCTCTAATTTCATACAAGTGTACATAACTGCTTATCGATCTGTGCCAGGGGATGATTCTTATGCTGAGAGCAGAAAAAGTTGATACAATGAAGAATGAACTGCAGCCAGTCAACGAAAGGACATTAGACATAGTTTGAGTATTGTAAGAGACATCAGCTTTTAACATGCTTTTTAACTGTTCAGAGATCTAGACGGACATTGCGTTTTGTTCAAAAAAGAATTCAAAAATAGCCTGTGCTCTCTGGGTTCTTACAGGGCTGCTATGATCTCTCCAAAAGGATAACAGAATTAGGAAAGAAACAGCTTCAGTTTCTTAGGTCAAAGTGCATGTATTTATTTACACCTCCTTACAGTGATCATTGAGAGGACAGTGGAATGAGCCCATGGGTAAAGTAACCTATTGAAACAACAAACACCTAAACAAAACCACCATTAAAAATGAAAAAAAACAACCCAAAAGATTCTGGACTTTCTTCAGGAGAAACACTTTTAAAGAGAAGCAGTCAAGCAAATAATTGGCTAACAGAGAAAGGGATGGGAGACTTTTCAAACAAACAGTCATCTCCATTAATCATCCTAAATACATAAAATCTACAGAATTCCTGATATATGCAGTGGCAAATGCTAATTTAGTACCCAGTGTACCGGTGTGAATATTAGTAGACCAGGTCTCAACTTGGAATTCATTATCACATACAAGAAATCTAGTAAGTGCACATGCTGACTTTGAAAGGTTTTGGTTGTTTTGTGTATGTAAATGTTAATCTTTGTGTACATGTGCTTAAGATCAGAAATAAAATTAAGAAGGAAATCATAATCTATATATAAACTCTCATATTTTGGTCCTAACATTCTTTTCCTAGATATAAAGTTTGCAGTATAATAGAAAGACTGTCATCTCCCCTGCAACTAACTTACAGTAGGTGCAGACTAACATAGCCAGATTTATGGGACATCTTAAATTTATTATGCAACATAATTTCAAAAAATAATTCAGTATCCATTCTCATTTTAATACTTTTATTATAGTTTAAAACTACAGTATCTTTTGGCACAAGGCATTATAAATTTTTAGAGTTATTTTTTCCATTCAACTGGCAGTTAATCATTAATTAATTCTTAATTACTTGTGCTCCCTATGCTTGACATAAATTTTCCTTTTTCATTATGAACTGAAGTTCTTGATGGCAGAGTAAGCAAAAATGCATAGAAGAGCATGCTTCAAGAAAGAACAGAATTTTGCTAGTGTTCAAGATAAAATTTAGAAAACAGTAAGATGAAATTAAAACTTTTGAAAAAGATACAAATATAAGACAACTCACCTTAATCATTAGATCTGTTGTAGTCTGCCACATAATACTTATAGGAAAATACCAAGAGGTTGATAGGGAAACATGTTTTGTATTACTAAAGTGTTAATGAATATTGAGAAAAAATAAAAACATTTAGCAATTTAATAGGACAAAAGCCTTTGAGTGGATAAGTCACAAAACCTACATCTTAGGCTATGTAAGATTGATGGAATTCAACAGTTTTTTCTTTCCTGGCTTGTGTCAATTAGTTTAAACTTTAAGTACTCAAGCATCTAAATTTTTTAATTTGAAAAGAGACCATCTCCTATCAGAACAGAAAACCAATTAATTTACTTCGAACATTCTTGTGTGGCTGTTAAATTTGAGATTTCACACCAGACCTAATAAAAACCAATGCAGTCTAAATGTAATTTTTTTTTGTTGGTTATAAATGCAGAACCCAGTCCATGCTTCAGTGCTTTTATTTCCTTATCAATGAGGTGTTGGGATTTTTCTAGTTATTAACTAACTATTCTTTATCCTTTGACCTTCTCACCCCTAGTTACAGTGAACAGTTCAATAAATTATGACCTTAGAGCATAAATTGGTATTTTATTGCAAATGAAAATTGGAAAAAATTATTAGTCCATTAATACATGGTGTATGTAGAATTAAAATCTGTGAGATACGGATGGGTACTCATGAGATTTCTGTCTAAAGTATTAAGGTTTTCTTAAGATGTTGTATTTTTGGCTAGCTTCAAAATATGTTTTTCTCTTTACTATGATCCTGCAACTGTTCTTATTTTCCTATATTTTTCTGATTGCAATGGATGGTGTTTTCTATTATTTTGGATGTCAGAACTGGCACGGTGTTTTAGGGAAAATTGCTAGATAGACATAATTCTGTAGTGGATAATATATGAAGCACAGAGTGTTCCTTGTCTTTCAACTATCTTGTTATATTACTCCAAATAAATATTCCTTTGAAAACAGAGATTATACTTAGGTTATTAGAAATGTGGTGGTGCTCACAAAGGGCTCACAAAACTGAGGCAAGCTACCATTTTTCACTGGTTAGTAAGAGTATCTAAAATAACTCTCAGTGATTTTTTTTGGAAGGAATTTCACTGTATTTAATCTCTTCATCATCATTGTGTAGAAAGAAAGTGAGATTGCACTAAAGGCATATCAGTGAGTTGTCTGCAATACCAAGCCTAATCCTGAATATTAGGAAAATAATGGAATGCCAGGGTTTGGAATCTATGCCTTAGAAAAGTAGAATTTTAAGAAAAGAATAAGAGGAGTGGGCTAAGGAGAAAAAGAAGAAAGATTTCATTAAAAAAAATAGTTTAAAAAAAGCCCAAAACTATAAACATGAATATAGAGAAGGGGAACTCTGATAAATAATCCCAATTAAAATATAGACTCTGAAAATCTATTTTTAGTTGTGAATACTGCTTTTTATATGGTCACTTCATTTCAGTAATGAAATTGCATTTTTGTAGGTCTGTGAAAGAAAATCTTCAAAGGATGTGCTGAAAGAAGTTGCTACAAATGCATTGTTATCTCTGTTAGCTGTCAGTAAAAATGCCCAGAAATGTGCTTTGGAAGGTGAGCATTTCAAAATGTATGTTAAGTTATATGTGAATCAAATGCTTGCAGGTGTTTTATATATTGCCTTTAGATTGAAATTTTTTTTCAAAGCAAAAGACCTAGGATTCAGTGGCAGGTTTTTTTTCAGTTTTTCACTAAGAAATCTTATTACTAATTAAAGTTTTCAGCTGCAGATGAAATATTATGTTACAGCCAGTTTAAAAACCTGTGGTCAAGTTACAGGTCTGTGTTGGAGTAAGAAGAGACCTGTTAGCTTTTTACTACTAATGGTATATTCATCCATTACAAACTGGAGATTTTTCACTGGCAGTATCTTCCAATACTTGTGTAGGTGAAAGTATGCCCTGGGTTTTTAGTTCTGGCTGTACCTGGACAAGAGGAGACTATTTTTTCTCAGCTTTGTTCTTCCCTGGTTCTTTGGTCCCATATTACTGTTTAAGTAGGATTTTCTTCTTTTCACAGTAGTAAACCAGCTTCTAATCACAGGCTTCTTGTGCCCTCTAGAACATGGGAGAATGGTGAATTTTCATTTCTCATGCATCATGTGGTTTACACCTTTTGATCTGTCCAAGTGCACTTTGTCTTGGGTGCTTTCCTGTAACTTACATCTCTGTTTTTTCCACTCTGTAACCTACACTATACTGACATTGATAGCTTAAACAGATCTGCTCAGTGTCTGATCCCTATAGTGGTAGAAAACTCAACTTCAGGTCTTACACTTTCTGCTCTTTCCCAGTGTATTGGTTCTATACTCAGCATTTACTTCAGTCAGGCTTCTTCTTCTGTTGATGACTTACTAGATCATCTAAGTTCCAGCTTCTTGTGAAGGCACTTCCACTGCAGGAAGAGGAGCTGTCAAGTCATCCTTGCTGTTGTGCAACACAGACCTTAGAAAAGAGGAAGACAACTTCTGGGGCTCAAAGCAGTGTTCTAAAGATACCTGTAGCTCTAGCATCACCTGTTCAGCTCTTAAGGGCTACTTTAACTTAAAAATGCAAAGTCCTGGACCTCAAAAGGTACAAGCCCTTACAACTGTAGAGGCTGACTGGAGAGCTGAAAAAAGGGCCTGGTAGGCAGCAAACTGCATGTGACAGGACTAACAGCATCCTGGGGTGTATTAACAGGGCACAGCCATTAGATCAAGGGGAAAAGTTTCTTTCCTCTACTTACCACTCATTAGACTACATCTAGAATAGTGCATCCAGTTTTGGCCCAGTACAACAGCTGTCAACAAACTGGAACAGGTTCCCCAGAGGGCCATCAGGGTGGTTGTATTCACTTATCATTAGAGAAGAAGCTGATGGAGTTGACTTATGTTCTACCTGGAAAATAGAAGTCTTTGGGGGGACCTATGAGATTTTGAAGAAGTTGGAGATGGATTTCTTACAGCAGTGTATGGTATAGGAGGATGGAAAGAATGGGCATAAATTGAAACATGAGAGTCAAACTGCCTGTAAATGAACATTTGCCTTTTGAAGGCAGTAAAGCACTGCTAGACATAGAGTGCTGTCTCTGTCTTTGGACTTTTTCAAGACCATGCAGTACCCGGTAAAGCTGCAGGCAAACCTTGCCTGCTTAGGGCTTGCTCTGCTTTGAGGAGAAGGTTGGATATATGGTTTGGGTGTATGACCTCTGGAGGCCATCTCTTCCAACTTGAATTATCCCATTATCATGGAATCATAGAATGCATTGGAAAGGGCCTTTAAAGGCTATCTAGGTCAACCCCCCTGCAAGAAGCAGGGACAGCTTCAACTTTATCAGGTTACTCAGAGCCCTATCCAACCTAGGGAGTGAGGCTTCCACCATCTCTCTGGACAACCTGTTCCAGTGTTTCACCATCCTCATTGTAAAAAATTTCTTCCCGTATCTAATCTAAGTTTGTCCTCTTAGTTTAAAACCATTACCCTTTAAAACAGCCCCCGCTAAAATGTTTGTCCCCATCTTTCTTAAGCTTTTCCTTTTAAGTGGAAGGCTGCTACCAGGTCTTCCTGGAGCATTCTCTTCTTCATGCTGAACAATCCCAACTCTCTCAGCCTGTCCTCATAGATGTATTAGATCACGCTCGGGATTATTGTGATCTGCCTCTGGACTCACTCCAATAGGTCTTTTCTCTGCTGAGGACCTCAGAGCTGGATGCAGTGTTCCAGGTGGGGTCTCACCAGCAGAGCAGAGGGGCAGAATTTCCTCCCTTGCCCTGCTGGCCACTCTGCTTTGGATGCAGTCCATGATGCACTTGGCCTTCCAGACTGTGAGCTCACATTGCCTGACCACCTCACCTTTCATTCACCAGTGCCCTGATTACATCTTGGCAGAGCTGTTCTC
>JAYDZK010000113.1:95893183-95924334 GCA_034509185.1 Euphonia xanthogaster
TTGCCTTTTGAAGGCAGTAAAGCACTGCTAGACATAGAGTGCTGTCTCTGTCTTTGGACTTTTTCAAGACCATGCAGGGTAAAGCTGCAGGCAAACCTTGCCTGCTTAGGGCTTGCTCTGCTTTGAGGAGAAGGTTGGATATATGGTTGGGTATATGACCTCTGGAGGCCATCTCTTCTCACTTGAATTATCCCATTATCATGGAATCATATAATGCATTGGAAAGAGCCTTTAAAGGCCATCTAGGTCAACCCCCCTGCAAGAATTAGGGACAGCTTCAACTTTATCAGGTTACTCAGAGCCCTATCCAACCTAGGATGGGGGGTGGGGCTTCCACCATCTCTCTGGACAACCTGTTCCAGTGTTTCACCATCTTCATTGTAAACAATTTCTTCCCATATCTAGTCTAAGTTTGTCCTCTTAGTTTAAAACCATAACCCCTTAAAACTGGCCCTGCTAAAATGTTTGTCCCCATCTTTCTTAAGCTTTTCCTTTAAGTGGAAGGCTGCTACCAGGTCTTCCTGGAGCATTCTCTTCTCCAGGCTGAGCAATCCCAACTCTCTCAGCCTGTCCTCATAGATGTATTAGATCATGCTCGGGATTATTGTGATCTGCCTCTGGACTCACTCCAACAGGTGTTTTCTCTGCTGAGGACCTCAGAGCTGGATGCAGAGTTCCAGATGGGGTCTCACCAGCAGAGCAGAGGGGCAGAATTTCCTCCCTTGCCCTGCTGGCCACTCTGCTTTGGATGCAGAGTGCTTTGGATGCTTTGGATGCACTTGGCCTTCCAGACTGTGAGCTCACATTTCCTGACCACCTCACCTTTCATTCACCAGTGCCCTGATTACATCTTGGCAGAGCTGTTCTCAATCCTTTTATCCCCCAATCTGTATTGGTAGTTGGAATTGTCCCAACCCAAGTGCAGCATCTTGCACATGACCTTGTTGGACTTCATGAGGTCCATCTGGACCTTGAGCTTGTCCAGGTCCCTCTGGGTGGTGTCTGAGACCTCAGGTGTATCAATTGCACTGCTCAGTTTGGGGTCACCTGCAAATTTGCTGCAGGTGCACTCAATCCCACAATGTTATTGATGAAGACATTAAACAGTATTGGTCCCAATATGGATCCCTGAGGGACACCACTTGTCATCACTCTCCATCTGGACACTGATCCATTGACTGCTAGCCTCTAGGTGTGACCATCTAACCAATTCGTCATCCACTATCCAGTCCACCTGTCCACATAACTCTCCAATTTGGAAGGATGTTGTAGAGGACTGTGTCAAAATCCTTACAGAAGTCCAGACAGATGATATCTGTAGTTTTTACCTTCTCCACTTATGTAGTCACTCCATCATCTTATAGTGTCTTAGGCTCTTTTCTTTGGATCTAGAGTCTTATCTCAACATTTTGCCCTTTAGGTCACCTGGACAGTTGCTTTCCTTTGGCTCACCACAGATGTAGCAAATCTGCTGTTGTTAGGGAATGGTTAGGTAGAATAAATGGATGCCCTAATCTCTTGAAGTTTCACACTTCTAAGGAGCATTGTTGAAAGATATCCTGAAGCATGATGAGTTATTATCCTCTCCACCCAAATCATCTTCCCCTCTCAATCTTACCACTTATTCCTTTGGGCATGCCTCTTATGGGACTTTGTTGCAAGAGAACTCAAATATATTCTTGCTCCTTGAGAGCATTCAGCTAGATGCCCTTAATCTCAGAAACAGTTTACTACTTCCTGATATCAAGAAGAGAACAAGGAAATCATTGCCAGAAAGATACTTTGTTTTTTAATAAAACATTTTTGATTGTGAATGTAATTATAAATGTTTTTGTCTTCCAGCTGACCTGATAGATAGTTGTATGGAAAACATGAAGCACATTCACGCACAGCTGAATTTGGATTCTCTAAAGCCTGGGAAAGCACAGAGAAAAAAGGTAGCTGTAAAAACCAGAACACTGATAGGATAAGGCACTTTCAGCTTTTTTTGTTTGCTTGTTTGTTTGTTTTCTTGAGGCAGATGCTATTTGTATGTGTCACAGATGAGACCAAGGAAATAACAGCTTGTAGTGGATCCAGATACTGGAGCTTCTATAAAATTCAATGATTTTAGAACTTTTACCAACTTAATTATTTCACACACTTTTCCACCCAGGGGTCTCACTAGGTCTTAACTACCTTTCCAACATAGAGATGACTGCTACTTCAGGAATGTAAGGCAGAAAATCACCTCAGTTCATATTTTGCAGCTGCCCAGTCTTGGTTGTTCTCTAGACAAAGACCCTGGGCATGTCCCCGTGGTTTTTTTCCATGCCTCTCTCTAGTCCTTAGGATCTTCTCCCATTTGCCAGATAGTTACTCCAACCAGGATCTTCATATACTTCTTTTTGGGACCATCTCTTTTTCTGGAATCCTTCTTTTTTCCACTAACTTTTCTTTTCAGAACTCCAAGCTTCTGTTTGCCACATATACATGTAAATGATGTCTTGCCATCATACAACAGTTTCATAAGATTTTTGTTGCAATCTGCTTGTTCTCTGCTGCTTTCATCGAAGAGAATTAATAAAATACAGGCAGTAACCTCTGCTGTCAAGTTTGATATCTTGTCCACTCCCACATAAATCAGAAACTGCAGAAAACACCTTCCTGTAGGGTATTTCTGCATTGCTTCAGCTAAATATTATTTTTCTCTAAGGTTTTGATACAGACATTAGCCTTGGTTTGTGAGAGTATGGAATTGTGTTTTATGACAATGAACTCTTAAAAAATTTTGAGTTTGACCCTGAGATTTGAAGGCTACCATATTTTTTCTTGAGATTTCCTAAACACATTCATTTTACCTTTTCAAGTTTTGTAGGCTGAAAGATGTCCTGCCCTAGATATGTCCTATAATGTTGAATCCAGCTGGTTCTTTGTAGTTTTTGGGTTGAGGAGAAATTTAAAACTTGAATTAAATTGGAGGAAAGGAGCCTCTGAGAAAGTTCAGAAAAACAATTTATGTTTAAATGAAAATTCTTTGAAAGATTTGCAAAAGATTTTGTGACAGATTTCCTGCTGAGCTGGGACTGTAGGTTGCTGTATCATGTGTAAATGTGCTGTTCATCATATGTGGTACATAATGACAGTTTCATGTGGGGGACGCTGAGACATTGCTCTCATGGTAGATTTAGCTGATCATTCACAAAACTGCCCCTTTGCCCACTTCAGGGCACAGCCCTCAGAGAAAATTCATGACAGCTTCTTTCTTTTTTCCTTTCTCTGACTCTTAATTATTGGGAAAAATGTCTTTTACCTAGCTTCGTTCTCAGGTCAGCTGAGGTGTTTTACTTGATATTCCTTTTCTTTCACAATAATTAGTGTGATGCTAATAAGGAGCATGAAAAGTATTTAGAAGTGGTCAAGCTTTCAAAAAATCATGTCAAAATACTATTGTAGTAAAAAGCAAGCTATCCTAAAATAAATAAATAAATATAAACAGTGCTATCAATGCAATCCATAACTTTTTCAACCTCTTAGAAGTTTGTACATTAAATATGACTTGTAGCTTGTGGCATTTTAATGCTATTTTACTTACTAACTAAATTAATACATACAGAATTCCTTGAAAGAATTCTCGTCTTAAGAGTCTTGTCTTAGTGTTAGCATTTTATTTGACCAGAGATGAGACAAACCAGTTAAAATATGTATTTGTAATAATGACTTGTATGTTTCTTCTTTATCTACTACACTTGGCTTTCATTAGCCTTTTTGCAGTAGGCTGTACTGCAGAGTAGTTAATCTCTAAATGTCATCAAATACATGATTTATGATGTATAAGCACATTATGATTTATAAGCATGCATTGTTTCTTCACCTTGTCTGAGATTAAGTATGAATCCTATTTTACGTTTTTGTTCCTTTATGCTTGATAAGACAGGAATAGTATCCTGTGGTGAATAAGCTTGTTGAAATTTGGTAATCTTTCAGAAGTGGTTTAGTGTGTCACCCTTATAGGAGTTAGGGCAGCCATCACTGCCCTATAGTGTCACAGCTCTGTCAAGAAGATAGATTCTTTGTTCACTTGTAACTTGAATCTCAGGGTAGCACCTCACTGTCCAAAGGTCTGTATTTATTTTTGTAATATTCTTATCAGTTTGAAAGTTATTTATAGCTTCTATATTTATAGTTAAAGATAGGAAATTAAGATCTTGGGAATATAAGGATGGATTGGCCTGACCTGCTGTAGAGATCACAGAATATTCTGAGCTGGGAGGGTCTCCCAAAGATCATCAAATCCCGTTCTTAAATGAATAGTCTGTATAGAGGTCAAACCCACAACCTTAACATTATTATCACCATGCTCCAACTGAGCTCATCTCAGAGTCTGAAAGACAGAGCCAATTTAACCTTGTTTTTATCCAAGGAAGAAAAATAAATGCTTTTAGGCAATGATTCATTTGACTTGTTTTAGACGTGTGCTTTAGGATGGAACAAATACTCGGAAAGTTCCCACCCGTTCTTCATTAGTCATAAGAAAAATGGAACTCAACATTACAGATTTCTGCGTTTGCTCACATTGGTGCCCCTAGAAATAGTTTCTCTGGATTATAAAGAGAGATAAGGATAATAAGTTACTGGTTATAAATGTCTTTAGTAAATGTGCTTGAAGCTAGCTGAGATGAATTCTACATGAAGAAGAAGAAAACTGCTGAGCAGATGTGACCCAAACATTGATACCTTAGATTTACACTTCTTCTTTTGAAATATCTTTCCTCCTTGTACAAAATTCATTCTTTCTTACATTGATGATCTTCAATTATTTTTCCCTGGATAGGAGGATAACCTTATCAAGGAGTTAAGGTGTTCTATGCAGCTCCTTAGAAATTGCCTCTTTCAAAATGAAGAATGCAAAGTAAGTATTCTTATACTGAAGTAATATGAGCACATTTAATTACTGAATGACGATAATTTTTTTTCTACTTTGAAGTTATTTTTAAGCTGGCTATATTTAAGTTTGATATTAATGGCAAGTAATACTTCATATTTCATTATTATTCCCACTTCCTAAGAATACTTCACACATCTATTAGGAACTTAGTGTTCATACCATTGGGAAACATCATCTCCCAATGGTTTCAGATAGCTGTTATCTTTAATATCCACTTCTGCTTTTTAAGTCCATAATTCTAATTTTCAAAGCATACAAGATGAAAAATGGATGTGGAGAAAAGTGTGGGGCCACCAGAAAGGTGCATAGAGATACATTTCAGATCTTACAAAGTTATTTCCTCTCCTTACTTTTTTTGCCTTTCTGAAAGACAAGAAAACTCCAAAGCCACCCCAACAAAAAAAGCAAAACCAAACAAAACTCAAAATCTAAAAAATAATTTGCTATTTATTTTTCTTTATCAGAGTGAAATTGTACTAATCCTCCAAAACACAATTTTGTTTTCATATCAATTTTTTATAAAATCATTTTTCTTGCTCAGAATCTTGAATGTCTTTTGACTTTATTCTTGTTTTTTTCTCTGTTCTTTTCAATTTCTTTCCAACTTCCATTCTGCCTATTTGTTTTTGTTGTTTTTTTTTCCATGGGGAAAATACTACATTACACTTTTTCCTGTGTTCATTCTTTCTGATCTCTGCTCTTCTTCTTTCTTATTGCTGATACCATCACAGATTTATTTCCACTTTCACAGTTTAATTTTTCTTGGCATTTGTACTATTTATACAACTTGGGCTGCTTTTAGCAAATGCAGTGGTAGAACTAAGATTTCCTGACTTTCCAGGAGTGACCCTTTTCCAGGGCATGTATTAACATCCTTTTTGTATGCAGAACACTTGGGGCTGAATAAGGCATCTGATTATTCCTGAAGTCCCCATAACTTGGTTGGGCCATAATCTCAGCTAAGATTATTGTGAAAAGTTTTTCGTCTTTTGATCAGGATCTGCGGAAGGAATTGCTTGGAGGATTGAAGGAGGTTGCTGTTGATAACTGAAGATGTCTATCATTTGCTCTTTATACAACTGCACTCTTGTATTTCCATGCTTTTTGAGTTCCAATAATTACTTTAGAAGGACTTGAATAAAACTTTAGAGAGCTCTTGAAAAAGAACACTTGGAATGAATAAATCTTTACTTTTGTTTGCATATCTTTCAGTAATTAAGATAGGTGTTGGTTTTGACTGGTGTAGAGTTAAATTCATTGGTGGTTGAAATGATAGTGTCAGTTCTCCATACAGTCTTTTAAACCATAAGATTAAAATATGGTTATCTCATTCTATATTTCATTTTCAAACGACTGATTGCATTTGAAATTCTTCCTCATGTTGTTGTAGATGGCAGCACTCAAAGCTCATCTTGTTCCTGTTCTGCATTCTCTGTGGCCATGGTTTTTAGCAGATGATTCCTCAATGGAAATAGCTCTGCATTTGCTTTGTGTCTACACTGCAAACTATCCTGCAGGTATGAAAGTCACTCTGTGGTGGAATACATCAAAATATTTTACCAGAATAAAATACTGCTACAGAGTAAAAAATAAAAATGTGGTGTTCTGTCCATGTGCAAGAAATCAAGCTGAAGTGACTCTAGGCTGCCTTTTTATTTTCCTTACTGATAAGAGCAAGTGCTCTCTGATCAGTCATGGTTTTTCTTTCTATTTGGAATAGCTGCCTTATGAAGTGTCCCAAATTTACCTGCTCTGAACTGGTTAACCACTCCTCCTCAGTGTTGTCAAAGAAATGCATGTAAATATTTGTCACAGTTAAACATTGTCTCATTTTTGTTTACTTTTGCCATGTAAGAAATTACCTGTTGTTGCTGATGGCCAGCGCCACTAAAGAAAAAAGCATATATCTATATTTGTGCAGAAGGCATTTATCTGTACTTGGTAGTAACATAGCTGTTCCCTGCTGCTGTATTAATTCAAGCTTGTAGCTCTGTAGCATAGGATTGTGCATCCTTCTGTTGTACAATGTAATGACAGCTGCAGACAGCACTTATATTTCTCAGAAAAATATTCTAAGAAACTTATATTAATCCTTTCAAATTATACAGAAACCTCCTTTTATGAGCCAGTTTCAGAGGATCCCTTCAGATTCAACCTCCAAATAATTGTATAATTAGGTATATGTTCTGGGTTTTAAGGAGACTTTCTGAGATGGAGCAATAGCTTCTTTTAACAGCAGAACATTACATTCTAGAACAATAGAACAGTAGATGCCTGCTCCAGTAAAGTGCTACATTCAGCCATAATTCTATTCATAGCATGTCTGATTGACTTCATTGGGGTTCAAAGAAAAGATACCTAACAAATCCTTAGAAAAGTTCCATCTCAGTGTTTGAGCAGTTGCACTGTTGGTTCTATAGATTTTTCTTTTAAATATGTATCTGCATTTCTAATATGATAAATGTCTCATTGCTTTAAGGTTGTGCTTCACTTTGTTGGGCCAGTGGTGGACAATCATCGCTTCCATCTGCACGAAGTGCAGCTGGCAATTCATTAATGCATTACATCTTGAAATTGGCTTCCCATGTGTCAAATGATAACAGCCCAGTTCAGCAGGTGGTCTTTTGTCTAATATCTAACCTTGCTCTGTCTCATGACTGTAAAGGCATTATTCAGAAGGTAAGTAAATGGTAACCTGTATTTTAGCAATGGATGCAATTTCCTTTTTAATAAGTCCTCAAATTTTAATATGGAGTGTCCTATGATCATATAGACAGGCTCCTGTGAGAATCAAATCCGTTGTGTCTTCTCAGTTGTGTTACTGTTCCCTAAAAGCAGAGTGTAATTCCATTATGTCCATAGTCTGGACAATTTTTGCTAGAGCTTTTTGTAACCTCTCTGTTTCAGTGGGTTGTAAAATCTTTAGTACCCATATATATTGATAGCAATCACTAGTGGATCCTGCAAGTGAGTATGCTGTAGAACAAGAAATTAAACATTGTGTAAATCATTAGGTATGCTGTGGGAAACATAACCTTTGTAAAGGTTTTAGGAAAAAACCAATGATTGGCTGTTGGATAAAAATCTATTCTTATTACACAAATGTATGTAATGTCTTTTCCTTTTTACATTTTGAATATAGAATGATCCTTACTCTGTTTTATGCAATGTGCTTTGAAAAATCTGTTTCCCGTAAACTTTGATCATTTAAATAAATTCAAACCTTGAGAAAAGAAGATAGACCATGTAGAAAGTCAACTGTAGTAGTGACATAAGATGAGCTAACACAGCAGAAAATATAAAAAGTGTATTTGTTTCTAGCATCTTTTATAGTAATTTATTAATTGCAAAAATTTCTTTTGATCTCCATTAACAATGTTCAGTTCTTGGACCTAATTACCTGTTAGAAATGCGGGGAGAAATAGATCTTTTTGTGATGCTAAATATGTAAAGCATGGTCATACCATTGCAAAGTGGCTAATACTCAAACTTTTTGATAGAAACAGAGAGTTTGAGATCTCTTCTGTAGTAGCTGTTGTATTCTGTGAATGTTTTTTGCTTTTAGTCTCTTCAGAGTTTCACTCTAGTGTGATGGTGCTTCCTTCTCTCTCTTGGGCTCTGCTTTCATAAGTGTAAGCAATGCTGAATAACCAATTCCCTCTGTGAAAATTAAATTACCAATATTATATTCACATGAAGAAAACCACAATGAGTTTGTATGCTAGGTTGCTTGCTTTCAACCAGATGCTTGTATATATTGTCAAGATTCAGTGAGGCCGGGAATATTTAGTAAAGGACTTTTCATTAGAGGAATTAATGTTAGAACGCCTCCCTCTTGCAACAGGGGAATTGATTTTTGTCTTCTCAGAATTTCCTTAAAGTGGAGGCAAAGCTGAGATAGTGCATGTCATATCAATGTAGTTCTTTTTCTTCAAAGCTTACAAAAATAGAGGGCATTCCTCTAGCTGTCAGTGAAGGAAGGAGTGGTGCTGTAGGTTCTTACAAGTTGCTTCCAACTTGAGACATTCTATGATACCTTTAACATTTGTTAATAGCATGCAATAATAAGTAAGGAATCAAGAATACATTATCTGAGTAGTGCATTGATTCACTTAAAATGTGGCTAGCTTATTTTTGGGTAGAAACAATGAGTGCAAAGCAAAAAGCTTATGTAGTGGTAGGAATTAGTCTTTAAAGAAATATATTGTGTTGGGATTAATTTTTATGTATCTACACTGCATAAATTATTATAGAAGAAAATATATGTTACCATATTAACTTCTTAACCATGCAGCAGAGTCTTTTTAGTATGTAATTTTTTTCAAAAATCCTTGACTAATAATGGGTTGCCTTTAATGTGTAAATTTAACAATATTACTAGTGTTTGGTCAAGTATGTAGATTGGAAGGTCAAACAACAGCAAACAAGCCATGGAATACTATAAATTCTAAAACCCTTTTTCTTCCTTTTAACAGAGTAACTTCCTGCAGAACTTTTTATCACTTTCATTGCCAAAAGGAAGTAATAAAAATCCTGGTAACGTGTCTACTCACTGGCTAAAGCTGCTACTGAACATATCTTTTGGAGAAGACGGACAGCAGATGGTTATGAAGATAAATGGCTTTTTAGACCAAATCATTGAAATGTGTAAATGCAAGCACAAGAGCAGCCAACATCTAGCACTTCTTATTCTACATAACATATGTTTTAGTCCAGCTAATAAACCAAAGATATTAGGTAATGGTAAGTATCTGAAGGGTATACAAACTGTTGTTCTCTGAGAATATCATGGCTTCCAGAATACTATATTTTCATGGCAGTTTCAGTTACTGACCAAAAACTCAATGTTGTATTTTAGAAGAGCATTTTAATAAAAAATTAATTTTTAGGATTACAGAATACATATTTTGGCAGAGTGCCAATATAGTAATACATAATGAAAGGAAAAACAAATAGGTTTCAAAAGAAAATCAAGATTCATTGTTAGGCAGATCATTTGGATATAATAACAGATTATGAATGAAAGGATTTTTGCAGTTTTCTCGAACAGCTAGTTTTTCAGGGAGGGTTGAAGGATTCTTTGTATCAGTCAGTTTGAACTGAAGTTCCTGTCTTTCAGCTGGACAAAACTTTCTTAGCTTATGCAAATCATGAATGTTGAGACAAACTATTATATGTCCTGTCATGTACAAAAAATGTTTATGATAGTGATAAAGTTATGTCATGGCATGTATATTTAAGGTAACAATATGTTCAGAACTTTTTTCTTGGTTGTTTGTAGAAGGCATGTTTCCCTCATTTAATTGCAGAGTGAATGCTCCTGTCTTTGTTTCAAATTCTCAGCAGACTTTCCACAGTGTCCATGCTTTTTATTTTTCCTAAGATGTGGATTTACTGCCTTAATTAAATATACATTATTTAGTTACATAATCTATGAATTTTTGTTGTGAAGTGAAGAAGCAAAGTGGAAGAGTTTGGCTTCAGAGCAATGCTAGAAAATTAAGGCACCTACAGTGGGGTGGCAAATATTTCTCATTGGTTGCAAATCATCTGCATAATAAGTATGAAGGGAAATAGAAACATCTTAATATCCATCCTGATGTGGCTCTAATTGTGGCTTCTGGGAGTTATAAAACAGTTTCACAGCTTACTTACTCCCTAAGCATAGCTGATAGCTATACATAATGTTCACGTTTTATTGCTGGTGGCTTAACTTTTTAACATTACTTGGTTTTGTTTTGCTATATTGTTTTTAACACTTCTTTCAATGTACTGTGCTGATTTTATGAGCATATTGAAATTTAATCGATAATAAAGTTTCTGTAATTCCTCTGCCATACCAGTACTTGTCATAAAAATAAGTATACTCCAAGTATCAATCTACTGAGGCATGTAAATATATTTACATTGCTCTTGATTATATTTTCTAGATGCATTTTGTTTCATGTTTTTTTATTTATCTCATTAGATCAAGCTATTGCAGTACTGTCTGCCTGTTTGGAAAGTAACAGTCCTGCTGTTCAGAGAATAGGAGCAGCTTCCCTTTGGGCTTTGCTTCACAACTATCAGAAGGTTAGTATCTAAGAAATCTGTGAAAAAACTGTAATGTTATTCTTTTATGCTGTAAACAATAGAGTAATCTCTAAGTAAATAATAATAAGGTTTACAGTCATTCTGTTTTATTTTAATTGCGTAGCTGCTGAGGCTGGGAGATTAAACAACATGGTATAGAAGCAGTTTGTCCTTTGTAATTTGTGACTACTTATATGAATGCAGTCTATATGGTGATACAGTTATATTAATTCTAAAAATTCCTACGTCTCGTGCTGTGATGAATTATTGTAATTTTTTAAACTTTGTGTTAAAGAGTGATCATGTGGGCAGGAAAGCTCATTGTGTTTTGTGTGTTTGTGTGTGCTACAGGCAAAAGTGACTTTGAAGAATCCATCTATAAGGAGAAGAATAGATGAAGCTTATACTTTAGTGAAGAAAAGTAGGTCTTATTTCTACCTACTGCAAATTCTTAATTTTTCCATCATTAAAGCATTTCAATTTATATCATCACAGTAAGTTTTTGTTGTGCTACAAGTTTTTGAAAGGATACTTTTGTCCCTAACATCACAATTAGCAATGTGGCTTATGGTTAGGCATCTTATAAATAGAGATGGAGAAAAATGCCTTCAGTGAAGACCTGAGGTAATTACCAAGTTTAGTTTTGAAGCATAGGTCTGATCATGCTTGCAATAAAAAGCCTTTTCACAGTACAGTTCTGTGAACCTTTAAATCTTAAATTTAGTGATAAGAAAAATTGTTCTTTTAGCAATGACTTTGCCTAACTGTGCTCAGCCTCAGGGTGTTGAGCCACACAGAGAAGGGATCAGAACAGAGCATTGTTCCCACATTAAAATATTCTGGCATGGGTTAGTGACATTCTGAAAGCTTCACATTTTTGCTTAAGTAACTGAACATAACTCTTGTTTGAATGGCTGCGATACAATAGATTCAGCTAAAGAACATTCAGTATGGATGGTGTTCAAACACTGATCTGGAGCTTCAGTAGCTAATAATGGGTTTATTGGTTGTTAGTCACATCAAGTTAGTCTAATCTTGAAAGAGCATGATGATGTCTTTTTAAACTAATGAGCTTTCCTACAAATTTAAATTGTTCTATGGATGTACTCAAATAGGTTTATTGAATAAGGGGCTTATGATACAAGGTTTCCATAGTATTTGCTTAACATATTTGCCACAAACTTTCTCTTTACATTGGCCATTGTTGGTATCCTAATAAGGAGGAGGTGTTTTTTTTATAGAACATCTCATCATTTTTCCTGTACTGTCACCCAAATTCATTAATTTTGTGAATGTACTGTTGCTTCAAACTCAGCCTTTACTAAGTCAAACCTTAAATGTAACAATACAACATTTTATATACTGATAATAAATTAATAAATTTGTACTATTCCTTATAGCAGAACTACCACAGATCAGAGACTTTTCTACCTTATTGAATCAACAAGGTAGAAATATGTACTTTTTACAGATTAGCGCCTCATAATATTGATCCCCATTTATTTATGTACTGCTGTAGAACATGAAGTCCCAGACTGAACTATTGATTTTTAATTCAATAAAAATTTACATATCAAAATAAGGATTTTATGCAACTGTCATTGTTACAGTTTACAGTTGTGTAATATGTCATCAATATTGTCACTAAAGCATTCCTGCATTAAGGATCCCAACTAGTCTGTGCTGTTAAAGCTTTGATCACTTAACAGTGATAATTGGGCTAAAATGGTAGATTGTTATTCTGAGTGCACATGGGGAAATATTTCAACATGGCTATTGTTATTTTACATTTCCTGCTTTGTAGTACCCAAGGGTAAAACCAAAACAGACTTTGCAACATAAAGTAGAAGTATTTTATTTGCTACTCATGAATACGGAGGTTAAGGTCATAAACCAGCATGAATTCTTGCAAGGCATTTAATGCAATCTTTGGAAAAGTAATTTTGTATTGAGAATCAAGTAGAAATTCAAATCTTGGGATTTTTTTCCTTTCAGGTTCTCCCCAGACAGAAGAAAATGAGCTGCATGCCTATCATGTAAAGTGCTTAGAGAATATAGTGCAGCTTCTTGATTGTTAATGGTCATCAGTCGACTTCTCATGTTGAAATTGAATAGCTTGTCAATGAGAGCCTGAAATTTGAAGAAAGGACTTCTGATTCACAGATTTATGGCAGCAGCAGATTTGCTGTGAAAGAAATTTTGAGGCCTTTGAGGAAGGAGTTCATCTCTTTCAGCCAAAGAAATTGCACTGTTTCTGGTTCAGACTGTTTGTACTGTAATCCCAATGGGAAATTATAATTATGCTACTATGTAAAGTATGTACACAGAAGAAGGAATGTACAGGGGAAAAGATTTGAAAAATGAGTAATTTTCTTAAATTATGCATTGAAATTGTTACTGTAAAGTATTAGAATTTCTGGTTTGGATTGTTCTTAATAAAGGGTTTTTAACAGAGGTCAGCATTTGCTGTGAGTGAAGTGGAATTTTTAAGATTGCAGGTGTGCACAGTGTATGCTCAGATTCAAAAACCGAAAATATTGGTAATTGTGGTGTGTTACACATATTAGATGCAGAACAGCAAGGTGTGTGTTGTGGTTTTGAAGAAGATTTCAGTTCAAATTGCTGCATGTTTTTGAAGATGCTAACAATTGAAAAAGAGCTCTCAATTGCTGATATTAGAGGTGACAGTTATGTTAACATAGCAGTTTATTCAGGATATGGGGTGTGTGCATCCATTTTAGTCACGTTACAACAATGTAGAAAATATTTGAGTCAAAATCTGTTGGTTTCTAAAGACTTTGAATCTTTTGCTTGGGGCAAATTCCCCCCTCTCTTCCCCCCCACTATTATCCAGGCCTCTGTTGCCTTTGAAGTGCTACTATGTAACTATTGCTCTAACTTTTTCAGTATTCTATGCTGAAAGAGTTTGAGAAAAAAAAATACATTGCTGTCTGAGCACAACTGTTTTTCTGGCCGTGCTTCTGGAGTATCTAACAGGGTGTTTTAATTTCTCTCAACACATAAAGCGTTTATTTTATGTCAGAGTCAGATAGAAGTGAGCTAATTCAAAGCAAAACCCAAATAACATCTTTAAGAATTATAGCAAGGCCATGTCTACCTGTAATTAGTCTTTTCTTCTTAACCAGGTGATGAAAGTATTTTCTGCTGACAGAGGATTTTGGTTTATTTGTTTAGCAGTGCTTGTAAATTATGTGTGACTTGATACAATTCAGCTGACCATAAGAGTGATGCTTATGGCTAGGTTAAGTCATTACTAGAAATGTAATTATTGGCTGATCTCCCATCCCTCCACCAAAGAGCAAGGATGGACCACCAAGACTTGATTCTTTTCCACTTACTGTATTGTGTAATTACTGTATTTTGCAAAGCAGTTGTTAAATGCTGTCGTGGTCATCCCATGATATTTATTGCAGAACACTCAGCTGCAGGGCAGGAGACAGCTCTGCAAGTCAGCATTTGCTGACTGGGCTTGAAAGTGTGAGGTCTCTTCCCCTCAGACTACCAAGTGCCGAGTCTCTTCAGAGTCTTATGTTTCAGCATGCTCACCCCAGTGATCTTTCTCATAAATCAGTCACTAAGTCAAAATGCAGATTGTTTGCCATGTTTTCTGTTTCAAAAGGACAAAAAATGAGAGCACTCAATGCCAAATGAATTCTAATGGAAGTAACCACTCCTGCAAGGATGGCAAGATCTCATTCAAAGCATAGAAATACACATGGATCTCACAAGGAGAATGAGGGCTGCAGTTTCATGACTTCCATGAAGTGCAAGTACAATATAATAAGGCCATAGAAGATCTGGATGCTTATTTTCTATTAAAAATTTCTATTTTACTAAGCTGTGCTTGTTCTTGAAGAAACTATTCATATTGAAAAATCTGGGCAAATTGCTCATACATTTGTTACAGTAAGCCTTAGTGCTGTGCTTATCCCAAAATGAGTTATTTTCTCAGTATTCTGCAACAATTTATAGTTCTGGGAAGCAATTGTAGCAATGTCGTAAGTAAATACTTATATTTGGTTTTGCTATTCTGGAAAATCAAAACAATTTTTAAACTCTAAGGACTAAAATCTATATTCATATTGTGAATAAGCTTTCCTCCTTCAAGATTAAGGAAAGGGCTTTATGTCTTTATTTAGAGGACAGCACTTCCTTCCATCAAATTTTCTCTTGAAAACTGGGAGCATAGAGTGGCTGCATCCTGCCTTTCTGCATGTTAAGAAAGTGAGTTATAAAATGTAAATAACCCTTTATTTCCTGTTCACTGGCACATAGACTACCATAAATAGCCTTACAATAACCTTTAGGGTTAATCAATTCCATAAAAAAAAGATGTACATATTCAGACTTCATTCACAGTTAAGTTTCAAATTTTGGGGAACCATCTATCTTGAAGGATGGGGTATTTGTCATGTTTGTGTTTTCAAAGGGTGGGGTATTTGTCATGTTTGTGTTTTCAAAGAAAATTAAACGCTTAAATACCTTCAAATTCTAAGAACTGTAAAATAATTTTTTGCCTTATAGAGGAATGTGCAATTAAAGTGGAGATGGATTTCCTGAATAAGCTACAGAATTTAAAAGGTAATATTCAACTTTCATCTAGTTTCCCTAATAAAAGGCACAGCCATGCAAGCTAGGAGTCTCTTGAAAATCTTTATCCAGGAGAATTCAATTACCATTTGTGCTAACTGCAGATATATCATGCTCTTACTTGGTTGCTTTATCTTTTATGATAAGCTTGTAATCAAGAAAGAAGTTATTAAATTCAAAAGAGGTAAGTGCATAAAATCCACTAATAATGAGGCTTTCAGCTTCTTTTTTAAGATGGATGTGTCATCTAGTGCATGTTCAAAACTTTCACAGAAATAATTTTCACTTAAGTGGTATAATATTGTAGATTAGGCTTAAATAATTTCGTTTTGATTGTGTGTGTTCATGCAAATAGAGACATTTAGACATGACTTACTGATGAAGTTTTCAAACCTTTGAGTAATAGGTTTTCAAGCCTACTTGAAAATCCTCAGGAAAAAGACTTCATTTATGAGAAAGGGACTATTTTTTGCTCTTACAGCAATTTGGACTTATGGATTCTCCTCACTCAGCAACTATGCATCCCTGGATGATGTTTTTCATTGATTCCCCTCCATACCAAACTTGCAAATTACAGCAATTATGGGATGGTGGCAGCCGTACTGGCCAGACTGGGGAGAGGAGTTTTCTATACTTGAGACTTCGTCCCAGCTTTTTTTTTGAGGATTTCCCTTCACAGTAAAGTAGGAGCTGCTGTGACAGCTTCTTAAATCTGCTTTTCCTTCAGAGAAATGTTTTAATGTCTTCTAGGGGAGAAAAAAATTGATTAGCAGCCACAAAGATTTCTGTCCACTGGGGAGTCTGGGGCCACTCCACACTTCACTTGAGGTTTCTTATGGTTATGCAAAAAAAAAAAAAAATTATTCCTTCCATTCTCCAAGATGGCTCCTTAAGTAATTACTTACACCTCCACTGCTGAGATAGAAGTCATGCTGCCGTTGCTTTGGGATAGACAAGGAGTTGTGGTAAATACAATTTCACAACACTGCAGTCCTTCTAGGCTCCTGTCTTGGCTCCTGGGCTGCCCTGTGGAAGCTGTGCACTTTCCATTTATCACCTTATCATCATCATCTTTTTGTGATTACCTAACCTCATTCAGGAATTCAGTGTGGCCTCTAAGCTTCCTAAGACCTGGTTAGTCTCCCTGTGTTGTAACCCATAAGGGTTTGGCCCCATGATTGAGGGTCAGTGTGTGCCCTCTGGCCTCAGTTTCAGCTATTCTTGGGCACATCTTTATTTTTATTACTGGTATTTTAGGTGCTGAACATTAGGTAGTAGTTATTTTATAATTGAGTTTGGTATTCGGGGTATGTTCCCCTCCACTCTTCCTTCAATGAGCCACCACAACCTTTAAAAAAAAAAAAAAAGAGAAAATGGAAAAAGTGATTGCATTTTAACTGAAAGAGGAGAATTCTTACAGCACCCACTTTCATGCATCCAAAATGGAATATCAGTCTGTGTTGAATTTACAGCCAACCTACAGGCTTAGGCTCACAAATGTCCTCATTCCTCATAAACAAAACACATAGACCTGCTTTGAATGGTCAGTCTGGATGTTATGTCATCATTCCAGCTTCTTGATTGCTTGCCAACAGGCCTGTAATATAAATGTTTTTAGATCCCAGTCCTTAGCATTTACTATGTACGTGTAAGTCTTTGCTGAGCAGAACACAGGATGGCACACAGTGCTTCACATACAGTAGGTAATACATGATTTAGTTCACATAAGTGACTTGCAAATTTCCACTGTTGTTGCAGATCTTTCTTTAAAAACTCAGTTTTAGTAATGCTTCCTAATTGAGAATATCTTCAGAATACTGACCTGGAGTTGAAGTACAAATGCGGTCAGCAGTAACAGGGGGAATGCATTTAAACCAAAATACTCTCCCTCACCAAAATATCCTTCACTAACCCTAAGTGGCAGTGCAGAGCTTCAGAGAGACAGAGCAGAACAGGATATGGGGAGGATGTCAGCCTGTGGCCCTCTATCTCAAACATACTGGGAGTTACAGGATCACCTGTGTCTGTGTTTTAGATCCAGGGGGTAATAAAATGCATGTTATTGGGAGCTTTCTGGCCGATCTAGATATGTCTGCTAACTGAGTTTAACAACAAGGTAATAGTTCCTCAGTTTATTTTCTGTGTTATGCTGCATCACAGCCTGCCACTGACTTCAGACACCAGTTAGTTATCTGAACAAAAAAAAAAAACAAAAAACAAAAAAACAAAACCAAAAAAACAAACAAATGAACCCAAAAATAACTTTTGAGAGAATACAGTTGTCATCTGTCTTGACATCCAGGTGAGTTGAGAAGGATGCACTCTCAACTGGGGCAACACCAATCAACGTGCAAGCATCAGCATAGTAGTGCTCATCACATAAATACAAGCTAAAAGTCTTGTGGGCAAGCTCAAAGTGATTGCACTTCTGAGGTGGATTTCACCAAATCAGGATAAGGAAATTTGTCTTTCTTCTTGGTTTCCATTCTAGGACTCTGTAACTGAGGTTTTGCAGAAGGACTTTCTTGCATTGCTGTGGCAGCTGGAGAGTGACTCACTCCTTCTCAGCCAGAGTTTTTCTTGCCCATTAGGATATTTTTCCAGAAGGATGTATTTCACAGTTGGGTAACAGTACCTGAATAAAAACTTTAAGTTGTTTCCAATTAAAACCACTTTATCTGAACTTCTGAGCCTTCCAGAATCTCAAGTTTGGTGAATGGGGGTTGGACTGCGCAGTCTTCAGAGGTCTCTTCCAGCCCTAACAATTTCATGATTCTGTGAGTCCTGTGGATCCACTAACAGGCTTTAGTGCATATATGATTAAATGCTCTGCAGTTTCAAAGTTTTTCAGAAATGGCAAATAACTGTGAAGTTTCAAGGGCTAACACAAGCTGCTCTTGCAGGTAGCAGCAATTTTACTGGAATTCTAAGTTTTTCTGAAAGTTTTGGTGAAATTTTTCATCAGTTTGTGTAAATTAAGACATCAGCTGCTCATTAGTCCACAGCTCAGGAGACTGTTCCTTAGAACCTCTGGTGTTGCTGCTTCATGCCTGCAAGATGTACCATTTCCAGCATTAAAAATAAGTTTAGAAAAGGAATATTAAATTCACCTGCATGCTGGTTTCTGACCTAATAACTGCTACTCTGGAGTGAAAAATCTTTCATTGTCCAAAATTATTCTGCAATAATTAAAGGTTGGCAAAGCATCCCTGAAAAAAAAGTGCTTATTAATACAAGGAAAGGAGTGAAGCCATACAGCAGGAGGTTTCCAGCAGCTGGCACAGCCTGTGGGGAGCTTTTGGGGTTCTGTGCAGCCTGTAGCTGTCTCTCTGTCTCAGGAGATTTATCGGAGAAAAATTCTCTCTGCTCACTTTGGGTGTTTGTTGATAGTAATTTGCCATTGTTTTGTTTCTATTTATTACATTTATCATATAATGACAGCAGTCTTCCCTCTCTATTTTGAATAAAACATTTTTACACAGTTTTATGGGGCAATATGATTGAGGCGTCACAAGAACACCTTAAGTACTGTTTTTAAAGCTAACTTTCTTAGCAGCAGAAATTTGCATACTGTAAAAATAAAAGTATTAAAAAAATTGTAGCACAGTAATGAATTATAAGGTTTTGTATTCTTCTGTGAGTATTACCAAGGCTGTGTGGCTAAACATGCAGTTTAACATTGTGAGATTTCTCCAATATACTTTTCAAAATATGGTATGACAAACAGGGAGCGTGGAGGTTTTTTTTTTTTTGAAAGTAACAACAACTGATTTTAAGAAGCAAATGACCATAAAAATCAATAGAAAAATCTTATTTTAGGTGGTGTTCAACTAGGTCCTAGCAGGGGAAAGATTTTTGTATGGAGAAAGTCACTAGGGAATATAGCAGGAATTGAGGTCAAAATGTAATCACCCAGAACACAGCTCTTCGGGGTGGATTATTTTTATTCTCTCTCTGAACTGAAATACCTTTTAATGGTAACAAATCTCCTTATCCTGTGCTGGGAGTGTATTTGCCATAATGTATTAGAAGAAAGATCCTTAACAGCCTACACAATTTTTCATATGATTATCAAGTGTTCTGTGCTTTCTCTCCAACATGCTGGAATAACTTTATATTCAGTTAGAGACAAAATGGCCACTTGGAAGGAGTATTAGGTGGTAAGTGCTAAACTACGGGTTTGAAATCTAACTAAAACTGAACATTTAAAGAAACAGAAAAGAAGTAGTAAGGGAGAAAAAGAGAGAAAAATAAACATTAAAACAGGTAAAATAGCCTGGTGCTGTAGAAAATCAGTTCAAAGGGCCATAGCTATAAGCACCTGTGAAAACAGCAACTCACTGTGCTATCATAGCTTGTTTGAATTTCAATTATTCAATCTTTATTTTCCTTTTTCTTTTTTTTTTCCTTTTTTTTTTTTTGTGTTTAGCAACAACCTAAGAGATGTTCCACTGCTGCTGTTTTAGAAACTTTTGTTGGCTCTTGTTCTAAGTATGGCAATTTTGTGCCAACCACTTGAACGTTGCATCTTTTTATGCCAATGTGGTTGCAGTAGGCTAAGGTGTTTTTTTTTTTTTAATACCAATGTAACATTATTAATTGTGGTACGTTTGTGAGAGTGTCCCTAAGAGGTGACTTCCATGTGTGCATTCAGCTTCTTATACAGGAATGAAACAGTGAGCCAGGCTGGCTCATTGTGGCTGGTTCTGTCTTGTCATCAGTGCATGTTACTGCTACATTCCAAAGGAATTCATTTCTTCCTACAGAAATTTCCCCACCTGAAGAAGTATAATCTATGTTCTGGTGAAGTCATTGGAAATTCTTACTTGGTAATGTTGAGTAAGATTTTTTAGTTTCGTTTAATTTTGATTCCTGGGATTTTCTTTGCATATATCAGTATACCAGCCATGACAGCCTTTTTTCAAATGCAGCAGAAGGTCATGTAAGTGTCAGAAATTTCTGTTAGCAGAAGTAATTAATACTGTCAAAACCTTTTCAGAAAAGCAAACTGAGCTATTTAAGATGCTTTTAATGCTACTCGTCCTATACAAAGAAAGACTAATATCAGAATGCCAGAAAATTGTGTCTGTGTTCTCAGAAGTACTTATTCACCATTTGCTGAATTCATTCAGCAGCCATTTTCTATATATTATTTTATATGTATATATTTGACACAGTAGAATTTCTGCTTCAGTGAAAGGGGGACACACATGTATCCGTCTCAGTCTTGGTAAAGAATGCAGTTGATTCAGTTGTGTAAAAAAAGTTCCATGGAGACTGAGAAATAATGTCCAGAAAATATCATTTACTGTTATCTACCACAGAAACGATAAAAAACAGCATAAAAAACTTTTAATCCCAGGAATCCAGGAACAAAACCCAGCTATAAAAATACACTGAATCTTTAATTTTCTGTTTTGAAAAAAAACCCCAAAATAATAATTCCATATAGCCACGTTTCCCATTACAAAAGAGATGTGGTTTGCAATGCATACAAACACTGGTGCAAGTAAGCTGAAAAATGCAATTTTTATCTTGGACCTCTGGATCCGAGATGTTAATGTGAATAAACCAAAACCTGAATTTGTGTGAGTAACATCCCACCATGTGCATGAAGAGCCTTCTCCCATAAGATATTTAGGAATTAACTGCTCTCTAAGTCAAGGTCTCTTGTTATTTCTGATCAAACTAAATGCAGACAACCAGCTCTTTAAAACTATCCTAGCAAGGTTTACCTCAGATTATCTGTTGAAATTCCTGTCTGTCTAATGCATCAGATTATTCTGGTAAGCCTTTGAACACTCACACATCATAAATTCAGATCACTACCTTAAAAAAAATCTCTTTCACTTTAAAAAAAATAACAAAAAATCCACTGAAAATGGAAAGATGAAATTGTACAAAAAGAAATATCTGCAATTTTTCCACTTTGAGTGTTTCAAAATCACAGAATCATTTAGGCTGGAGAATACCTCCAAATCATCAAGTCCAACCTCTGACCCATCACCACCCCATCAATTAGACTACGGAAAGTAAGTGCCGTGTCCAGCCAGTTCTTGAACACTTCCTGAGATGGTGACTCCACCACTTCCCTGGGCAGTCTGCTCCAATGCTTAACAAGCTTTTCCATGAAGAAATTCTTTCTGATATCCAACCTGAACCTCCTGTGGTGCAGCTTGAGGCCATGTCCTCTCATCCTGCCTCTTGTTGCCTGGGAGTAGGGCCTGACCGGCTGACCCCCACCTGGCTACATCCTCCTTCCAGGCAGTTGTAGGGAGTGATAAGGTGTCCCATGAGCCTCCTTTTCTCCAGGCTAAACACCCCCAGCTCCCTTAGCTTCTCCTTGTTTGGTTTAGTCTCTAGAAGTCCTGTGTGTTGTATTTAAACTGACAGGGGCTTTGCCCATGATTTCGACTAAGGGGAGTTCAATTCAACCATCAAAATAAGAACGTCATATATTGGACTGATGACAGCATCAATATGTGAGGATGGTTATGTTGGGATACTTGATAAGCATTTTTTGAGCAGATATGCTACTTCACAGGCATTTTATGATTCCTATGGATCGCAGATGTAATTTTTAAAAAATCTGTCGCAGATCAGTGCCTCTTGTTATGAACATACCAATGAAACAAAAGATCTATGCAGTCCCAGTAATTCAATTTAAAAGTTAAATCTGTCTAAAATAACTTGTGATGATTTTTCAGGGGTGCTCTGAGGCCCTATAGATGTAATCAAACTTTCAGCTTCTTAGAAATCGGTGAACAAAATTACAGGCTAAATTTTGGAAAATCATGAAAAATCTCTGATATTCCTTCTCAAACTGAAGACACTAATTGAGAATATGACTCATCACAGCTTTATGTCAGTATAAATATCATTGATTTCTTTGGAACTACATTAGCATAAAACAGATGTAATGCGTTGCAGTGGATAAGGCAGGAGTTTATGGCACAATTATGCTACTTCTACTAAAACAAATGATTGCAGCAGATATTCCTTGGCTCCGTTTATTCGCAGTTGACTGTCATACCTTTCTTGTAAAAGCTCTACTGTTTTGTTTAGTTTGGCTAAACAAATGAAGTTCCGCAAAGCAACAACATGCATAAGAAATATCTGTTCTGAATTTTAGTAGGAAATGGAATTTTTCTTGAGGAATGTTATTTAGCAGTGTTTTGGGGGTGGAAAGGTAAAGAAAAGCTCAAACTAAAGCCAAAAATATCCAGTTTAATTCATTACAATAGAACAGAATTTTTATTTCTTCTTTCGATTTTGGTTCTTTTATTTATTTCATTGCATATGTAAAGATTTGGTAGGATATAGTTGTTTTTACATGCTTTCTGTGTCATTCTTAAACCCTTTCCAAGGCTTAGACTGGGCAGCATTTAGTTCATGATTCATTCAAAAGTTTCCTAGCAAATGTTTTTTGTTTTCTGTTTTTAATACCTCTGAGCAGGACAGTTTTAGGAGAAGAGTTCACTTGTTTGTTCTGAAGAATGCCTTTTTCAAGGGGCAGTTTGAGTGGTTGGCTTTGTACCTCTTCCAACATTTAAAGCCAGTCCAAGATCAAAAAGTGGAAAAGAAGGAAGTGGCCATGCATTCTGCCACGGCATTTGTCTGGAAACCAGGATATTTGTGTTTGGCATTTGGTGTTTGGGGTGGTCTTATTTGCTTTCGTTTTCTCATTGTGTGTGTTTGTGTGTGTAGAGGGGAGATTTTAGATAGCATTGTGTGCTTGAGTTGATCTTTTAGGGGAGAAGGGCACTATCAGAAAATGATTTACTGTCACTTTGCTGTTTACCAAGCTTTTTCCCAGTAAAGGTCCACAAAAAGAGCTTAAGAAAAAGCAGATGCATGAGATAACTTTGCTAGAAAGGTAACTTGTCAGGTCCTGGATGCATCAACAAAAAAGGGTTAAGGATGCCATATAGGAAAGATGCATTGTTTGCCCTCTTTAACTTTCTGGCTCGACTTTGAAGGCCGTTTAAAAACTCATAAGCTTCTTTGCCTTATAAAAGTTAGAGGTCTTGGAGAAATTTCTGAGCTGACAATATCCTGTAATTAAGGATAGCCTCAACCTTAAGTGAACTGCCTCTGCAGGAAGTTTTCACATTCAGGCTGTGTTTGAGAGCATTGTTTAGGAAACAGCTCTGTAAGCCTCTGCCAGAAAGAAAAAAAAATCCAGCAACGTTCATTTCCTTAAAAAGACCTTTAACAGGGCTTTTTAGCAGGATGATGGACATACAAAGAAGGGTTGAACTAAGAAAAGAATCATTCAGGAAAAATAATAAATGTACAAGAATGGCTGTACTCTGAAACAGAAAATTCCATTTCCT
This sequence comes from Euphonia xanthogaster, assembly GCA_034509185.1. NCBI lineage: Eukaryota > Metazoa > Chordata > Aves > Passeriformes > Fringillidae > Euphonia > Euphonia xanthogaster. The sequence continues at coordinate 95,917,130 of JAYDZK010000113.1, forward strand.
GTACCAAAACCAGATTTTTGTGAGAACCTTGAAGCCTTTCTGCTTTGATTTTTCTTTCATTAAAATTAAACTTTCATGTCTCTGCAAAAAAGTCACTTTTTGCAAACTAATAAAATGAGAGATTTCAGCAGGATTACAAAAATTCAAGTGAAAGAAATAAACATAGTCAACTATGCAGAACTAGTACGTTAAATACTTTGAGACCCAAATGTACTTTACTTTCTTTTGTGAATTAGGTTTTTTTTCATGTTTTTCAAAGGTTTTCTTTCCTGTTATTACTGGATAGAAATTCTTAGACTACTTGTCAACAGATTTTGAATAAAAATCCAGTTTTCTATTACAAAAATAGAAGAGTTCATAAATTTTTTTAAGGAAATTTCTGCTACCTTATTGACCTAATCAATAGCAAACATTTACAGCCAAGATCACTGAAGAAAAAAGGCTTAGACTGAAGAAAAAAGTGTTGTGATCATTTTTAACATTAAGCAATCATGTAAATAAAAATATAAACAAAATAAATTAAGTGGATATTTTATTTGGTTGGTTTGTTGGGGTTTTCTCTCTCTTTTCTAAGTAGATCAACTTGGCTTTATTAATTGTCTCCACAAGTATCTTCACTTTTCCCTCCTATTTTTCACTTTTGTTTTATATAAATGCAGAGGAATAATCTGAATGGCTGCTTTAGGTGTTTCCCCTTCACACTCAGACACACGAACTTCCCTCAAGTTTGGTCAGTCCTCACAGGCAGACACTCCAGCCATGAACACATCAAAAGGATGTTACTTACATATTGAATTTGAAAGTTTCACAAACTTTCTTATCTCCTACCAACACACCTTTCATTCAAGAATTGGTAGCAGTAGTGCTTCATGGTGTTCAAAAATTGCTCAGCTGTGGTGCTTCTTCCTCTGCTCAAATCAGACGTTTATACCATTGGTACATGTCACCACTAGCCATCTGTCACTAAATGTATCTTTTACAGGTTCAGATGGCACCCATTACACATGTACAATCTCCCTGGAAAAGCTGTGAAAATGCTCTTCTCTTAGTGCCCTCTAACCTTGATATCAGTGTCATAGCTTAACCTCATCCCGGAGCTCATCCCCACACAACCACTTCCTTGCTCCGCAGCCAGTGGGATCAGGGAGAGAATTGGAAGTGTAGAAAAGCTAGAAAACTCATGGACTGAGATTAGAGAGTTTAACAGGAAAAGCAACAGATGCGTGTGTGAGCAAAGGAAATCAAGGAGTCCATTCCCCACTTCCCATAGCAGGCATGTTCAGCCATCTTCAGGTGCATTGGGTCTGGCTGAGATGGAGGCAGTTTTTCCATAGCAGCACTCAGTGCTCTGAGGGATGCTGATGCCATCTGCACCCACCAAACCACCCCCTCCTGGGTAGATCTCTTGGGATACCTGGAACTGTAAGCTACCTGCTGTGACAGGAACTAGAGATGACCTAAAGGTGCTGCTACTGTCTGAGTGCTCCCTCAGACCTAGGGGGAGGTGCACTGGTGAGCATTTGCACGTGAATTGCTCACCTCTCTTGTACACTTTTGCTATTAATACTGTTACTGCTACTGTTTGTTTTCTTATCTGATTGCTGGTTCCAGTAAACTGCTCTTATCTCAACCTGTGATCTTTACCTCTTGTGCCTCCAACTCTCCTCTCCAGCCCAGTGCAGGGGAGGGGGGGATGAGAACACTAAATTGGAGAATACATTCCTGAACACTAAATTGGAGAATACATTCCTGAACCACAACACTGACACATTGAGGTATTCAGTGTTATGTTAGGATGAATAGCCAAAAATATAAGTAATTTTCCAGTTCCAAAAATGCAGAAGATTCGACATTTATTTAAGATTCCTGAATTCATATCCTTTTGCAAATTTTTTTTTTCTTTTTGTTGAAGCATATTATCATGAAACCATGATTTATGTAACATTACCTCTTGCAGGCCAGTATGTTTAAGAATAAAAAAATTATTGAGAAGTAGAGCAGCTAGATTCTATTTTCTTTATTTTCTACATTCAGAAAAGTCTTTAAGATTCAATTTTTCCCCTCTCTGAATCATCTTTATCATGATATCCCCAAAATGTGACCATATTTAATTTACAAATATTTTCTTTCTCTTTGGAGGAATGTTTAATGTCCATTAAACTTCTCCTTTGAGCTGAAAGAATACATACTGAAGAATCCTATCCCTAATGTTGCTGAATAAGGCATGCCTATAGATTAATCCTGTTTGGGGTGTTTGCTTGTTCAATTAAGTTAGATGCAGAATAGGGAAAGGCAAATTGAATTATTGTGCCTTTATCTATCTGTACCATTCAGCCATCCCACTTAAAGGAACAGAGAATGGTGCATGGAAAAAGATTTTTCTTGACAGTGGACCCTCATCCATAGAGAAAAAGGGACATCCCCTGTCACTGAATTTTTGCTCTGGATTCGTTAACCTGGCTTCTACAGGGTCAGAGCTAAACTACAGGGGTGCTCACAGCACGTGTGAAATTGCTAAATCCTAACTCCTCTCAGCCCACTCGCTTCATTACCTTCACTGAAAAGTCATTGCAACTAAAGAGCCTTTTTGTCCTGGCCTTTTCCCAGTTTGTCATATTTGCTGGTAAGGAAATGGTAGCTGGGGTGGTTTGTTCCCCTTCTGGGTGTCTCCTACTTCACTGCACTGCCACACTCAAGGCCTTTCTTTCTGGTGGTAACAGCCTTCTGCAAGAATATTCACCACTCTTTCTGCATTGTTGCTACAGGCCTATCTGTTAAATCTTAAATACTAATGAATCATTAAAAAGGGTATTAACATATTTGCTGGCCCTATATGTGTGTCTTATTCTTCACAGTTTTATAGCAATTTCTATTAAAAACCTCATTACAGAGATTATTGTGACATGCTTTGAAACAGCAGCATTCATTATATATTATCTATGTATTGGAATTCGGGAAATTAATGCACCAGGAAATGAAATGACTCACCCAGGGTCTCTGAAGATGTATGTTCAACTCATGATTAAAATCCAAGTTGTAGGTCTGCATTGTGTTTGCTGCACAATCTTTTTTGCTGTTTCTCTTTTTTTCTTCAAACCATATCAGTTTTACATTTAGCTGGAAAATTCCACTGTGCTGCTTTTGCTGTCAAATGATAACTGGCATTTAGCCAATTACTTTAGTTAAATGTGGTTTGTTTGTGAGCATTCCTTTCTTCTACTTGGGGGTTCAAAGCATGGAGAGAAAATGAGATAACTGGGACAGAACAGCCAGGCTGTGGGGAAGGATGGGCAGAGAAATGGAGAGGCAGAGACCAAAGAACAGCTCAGGTGATGGATTGACTGTGAGATGTGCTGCTGCTGCTGCTGCTGCTGTTGTGAGTCTTGTATCCACAAATGGTCAGCGTGACACGGATTTTCCAGCCTTTCAGTTTGAGTGGGGAAGGGAGAAAAGAGGGTTAGAGGTAAGGGGGGAATGAAGAGAGGCTGTGAGGCAGCTGCACATGGGGTTTTTCCTTACATTACCTGTTCTGGTGTGTCCACTGCCCAGGAGGGTAGTGTGGAGGTGGTAGATCTTTATTTTCACAGGCTACATCTTCTGTACAAATATGATGTTTTATGCGTCTGCTTCCAAATTGTGTGAGTGGAATCAACTCTCACAGTGCCTACAGCTTTCTGATTTGTGTCTTGCAGGCATGTTGCCCTTATCTGTCCAGGGGATTTGTACTGGTGTCCAGAGGGACTTCAGTTGCAGCCATTAGGGTGGAGATCCAGCAATGCCCTGGTTCAGGGTATTTTTTTAGCAGGTATGATGAGGGATCCTGTCCTTGGGGCCAGCTGCCCTAGAAGTCTCGACATTTGTAGTAATTTTGTCTGTTGTAGAGCAAACAAATGTCCTTAGATATCAACATATCATCAATACTTAGTCATCATAAGGAGTTAGAAATTTATTTCTTAACTTCTGTTTTCCTTTCAATGCCAGATGGAGAGAAATGAACAAGAAATTCAGAGCAATAAAATTGCAATTTTCTATATAAACAGATAAGTGAAGAATAATTTTCATTTAAGGGAATATGTCTTCATTTTGGAGATGTCCTGAATATATCTTAGCTTTGGTTTGAAAAAACAGATGTGTGGAAAAAATTCATCTGTAATAATAATCGTAAAGAAATTAACATATGCTTATATTTTTCATTCCACTTTAGATTTTGTGGAACACCACTCATCTGTAAACTACTATATGCACACGTATTATTGCATAAAGAATAATATTTCAGGTTAGAGATGTGCTTTCTTTTTTTTTGCCTCTTCTGCAACTGCAGTGTGAGAACTGCTAGCCAGAAGGTTGAAGATTTAAATGTGGGATCCATATACTTCCAATGTAGCAGATTTAAAGGCTGTAATGTTGCAGAACATCCAGGAATCTGACCAATTTGACTCATAAATCCTTTCAAATACAAAATCTGCAGTACAGTATCTGAAGCTTCCCATTTCCTGCTTTTCTTATCAGTAATGCTTCTGTGTTTCCTGAGACAAGCTAAATGTAAGTTAATCTTTTCATCTGTTTGAAAAGATAACTTTGTTATGCAAATAAATGAGGCTCAGTCTCCAGTTCAATTCTCTTCCATTTAGATTTTTATACTGAGATTCAGAGGGACTACTGACTATCTAGGTGTACCTTGTGAATCCAGATTTTGGATTGTCCATGACAATTTCAATTGCTCAATTAAAATGTAAGTAATTAATGCTCTTAGGAAATAGGAAGCTGCTTAGAAAAATTGTGTCCTGTCATAAGACTTTCTTAACTCTTAAAGCCTGCACTTCTGTGAAGTTCCAGTACTTGAGGAAATTCCCAAAATATTGAAGTAACTGCAATAAAAATAATACACAAGTAAAGAAACAAAGTCAGTAAAATTGGAAAACTAAGCTCAGGCTTTTAACAAAATATTTAGCATAAAATATTTCTCTGTATTCTAAGAATTTTTAAAATTTGTAACATATCTGGTGAATCTGTGAGTGTGGTGAGTCACAGGAATAGTTCTCCCTGAAAAATTGTGGATGTCCCATCCCTGTAAACATTCAAAGACAGGTTGGATGGGGCTCTGAGCAGCATGGTCTAGTGGAAGGTATCCCTGCCCATGGCAAGTGGGTCAGAACCAGATGTTCTTTAAGGTCCCTTCCAGACCAAACCATTGTATGACTCTGTGATTCTATGATTCTATGAATTCAAAGTATACCACTTCCTCATAAAACAAAATCCCAGTCCTGTTTAGAGGAATACAGTATCTGCAACAATTTCACTTACCTACAACAGTGAACATGATTTCCCATAGACGGAAAAACAGAAAATCACTTGTAAAAGCAAATAAAATCACAAGGAAAGAAAAATGAAAAAAAAAAAGTCAAGATTTATTGACATCTCACACTGAAACTCAGCTTTCTTCTTCCCCACAGAGTTGCTCTATGTAAGAAAAAAAATTAAAAAATACTTGAAATTTCTGTGAAAATTGTTGCAGGTAACAGGAAGACAAGAATCATGTCAGCTTAAGAGCTATTAGCTTTTTTCTATATTGACAAAAAGACACATTACTAATCATATATTTATATAATTATATTAACTTTTGTTTCTAAAAGTAAGTAAATTCAGGAAGTACAGCTTTTTGAGCTATAAAGTTGTATAGATGATGATGAATTTCCTTATTCATCATTTGGTGGATTCTGTTTGTTGGTAAGGTGAAGTAGAAATAAGCGTAACTGTGTGGAATTACAGTGGCAAAATGGAGTCATTGGAAAAATTGAAAATCGTAGAATCATTTAGGTTGGAAAAGAACTGTATGTTGTATCATCCTAAAGGATGCCTAGGTTTGTACAGATAAATATATGCACATTCTGATTTCCAGTCAGGTTGCTGCATTGTGGAAGGTGTTTTGAGCAGCTGTGATGATGAGTCCTTCTCTAGCTTGTGCAGGCTATTATTCACCTGAAATATTAACTTCTGTTGTCAGCTTTTGTTCAAATTACACTTATTTATTCATTAGAGAATTTTAATGGGTTGATTCAAGCTTACTTTTACCTTCAAATTAGTCATATTGTTCCAATTTCAAGCAGCTCCATAAAAATGTAGTTTGCCAAAGCGCAAAAATACTTGCAGTTGTCCCAGGAAAAATCCATTAAAAATGTAAGAGTGAGGCTTGTTTTGACAAATTTCAACATGAGTCATGAATACTCAGGATTCTTACACCTTTGAACACGAATTTTCAAGCTGCATAATTTTGATCCCAAAATAATACCTCATGACATATTATCACAAATAAATCCTCCGACCTTAAGATGTTACTTTTTATAACCAGTCACCAATTTATGACCTATAGAAACTGTCTTATCTTCTCTTTAGGTTATGTTAATCCCTGAATAATAGATAAACGTTGAACTGTGGTGTCTGAAAAAATCCAGTCCATTTTGGATACATCGCATGGAAAATTTCTGTTTTCTTCTGGTGATAAACCCTGAAGATCCCTGCTTCATCAGTTATTATAGCATCCATGCATCTTGCAATAGATTCATTGGTAATGAAAACTTTATTCTGAGATTGATTTTGCTAGGAATTTAGACAATTTCTGATTCAACTGCACTGAGGCCTTCAACTTGGTGTCTCTCAGAATGTGAAAGTAAAAAGCACATGGTGTTTTTCAGATTCCAAAATATCCTGTTAGGGGGGTACTAGATATGCAGAGATTGAATAAAACATTGTCACACTGTAGTCACTGATTCCATGTTCTTTGAAAGGGACCACACAGTTCTTTTTAATATTGGCCTGCAGCTTTGTGGAAGTAAGGTTGGTTTCTTATTCCTAGTTAGCATCTTTTGGTTTTTTATCATATCACAACAGATATAATCAAAATTCACTAGTGGGGCTTGGACAAATTTTAACAGTTCAGTGACATTCACAAATTAAAAGTAATAATAATTTGTAGGTTTTGGGGCTTTTTTCAGCAACTTTTTTTTGCAGTGCTTTGCTTGTAGTGCCACCAAAGTTTTTTCTAGGTTTCTCTATGAATTTAATTTTCAGTTATGTTAATACTGAAACTGAATTTCTGTGTGTGCTTTAGCCAACATGGAAGCATAGTTTGCAGATTCTTCTGCAAAGCTTACTGAGAAAGTGAAAATGCAGTGCATATATCCAAAAAAAAAAAAAAACAAGCTGTG
>JAYDZK010000113.1:95924434-95942084 GCA_034509185.1 Euphonia xanthogaster
GCAGATTTTTCTGCAAAGCTTACTGAGAAAGTGAAAAGGCAGTGCAGATATCCAAAAAAAAAAAAAAAAAAGCTGTGATAATCCAGACATCCTGGATGAAACTTAATGTAATTCTTGGGAAAATACAGCTGTCTTGAATCCAATCTATGGCATACATACCAAAGACAAATACAATAGAAGAATTTGTTTTGAAAATAATGCTCTTCATCAAGAGTGCTTTGGAAGATGATGGTCTCCATTATAACCAACATTTTCTCCATTGTAACTAACCCAGATGGAATTTTGAGAAAGGTAATAGAAATTACTCAGGCCATTCAAATATCTCATTTTTTTAAAAATTTCAGATATATGCAAGACAGAAATCTGTGCCAATTCAGGGAGCATCTGGTATTGCAACTTTTTCTTTAAGAGAATTTTTTTTAAAAACAGAAAAGGGAAGAAGGAGAGAAAAGATTAAGCTATGCCCATGTACTTTCTGTAGCTGTCCATGTACTTTACTTACCCCTGTAATTACCTAACCGCTCATCCCATTTTGTTTCCCTTTCAGTCCTATGACTAAGAGGAGAAAGAACTCTTTCCTAGTAATTTTCCATGCATGCCTAATCAACATAGGCCAACTGAAAACCGAAAACTTAGAAGAATCATTATGTTCGTATGACAGAATAGCCTTCAAAAGATAAGCAGTAGTTCTTATTGTTTTGTTGATTTGTTAGTCACAATGTAGAAAAATTATACTCCTCTTTCCCTTTCCCCCAAGTGCAAATAGATGCCATTCAGCATTTGATTGTATTTCCCAGCTAGAAATAAAAGATCAAAAGGAAATTTCAGTTCCTAGCATTTGAAAGACAGGCAAAACACATATCTTTATTTGGTTCAATCCCACCTGATTTCTGGCAGTGCAAAGCCCTTATACACAATGGGTCCACTTTCTATATGATTCTGGAAGTAAGATGCAGTAGAGATGTGGAAGTTTTTGTAGTCTTTTTTCTGGCCAAGGCAGCACTGATACCAGCTGTTTGTTCCTGAATGTCTCTGCTAGAGTTAATCTGAAGTGATGCAAGAAACAAGGCAGTGACCTTCATGTGGAATGCTTCTCTTCTGTCCAGCACCTCTATTAGGCAATCACTTTACAGATTTGAGTACCCTGTAAATCACATAAAAAGTGGATTGAATACCAGAGGTAAGTTTTTTTGAAATGATTCTGTAGGGTTCAGTATTCTCAGCATGTGGGATTTCTCTCTTGGTTGGAGCACACTAAAAATAAAACCTTAATCAACAGCAAACCCCTCATGTTTCAAGTATGTCTATTTAAATCAACTACAAAGGTAGACAATAATTTTGAACAGAAATTAATCCTTTTCCATTTAAAGAATAAAGATTTCTGAGAACAATCCTGTTCAGCTCCTGATAGATATGTATAAACATGATCTGATCTGAGGAAAATGAAGTGTATTGCCAGTAAAGGTAAATATTACAGCTTTAATCTACACTCCAAATTTAATATGTTATTAAAACCAGACTCTAGAGAATGTATTTATTTATGAAGTAGTCATAGTAGAACTGTTTTCAGTCACACTTTATCTTATTTTACCAGCACCTTTGTCAGTACCAAGTATTTTAACTCCTGGACATGTTGCTGAGACTAAATAAACAGTAAAATTCACATCCATGTAGACAGTATTTTAGCTTGCTGTTGACACCAGATACATATTTTTTCTTGTCTTCCAAATTGTAAAATTAGGACATTGATGTTCATCTTTAAAGTGTTTTTTTTTCTGCACCAGGGTAAGACTATTGAGAAAGTTGAGTGTTAGTCTCATATTTTACTGTATATGAATCTCGTTCTAAAAGATTCACATGAAGAATAATTGGGGTCCTGGTATATTAAGTTCTTTTTAAGGTATCTTTTTTTCATGGAATAAAGAAATCTGGCCAACATACAAGAATGATCATTTTATAGGTAATTAAACCTTTTTTCCAGTTACAGAGTGGGTTTTTTTTTGTTTGGATTTATAAGTTATTGATTCCCAATAGACATTACTTTTCTAAAAGCGTTAATTTATCTGCAGTCCCCCAGACAAATAAACAACTCACTGCAAAATCAATTTCTTCTTCAGTTAATCAACAAAAATTTAATAGACTAATTTCTTTTTCTTGTGATTTGCATGGTGTCTAATGCTTTGTAATTCATGCTTTTAGTTTTAAATATTGAGTGGCTCAGCTAAAGTTGTGAAGTATATGCCTGTAAAAGCATGCAACTTTGTGGACACATATATTCAAAATGAAACTTAAGCTTGCTCTGTGAATTGGCACAGTGAAGTTAAGTAGGTATTATTAAGGTTTTTGTGTCAATCAAAACTGAAGCCTGGTTTATAATTTAAATCATGCCACCAAGGCATTGAAAATTGTTAGGATTTATTTATAATGACCTGTTACTGTTGGACACAGAGACATTCCTGCACCAACTTAAGCAGGTAACTATGCCATTGAGGAATCTGCAGTGCATACTTCAATGAAAGCTGACAGCAGACTATAGATGTAGAATATATTATTGGCTTTCAAAACTTCCATTAAAAGGAAATAGCAGAAATAAATGGAAATAATGCCATATGGCATTATGCTCATGATGGAGATTTCTTAACTCGACTAAATGTGAAATGTTCTTCACATGTCAATCATATCTGCTGGCATTTACATAAATTTGAATAAAGTATCTTGGGTTAACTTTTACTGTCTTGCAAAACAATGAATGTTTCTGCACTCAATCTGTTCCAAGTGGCTCTAATGCTTCATTCCTGGTAATCAACAGAAGTCATGAGTCTGATTCTGCTTTCCCACGTGCTTTGTATAATTTTTAAAAAATTTGAATACAAAGTGAGTAAATTTAGTGTGATGCTGATCTGCATAGTTCGAATCCTTAAGTGATGGCCCTTAATGAATAAAGATTTCAAAGAGTATCTAAGGGTGACAGCAGTGCCACTAGATCTAGAAACTGGCATGGTAACAAAACCCTGACACTACAAGATCAAGATTTTCAAAAAGGTTTGGGATCATGGCTTGCTTTTCAAAACAAAAACAGAAAGAGAAGAAAGAAATCAGGTATTTGAAAAATATTAAGCATGTTTTTCTTGGTATTTTGGCAATATCTCTGTTTTCCTTTAGAGTAAAGGTGTCTTTATAAAAAAGAATGTCCATGGTGGTTGCAATCTTCCATGTGGGGTAAAGATATATTGAATGAATAAGAGACCACAACAGATTTATAGTGTCTGAGGTGTCAAAATAATACTGGAGAAACTTTATTTAGGACTCTTCTTGTGGCTCAGTCTCTGGTCACAGAACAGCAATTCAGCCCACCATGGTCTTTTTCAATCAAGGACAAAAGTGAGGAAAAAAAAGAAAAATGATGGCTACACTGGCATAAGGACCTGAGATCCTAGGAGATGCAGGAGACTATAACTCTCATTACAGAGATCTTCTCTTGGTGTACTGTCCTCCTTGTTGGTAGATGGAAGACCCTAGAATTGTTGATAAATCACCACTTACAGAAAATTTTTTTATGCAATCATTTAGTGATAGATTTATTTTTTTTTTTACTAGATGTGGTCTTAACTTAGTCCTGGAGATTTATCAGAATATATAATAAAAATCTTAGACATATATAGTTCCTTTTTCCATGAATTTTTTCTGAAGGTTTCCTATGACATTTGTGAAATAGGTGAGAGAGAACTCTTGCAGACTGCACAACATTATCCATGCTTTCTTTATGCCCAGTTACTGAAGCAGGTACTGAAGCAGACTGACAGAAAAGAAATAATATTCAGGATATTATATCAGAAACTTGACAGGTTATGTAGCTACAGGATATTCTTACATGTGGATGCAGTGATGAAATCCTGCACCATAATTGCCAAGAACTTGAGAGTTCGTGCTGCCTCTTTTACACATGAATGTATGGGTAAAAAACACTCTAGTTATCCCACAGGAAGATACTTGCCAGCTGGGTGAATCTGAGGCTTCTTTTTTTTTCCCCTTTGCAGAGTGAGCATACATCCAACAGTTTTCAGAAGTGAATTCAAGGGACTTTTTTTTATCCTCAATGTTCCCACATTTTATGAGTCACAAATCCTCCTGCACTAAGCAGACAAAACACTTACTTTCAGAGCAAAATTCTTTACATATTTTCCAAGATACACTGATTATGTAAGAATAGTCAGTATCTTTATTCCATCATTCTTAATGAACAGTTTAAAAGTGATCTGTATTTTCTTAGGTACAATGCTTAGGGATGTATGTCTGAAGACTGATTTCAAGTTCAGTGTAAAATGTGAGGAGCAGAGATTGAAGTCACTATTAATAGAAGAAGCATTACAATTGAAGACATCACTCAGGAATTGTGTGAAGAGATCATTGAAGAGATGTTAATTCATGTACTTGCTGACTGGAAGAAAAAGTATTTGAAGCTGCAGATGTTGAAACTTTAATTTTTTTAAAATTTCAAATGTAAGAGAGCAGTGCACTGGGACAGTCCATTGGATAGGGCTGTATGGAGGTGCATCTGATACTTTTCATCCCACGTGACCACTCAAAACACATTAACCAACAGTGACATTTCACCAGTTGCCAGCCATGTATCTAACAGCAGCAAAGCTGCAGCAGGAATTCCTGCAATCTTTCTTTCTTTTGTTTTAAACTATTAACTATGAGAAAAGATATGAAAAAAGATATGTCCACAGTCTTTAGAACATGAAAAGGAAACATTGAATGACTTTAATTTGCAAAAGTGTTGGAAGAAGTATTGGGAAAAATCCTTTATTATTTATATGATGTGCATTGTCTTTTTCTGGTTTGTTTGGTATTTGATTACCTTTGGCCGCTTGAGGTATGGATACATTTATTTACTTTATCGTCTTCCAGACCTGTCTTTAGTCCTTTGGTTTTTTCTGCTCTGTTAAAGCCATCAGTACAAAAGTTACTCATCTGTGATGGTTTTTTTTTTAAAGTATGAATAAAGTATCAATTTACAGAAAAAGAGTTTAAGGAATTATTCTGGCCAGGAAATTCAAGTTTTGTCATGTCATCTACATATCTGCCTTAAAGTTCTTAGTCTGTTGTTTTTCAGCTGTACTTGACTCAATGGAGCATTATAATGAGGGTGTATAAACAGAAAAGCTAAGATGTCAACAGACAAACATTGGGTTAAAAACATAATTTCCATTAATATCTGTGCATCTAGAGCTTAAGAATTCTCAAACCTGAAGTGTATTCCTGTCTTGTTCCCAATCTGGCAAAATAAATTAGTGATAATTTACATGCAAAATGTCTTCCAGGTCCAGGGCTCCATTGAACTTGACAGATATATTTTAAGCTCCTGTACGGACACCACACACAACTTTCTTCCTCTTGCTCTCTCATATCTGTGATGATACATTTTGTACCATTACTGCTTGGTTAGACCTTTCTATTGTCATTGCCCATAATGATAATCTTACCCTTTTCTGCCTTGCCCTTATTGAAAGCATGAAGATTGTCTTTGTCAGCTGCTGTTCAGTGCAATAATTTTCCCATTTCCAGACCACAGTATTAATGCCTCCTACACAACCACAAACTATCCTCTGACTCATGCTGCGTTGAGAAGTACTGGTAGATTCATCTGGCTTCATGTGCTTCACACATCCTTCCAAAACCTCTTGGCCTTATTAATAGTTAACTCTCTAGGCTGCATTGCTTCAAAATGCAGTATGCCCTGAATTGAAAGTTTTAAAGTTTTCATTGAAATGTAATTAGAATGTTGATTATTTCAAATTTAACAGAAGCAGAAATGATTGAACAATTTGCAAAGAACTTTGTGATGCAGAACTCAATCAGCTAAAATTGGATCAGAAATCTTAAAATGGACGATGAGCAAATTTACAGTGCAAATTTAACTTAAAATATAAAATATAATAAACATCATTAGAGAGATCATAAATTGCTATTGATCTACTATGCACCATGCTTTTGCTACACATCTAGATAGAAATTTGAGTCTTTAGTAGTGAAAAATTTTATGATATATAAACTAATTAAAAACTGGCCTTCATGGCAGAACAGTGTTGTATGTTTATTTACATTAGAAACAAATGAAGTTATAATTACCTGGAATATTTTTGTCCTGTGTTTGTATATTTGCCTTTTCAGAACTGTTAATTTTAACAAGAATTTCTATATATTTGGAAAACTCTGTTTATTTTCTGAGGAATTTTATTTTGGTTAGGTGTTAAAATAGTGTTAGTTTGGCTCAAAATTTTTCATGCTATGCTCTGAGTAGAATGGAAAAAATTATTTAGATGTAGTGGCTTTTTTATGCACAGTGTGAATTATTCAGACTTGCATAATTCCTTGGGGTTTTTCGTTGGTTTTGGGGGACTGGGGGATGGGGTCTCCCTTTTATTATTTTTTTTTCCTGTTCTTTAATTGGGAATTATCAGGTTTGGGATTTTATTTTTTTTTTAATTTGTGGGTGAATTGTTGTTTCTGTCAATCAGTGACAACAGACCATTTTCTCAGTGGGTATGTTTTGCTAGGAACTCAGAATAAGAATGGAAGTTCATTAATAGAGTATTTAAATGCCAGATGTACCATGAAGTACTCCAAATTTTTAAATAGAGTGATCAACCTCTTCTGTGATAGCAGAGACAGAGCTTTTCTATTCTTGGCTAGTGTGATGATATCCATGCCACTCAGCACTTCTATATTAATGCTCTTCTGCCTGCCAAAAGCAGCACGTTGCATAGCTTTTTTGCAAGTCCCTACTCACCTGAAATAACTTGCTTTCTATTTATCTCTGTCTCAATTTAGAATGTGATTCATAGGTCTACAGTGAAAAATTATCAGACTTTTAAAGCACATGGAAGCAAAAACTGATCCTGAGGGACCTTCATGCTTTGGCTCTTAGATGCTGAGCTCCCCAGAGCCAGAATTATCTCTGTATCTTACACGGTGTCAGCCACATTGTCAGCACCTAATTAGAAAGCAAGAAGATGGAGACAAGTGAAGATGCCTTTTTCACACTTCTGCTGTGATTATTGACCTGTTAAATGTTGCTTTTCTTACGTTTTATCTTTTATGATGAACTAAAGATTGGATGTCCCTTCACTATAAAATGCTAAAAAGAAAGAAACCAAGCCAGCTCTGTTGGGAGTACAAGAGATAGCTCCTCTTCCTTTCTGAAGGAAAAGCTTAGATCAAAAGCAGTTATAGAATTGTGGAACACTCAGGCTGGAAGAGAAGTTCCAAATTCATGTCATCCATCTCTGCCTTCTGAGGCAGGAGAAGCATATCCTTAATGTGTCTGAGAAATTCCAACATTGGAAATGCATGCAAAAAACTCTTGTGAGGTCATACTACACCTCACAAGAGTTGTAGTATTACAACTACTTAACCAGCCTTACAAGGAGATTGTTTCCTGTTATAGCTAACCTAGATACCTCTTGGTTAATAATGACTTAATTGTTGTTCTCTGGAAAAAAAAAAAAAAAAAGAGAGAGAGAAAGAAATTGTCGTGTTACCAGCCTTCATCCTTCATTTTTTTTCCCAGAGAAATTGTGGATGTTGCATCTCTGGAAATGTTCAATGCCAGGCTGGAAGGAGCTCTGAGAAACTTGGTTCAGTGGAATTTATCTCTGCCCACTGCAAGGGGGTTGGAATTAAACTATTTTTAAGGTCCCTTCCTACCCAAGACATTTATGATTCTATGCTTCTGTGATACCTCTGCACTAAATAAACACAGTTCTTTCAGTTTTTTTCTCAGTTCATGATTCTAAATTTAATCAGTTCTTGTTCTCATCCAAGTTTTCTGCCATTTGTGTAAAACCTTATTTTAATAAGATAAATAGTATGAAGTCATATTCCATCTAAGGTCTTACCACTTCTAAAGGAAGCAGAAAAATGCCTCCTTTGTCTTGGATGTAAGTCTCTGTTGACATACCTGAGAAAATTTGTCTTTTGGAAACAGACAACGTGATAACATTTTCAATATTATTTGGCTAGCAGTCAGAGCATCCTGATCCTTTTATTCATCTCTGGGGAGGTTTTTTTTCCTCCCTTTTCTTCTTTTTAATTCTTAACATTTCGAACATTCTGTTGTTACTAAGAATAATGATGCTATTAGATACTCTTGGTTACTTAGTTTGCATTGGAATGTGCTATCTTAAGGAAAAAGTTGTAACATTAGGTACCCATGAGGAGTCCTGTGCTTTTACCAAAGCAAGACAAAATTAGAAGGCGTGTTTTATATGTTCCATATGAGCACTGCTTTGATGAACAAGTGTCAGATGGCTGCTATGGCTATTACCTGACCTTTATCTCTTGTGATAGTTTGGGGATGACCCTCACGTTTCCTCTGTTACTCTGCTGACACATCCTGCAGAGTGGGGAGATTTGCTGCTGCCAGGGTAGACCTCAGGGTGCTGCAGTGAGACTGCTGAGGCTTGCCCTGCTGCTTTTTCACATGTACACCAAAGATCAGTCCAGGAGAGATCTGGAGCCCATCAGGCACGATTACGTGGTGCTAGAGGGGGTGATCAAGGACATAGGCAGCTTAGGTGGTGTCTTCTTGATTCTACTGAGGAAGGGAGAAGTCCTGGGAAGAGAAGGACAAGTCCATGAGCCAGGACTGAATTGCATGGCTGCTGTCATGAACAAGTTGCCTTTTATCACCATGGGCTCTTTTATTGATCAAGGAATGCTAGAAAGAGACAGAATCCCCCTGAGGACAGAGGAGAAAAGAACCCTTGACAACAGACTGGTGAAGGGAGCTGCAATAGGAAAGAGAGATGACAACCCACATGTGAGCGAGGAGTGGACTGGGCTGACAAGTGAAAGGCGTGCAATTGTATGGACAGAAAAACACCTTGAAAACAAGAAAACAGGGTACAAGGGTGATCATTCCAATTATGCCTACAGAAGCAGGGGCATGCTAAGGGGACACAAGTGGAATGTAATGGGTTAAACATTTTTTTGAGGGCAAGTATTCTGCTACCTCTGTAAGACAAAAATACTTCATCTTCTCAGCTATTCTTCCATAATTTTATGCTACTGCAGCCACCACTTGGAAATTCAATTTAAATAAAGTATGGTATTATCTCTACTATCCAACAAAACTGCTATGACACCCAGTAGTTAAATCCAGATCCAAGAGTTTTGTAACTTTGTTTTTTGTTTCCCATATAGTAAATGTGATGGATGAAATTTTGAGATAATGCAATTTGGAAATCATCACAGGATGGAATTGCATGGGAAAATAGAAAGTCTACAATGACAGCTTTAAAGTAGTCACAATTAAGGAGAGAGTTTTGTCTAGGACAGATGAAATAATATTTTATTTGGGGAAATACAAGTTAACTTATTGAATTAACACAGGCAGATAAAAAGCAGAGGATAAAAGGAGTTACAAATTCAGATATTTAAACTTCCAAATACTCTAAAGGAAATCACTAACAGGTGAATACTATTTAATGTCTGAAATGTTTCTATCTGCAAAAGCTTCTGCAGCTGCATATATTTCTAATGATGAACCTTTCTTTCAGCTGGCCTTTAAGACAGCACTTAGACACTCTTGGAATAGAATTTATAACTTAATAAGCACAAAAAGAAATGTGAATATATTGTGAATACTGATGATATATTGATTTTTTTTCTGTTTTCCTACCAGGTACCAAGCTGCATAACAGACTTATTATGAAACAAATTAGGTATTTCTTTCTTCAGTATATTTTCAGCCCATAAAACAATCCATTCAATGGATCTGAGAAGTAAGACAGCAAATTCCCCAGAGTGTGTCCTCATGCTACACTCCTGTCATATAACATATCTGGGGCTGGGCAGACTGGGTTTGTACCCTATCCATTGCCGTGGCACCTGTGGCTTTCACTCTGGAGAAACACTGGTTCCAACAGCCACTCTTAGGATCCAGCCTGATTTTTCACACCCCTTGCCTTCCCCTCTCCCCTGCCTGTTTTCTTCTCTGTGGCTTCAACCGTGCCATCCTCTGCTCTGCCTGTTGGACACCCCTGAAGAGCCTTGTGGCAGGTGTGAGTAGCTGGGCACAAATGCACTCACACACACACACACACAGACACACAGACACACAGACACAAGCTTGCAGGCTGTGACATGCAGTGTCTCAGCACAGCATTTCTCTCCCTTTTGCCCCTGTGGGACAGCACAAGTCATCAACAGTAGGTGAAGGCTGAGCACAGTGTTCTGTGTTAACTCCTGTCTGCTCCTTTAACTCCTGTTGCTGGTAAAATTCTCTTCATCCTGAACCAATGAAATTCCTGGATGGGATGAAAGTCTGGAAATCTGACCTCTCAGATCCTCAAGACCTTCTTCATGTAGATCCTGTCAAAGTGCTCTATATGATTTTAACAGATGACAACTTCCCCAGCAACCAAATTCTCCTTGCTGGAAGTTCATAACTGTTTATAACTGAAGAGAGAACGATTTTCTCATTCTTATTAGAACCATACTCTTTCTCCCTCCCTCTTTTTGACTTCTCCCTTTCCTTGCACTCTAGGCAACTAAAGTTCAGCTTACAACAGGAAAAAATCAACAAAAATAGAATATATACAAACAACTGCAGGTGGCAGGTGAATTACAATTGTGTGCTCAATGTTTAGTGTATAATGCAGAATTAATAATTTGTACACAAAGAGTCACCAAATTTTTCACAATACAATTTAATATGTATTTAAAGGGATGTTTTAAGGATCTTTCATGATCTGAACAGCTGCTGTTATGTAAAATGCATTCTTCAAACACAACAGTACTGCTAGTTTCTGGTCTAGTTGTATATCTGGTGTCAGTAACTCATTAAAACTGAAAAAAATACTTTCTAAAAACCTGTGATTTTAGAAACTTAACAAAATCATGTAGTATGTGCTAATACAGTTGGAAGACATTAGTTTAGGAGCTAAATATAATGCCTTATTTAGTCTATTCAGGAAGGGTGAAAGGGTCACTCAAAATATTTTCTGTTCTGAAAACTGATTTACTTGGTGAAAAGAAGAGCCCCAGAGAAATTTTTCTTCCTAAAATTTTAAGCCTCCTTTTTGTGTGCAATTATTTTCTTTTGTCACTGCTCATTACAAGCAGAGGAAGAAAACTGTGTTCGTGTGTGGAGCTCTAGCAAACTGAGTGGAACCTGGTAACCTCTCTCTGCTGTAGAGCTGAGATAGCTTTGCAGTTTTGAAAAGTTTGCTAAGGTCATTAGTTATTTCTGACAGAGAGCATTACTTTTTAAGGGAATGAAAGAATTTCTGAAGAAACAGTATCAACTAACCATTGGAGGCCAAAACAACAACAACAACAACAACAACAACAACAAAAAACCAAACCGAAACAAATCCAAAACCCCAAACCAAACAAAAATGAAGTGGACATTAAAAAAATGGAGAAAGTCTGAAAATCTCTACCAATGAAAGAGGACCAAACTTTCACATAAGGGTTATTTTGACTTCTAAGTGCTTGTAGCAAGGGCAGGAGGGGATGGAGAGAAATGATACCATTATTTTATTATTCCTTCAGAAGATTTTCTCATCTTCAACTATTTCCCTGCTGCAGAATTTAAGTTTAGTTGCTTGATTTTTTAAATCTCGGAGAGTTCCTTTACACTCTTCTATGCCTCTGTATTCCTGATATTTGCTTTCCAAGAAAAATATTGAAAGATAATATATTTTGAAAATATGAAATCTTGCATTTTTTTCTCCTTTAAATACCCAATATCAGATAGGCCTAGGTACAACTGCAAAATATGATGAGATAGCATGGTGCCAAAAGAGGTTGGTGGAGGATAACAAGCATATGAGCACTTCCCTCCTAAGGAGATGCCTTTGGACCTATCCTGAGCTTTCACCTCCTCCTACTTTCTGTTCAGGAAGAAAGATGATGTGACCATGGGCAGAGCAGACAGCAGTAGCAGTGTCTGGCATGAGCAGCAGAAAGGCAGAGTCTATTTTTATCAGATGCAACAATAAATTTTTATTTAACATTTCTGAAAAGCTCACACATGGCGTGTCACCCATGAGCCATGTGTGCGCAGGGGTGAAGGGGCGTGCTTTTTTCCCATAGAAGGGTTTCTGGGAGCGGGAGGTTTTCATCCCACATGTACCAGGCTGAAAGCAAAGAAACTGTGTTTAGCAAGGTGCTAAATAAAGTAAGTGATTGAACAGAGGAGAAGGAGGATGAAAGAACTATGCTGGTGCTGCTGTCAAAATAAAATGGGACAATCGCTTAAAACAAAAGCCTGGAATATTGTAACGTACTTAGAAGATTTAATTAGAACTACGTAGGCCTGATTTGCCATTGTTTGTGTCTTATATAATCATATAAATTGTTCAAGGAACCATATTGTCATAAGGGGAGATATTTACATTATTCATCAAGATTGAAAATACATTAATGTTGCTGCACATATTCAAATAAAATATATATGCAAATAAATAAAGAAACAGAAAAAAAAGTCATGATGTCTGTGTTTGGAAATGGTCATGATAGAATGTAGAGCAGCAATGAATCTCCAAACAGTTTCTATTTTAATTTGGCTGTTTGTATCTTGTTCACATTATTAACATAACATTTATTATTTGTATGCATGAAAGTTATACAGTTATATCAAGATTTCTACACGGAAAATCTTCACTGAATTCACAAGGCAATCTACCTTAGCTTTGCAATGTACCTGTTATAGTATATTACAATGTTGTACTATCAAGCAACTGGGATATATTGTTTGGCAACTATAACACAGGAGTTTACTAATAAATTTAAGAGAGAAGGGATTTTCATCTGTTTGGTGGAAATATTCTATCTCTTCGGTCCCAGTTGACCATATGTGCAATGTACAATTTTCTAGCGAATATCTGGCAAAGCAGGGCAGAAGGCTGTTTCTTATAAGGTCCTAGCATTTGGGTCAGGGCACACACAAAATTCCCTATTAAGCATGTTTGCATAGGGGAAACCCCTGGAGTTCAGGGTGACACTAGTGAAACAATTAGGACAACAAGGATGCACCCAGGAGAAGATGGGGAGATGTCATCTCTCCTGAGGGGGATGTGGGTAACAGTAAAGCTTGCTCTACTGGTGGAAAACCAGAGCAAAGACTGCACAATGAAGGGCAGGACTTCTTTGGCAAGAATATGTGGTTTGTTGTAAAGCAGGCTGTTGCTGGAAGTTAGTGGTCTGAGGAAACGATCTGACCTTTAAGAATACAGTGTTCCAGGGACAGGATTGGGTTTTGATCACTTTTTCATTTACCCCTCTTCAATAGCAAATCTGAATGAACCTGCTGATCTGTGTCTGCAATGTATATAAAAATAATTACCTGATTTAATGTAGTGAATTTTGAGGGACTGCAATTTAACGAACCTATTTTGTAAGTGTAGAGTACCAGTTTTCATCACAGCAGTCTTTCGGTCTAATTTGAATAATACTTAGACTTCCATGGGTAAATTCTTGCTGGAATTTGCATGATAACTTAAATGATTATCCAGCCTTTGCAGTCAACTTCAGTAATAGAAATTTAGCTGTCTTTGGCAAGCTGTGTAAAGAGTTAATTAGCTTCACTGTGTTATACCTTCTGTTTGGTTTAGTGAATGTATCTCTCTTCTGTCCTTGGCTGTCATTAACTTTCAGTCTCCTTGATTGCAGTCTACATGGATCTTCAAGTTCTTCATTAATTATTTTAGGTAAACTCATTAGGCAGTGCTCCTTTTGTCTTCCTACATTTCAACATTTTAATCATATTTCAGGTCTCCAAAGGCAGAGGGAATGTAATTTTTCTGTGCTGTATTCCATTGATAAAAATTGCAGGCTAGATTTTTTCAGTCTCTGTTTCACAGAGACTGAGGGGGTCTCTGAAGTTACAGATTCCCACAATGGAGTCTCCATCCTGTCAACAAGAATCGAGTCACTTATTCCTAGGTAGCCTACTTACCTTCCAGTTGTTGCCACAGAGAGAGACAAACACATTAAAATTATATTGTAGTGACTTTTTACTTAAAAACATCTAATTTAAAAAAATCTTATTGAAAAACTTAAAAGATTGATCCTTTTACAGTGTAAGAAAAACAGTGTGATCATTAATCTTTTCCAACATTAAAGTCTTCAGCAAGGTGACAGCACTCATCCTAGCTTATGGGATACAGGCATTACAAAGCTGACTTTAGAAATCAAGTGGTTCTGAATGTCAGAGAAATTGACAACCTTTCTATTGCAGACTTTTAAACATTTATTTTCTTAAGTAGAAACCTGTAAATTGTATTAATAAAAAGAATAACTCAAAGGGATTTTACTCAAAATTATTTAAGATATATCTAAGGTTTCTATGTGGTTGAAGTCTTAAATTTGTCTGGAAGTCTTCTTTCATACCACAGACAGACAGACCATACAGATTTTTCTGAAATAGAGTGTATGAATGGATAAGATTTTTTTAAATTTAGGTGATGTGAGTTTTGTGAATGGGAGAATGGCAGCTCTTGGGCTGGAATGTCTTTTAACAATTTACTAAAGCATGTCCTGAGGGTTGCATCAAACCATTTTCTTATTGTAACTAGTGTGAGAGAAGAACAAGATTACGCCAAGTTTCATTAGATTGGCCCCATAATTTATGCTGCTGAATATTTGCTGAACCTGTTAACAGAACATTCATGTGCTCAAAGTTTACAGATATAGCCTCCTTGCAATGTCATCACAGACTCAGATTTCCATAAAGACTGTTTTGTCTAAATGTGCACAAAAATAAAGTTGTAGGTAGGTATAAATTATATTTTTCAAATGATTTCAATATCATTCTGCTGTAAGTCAATTTCATTAATATTTGCTGTACTGGAATTTAGTGGATACTAAACTTCCCTTGAATTAATGATAAGCAGGTTTTTGATGGGTTTTCTGTTTTTCAACAGATGTTTTTGAAGTGTCTGAGAAACAGAATAATCCCATGTTTACCAAGCCAGGAGGAAATGTTGCTTTTACTTGCCCTGATAAAATTGGAGATTCAGTGTGGCAAGCAATGTGGGAAAGGATTAAAGCAGATTGGGTAGATATTGTCATTCTGTGCAACTCGTCAGGAAAGCAAAGCTTTGGTTTAGATTTCAAAGA
The DNA here is from genome assembly GCA_034509185.1 of Euphonia xanthogaster. NCBI lineage: Eukaryota > Metazoa > Chordata > Aves > Passeriformes > Fringillidae > Euphonia > Euphonia xanthogaster. Next base: position 95,939,570 of record JAYDZK010000113.1, read on the forward strand.
ATGTACACCGGTGGATTGCTCTGATCAGGAAAACTCCAGGATTGTCTTTCAAAACAATACAGCCTCTGACTCTGTGATGTACTTTCGTGTAGCAGATGGGAGAAACAAAAACTATATGATGAATTTTACTATGGCTGGTAAGTAAAAGAGAAAATGGTAAATGTTTTCAAAATAGGACCTTCTGAGGCATTAGCACTTTTACACAAATAAAATAACTCTTCAGTAACAAGTGAGGATTTATTTAAATACCACATCCCAATAAGCAGCATGTAAAAGATAGCAAAATTAACAATAAATCTTATTTTCTCAAAAATAAGCTGGATTTAAGCTTGTCTGATCTCATTGCAGGACTTTAGACCTGTTTGTGGGAAACTGGTTTCATATTAATGATCACAGAATAGAATAGAATCATGGAATCATTTAGACTGGAAAAGACCTCCAGGATCATCAAGCCTAAACTTTGACTGAGCACCATCTTGTGAACTAAATAATTCCTGTTGTTTCTTGAACACTTCCAGGGACAGTGGCTTCATTGCCTGCCTGGGCAGACTGTTCCAATGCCTGACCACCTTTTTCTGGTGTCCAACCAGAGCGTCCCCTGGTGAAGCTTCAGGGGGTCTCTTGTCCTGTCACTGGATGCCTGGGAAAAGAGACCAACCCCCACCTGGCTACAGGCTTTTCAGGTGAAAGTATAGAGTATAAGGTCTCCTCTGATCCTTCTTTTCTCCAGGCTAAACAACCCCAGTTCCTTCAGCGGCTCCTCATAAGTCTTACAGGAAGGAGATGCTTTGGAAAGGGAGCCAGAGTTTGCAGGAAGAGGTGGGCATTCTGCCAAAGAAGGCACAAGGACAGTTCCCCATCAGCACATTGTCCTGCAGGGCCTTGGGGATGAGACCTGTCCTCCAACAAAGGCAAAGAGCACACTCACAGTCATATTTGTCGTGTAGAAATTTGTAAACTGGGCTCCACCTTATTCAGGTAAGGGGTTTCCTCATGGAGACCTGAGAAGCTCTCTAGGTTTTGCTGTTACTATTGTCACAGCTTGCTTATAACGGGACCTCCATGTCCCAACACATAGACACTTGAAATTTCTCAAGTTGTGGATTTAATTCCACCTTTACTTCTATTTTTTGTTATGACCACCCCTCCCCCCACCCGAAAAAAAGAGGACTTGGTTTTGCTTCTGCTGTGTAGAATGCATTTTGAAGATCTAATCCTTGCACCACCCCAGACCTTCTTCTGTTGCAGCATTCAGTCCGGCTTTCATTGCTCTGTCCTTGTTCCTGGGATACATGAGTGTTTGGTAGTGCTGTGGCATGGTCTAAAACTCCAGAATATGTTTAAACTGTGATATGGTTAATAGAGAAGAGGAGAATATGCTTGGGAGAAAAACCCATGATGGCCTGCTTTACTTTGAATACTTGATCACAAAAATCCATGAAAATGAGCAGAATGTGATAAAAATACAGGAAACAGGACAAAAAGTCCTCACCTCTAACAATTTTAAACATTCAAATTTCAAAATTTTGACTATATTGATGTAATCAAGCATGTCTTACTACTGGAACGATAGAAATATTTCCTTCCTACTCCCAAGCACAGTACTTCTAACACCAAAATGAAAACATATAGCTGCAAAAAATACAGTAACCTTCAGAATAATCAGTTCTACCTATACAAAATAGTTCTTCTCCAAAAGTAGAGAGTTTAGTTTCCATGTTTTTTTTGCTCTTGAAACAAATTCAATTTCTGATTTTAGTCCTAGCAACAGTAGCATAGTTTTGGCTTTATTGGACAAAAGAATACGAAAACATTGAAGAATATGAAGTACAATATGATTCAGAAAATACTCCATTGTATCCCTTTTAAGCCTCCACCCTGTATTATTAAGAGCATTTTGTTGTGTCTTCATTAATTTCAAAGAAAGTGAAATATCAAGGATTTCCTATTATTTCTCTTCAACATTTGGAACTTTTTCATAAGATACAATCAATATTTCTGGTGTGATATGGAAAAAAAACAGGAGGTGGAGAGAAACAGCAGGTCAGGCATGAGCTCCCACTGCACCCTCTGGTGCAAACAGTGAAGTCTCTCACAAACTCATGAGTGACTTTACTTGTTCCAACAGTTGTGGCTAGAAAAACAAACTGCTGCCAGAAACTTGCTGCACTATTTTTTTTTTTTTTGTGTATGTTCTACCACTTCAGTCATGTCATTTTCTTTGGCTTAGCATTACAGCTAAGCCACGCTCCAGCTCGGATTTTCTACCAAACTCTTCCAATGCTTTAAGCCTGTTGATGTGATTCTGCATGGGTGAAGTGATTCTTTCACCTTGCCCCGTTCCAGAGTTATTTTGAAATACTGAGTCTAGAAGGTGGGAGGACAGCAGGAGAGCTGCTGTTTAGGTTTTAGTTTGAAAGAGTAAGAAAAAAGATAAGAACCAACCCCCCCCCCCTTTTTTTTTTTTATAAGTTGTTGCTAAGAGGAACTCAAGAACTTTTGAAGACCAGGAATC
>JAYDZK010000113.1:95951915-95964422 GCA_034509185.1 Euphonia xanthogaster
ATCAGTGAACAGCAGCTGAACAAGTGAAAAATTAAAACCAAAGAGAAAGCAACCCCAAACTTATCAATATTCTTATTGGTGTAAAAACTAGCAAGCTACACACAAGAGAAACTTCCAAATGCTCAATTTGAAATGCAATATTAGAACTCCTTAAATATTTTATGAGTCTGGCAGGTTGGGACCCAATATTTGCTGTTTGGATTATGTAAGTAGACTTTCCAGTGTAAACAAACCATTGTTTATTGCTGCTTAGTTTCAATATTTCCCATAGATTTGTCCTTTCCTTTTGGAATTTAAAAAAAATTCTTTTAAATAAACTCCATCAACTGTAATTTGGAAATTTTATGTTGAACAGTTACTGTGCTATTTCAAGCTGTATCACCCGCTCAAATAGTTAAGAGGGAAAAAAAAAGAATCAATGAAGCAAAATGACACAACCATGGATAGCAACCAGCTCAGCATACCATCTAAACTGTAAAATAGTTCTGTGGGTTTTTTAAGGTCTTAGAAACTTTGCTGAAAGGAAATAAATGTAGTAAAATATATCGTCATTAAAAAACTGAGTTTTTAATACCTTGAAGGGTATTCTAGGGTAACTACCATCTGTGTGATTTGAAAATGAATATATGAGATTAAAGAAAAATAAAACCTTTTCCATAATAATAAAAAGAATCTTTTTCATTGGGTCAAAAAGGGAAATGTTTAAATTCAATGTTCAAAGGAATATTCAATGATCAATAGTACAACTAAGTCTTTAAAGTGTGTAAACTCACATCTCTTTGAAAAAGACTTCTGAATGTAGGAAAGGCAGTCACCAGAGTTTGGATCAACAGGACGAAAAAGAAACTCAAAGTATATGAAAGAAGGTGAAAGTTAGAACCTGTTGTTTTCTTTATTCATTTCAGACACATTCCTTTACCTTAAAGAACTTCTCTGAATGTAATATGTTCATGACACTGCTCCTTCTGCTGGTCTTCTGCTCTCCCTTGGCTGTGTGTTGGGATAAAACAATGTTTCAGTGAGAAAACAGGCTGTTCTAAGGGCTGGGCCCACCAAGGAACACAAGAAGCTGGACACCCCCTCCTTTGGCAGGGTAGTTCAGCAATTAACCTTCTTTATGACCTCCACCTGACCTAAATTCCCCCCCACCTTCTCTGTTAGGCACCTAAATATTTTGAAGAATGCTCAAAAATAGCTTGTTCTAACTATATTGTGCAACTTAACCACCTGCCTCCTCTCCAGGTCTTATCCCAGGACTAGGGGACAGGAGCAGAGGACCAAAGAAACACAGCTGGCAGAACAGCTGAAGTATAGCTGCCACCAGCATGTGCTAGTTTACTCCCGAGAGTTCCAAATAAGAAAGCTTACTTCAGAAAAAGGAAAGATTTAATATTCAGAGGATTGTTCAGAGGATTGATCTCACTACCAGTTTCATTTCTAGGGGTGTTTTTTTTTTTTTGTTTGTGTGCTTTTTTGTGTGTGGTTTTTTTTTTTTTTTTTTTAAGGATTATGATTATTATTTTTGGAATCATAAAGATATCAGGGCACCAATACTCTGATTTTTCAAATTTACTTTAAAATCTTATGTGCATCATGCTCCTTTAATATGCTCTGTTACGGAGCTCCGTGAAAGCCCAAATCAATGTTATTTATTTACAGAAGCTGAAACTCTGCCTCAGTGAGTACTCCCTAGTGCAATTTCCTTCAAAGCTGAGATGCTGAATAGGAGTTAATCCTCTGAACAGCTTTGTAAGTCTGACACTAAAGGTTATTTCCAAAACCAGCCCGTCTGTCTACAAGATAGGTGCTAAAATGTTCTTTTAGGCTGCAGACCCCAGGAGTGGAAGCTGTCCACCAAGCTCTCAGGCTGTATTGTTCAAGGTGTAAGTAAGGCAACATAAAAGGCATTTCCCAAACACACACATTCCTGGAGAACCGTGTTGGGCTCGAGCACAAGACACCTTCACAGCTGTGCCTTGCTGGGGTGTGGTGTCAGGGTGTGGGTGGGCTCAGGGTCACCACTGCTCCTTTGATATCTCAGGCAAAAGCCTCAGCTGTGTGTGCTCAGACACTACTGGGGCAGGCTGCCATCATGCTACAGGACTGACTACTGCCACTGCTCTGACTAATTTCTTGGCCCTGATTAGGCTTGACTTACAAAGCTGTAGATTTACCTTACTATCTATGCTATAGTCTTATATATATATATCCCTACGTATAACTTAGGATATAATGTTTGAGCTAGAAATACCAAAGGAAATGTACAAAACTAACACAAATTTCAAAAGATTATTTCCACACTATCCACACTGTTAGCTTGTATAGTTAGATAAAATAATTAATATGAATTACTAGCCATGGCTGACACATTTCTTCTAACCTTATGCTTACTTAAAAAGATAACTTTGTAATTTTACAAAAAAAGCATCTCAGTGGTTCTAAGGGGTATTTAACACCTGTCTTAACAGTTTATTCAATTAGATTGTTACACTAAATAATTAATTTGTAGAATTAACCAGTAAATTTTATACAATTATTTAAGTGATCAATAGCTTGTCATACTAAGATATAAACAAAAGCACAGTATCTTTCTTTATACTTCGGTACTTTTCTCTGTTCGTGCTGATGTCTATATGTGTATTTGAAAAGAGGAATGTATGTTAGAAATATTTGCATGTATTAAAATTAATCTCTTTTAATACTATTTTTCCTCTCTGAAATAAAACTGTCTTAAGCAGACATTTATTATTTTCTTTGAAATGTCTATAATTTACCCAACAATGTTAGAATGGGAGGAACCTTCCTACAGAACTCTGTCAGAACATTTTGAAATTAGAAGCAAAAAGGTTGAGCACCTCTGCATGTATTTTTATGGATCATAATGGAAGATTTCACCCAGAACTCAATGAGCTGTGAAATATTCTAAATTATACTTTTGACAATACGTGGCTGCAGTGAATTCCACAAAGTTGTGTGATAACATTGGCGGTGCATTGTGCAAAATACTGGTTTTTTCTATATTGCATAATGCATGTCAGGAAGACTGGTACATGGTTCTTCCAGCCAGGTTAGGGAAAATGAGCCCATCATGCTTTGTACAGAATGCAATGTAGAGCTGTGAATCAGACTGAGCACACGACATCATTTCCAGCTCCTGATGAAGAAGAAGAAGAAGAGCCGAATGCTATGGGAAAGTGTTTTGTGCTCAACATGGCCCTGTGTGCTTAAGTGTTTGCCAATTTCTCCTAATCTTTTTAAAGATTACAGAATCTGGTTTTATTTTTGTTGATTTCTTACCATATTTTTCACTTCCTTTCATAAATTTCTCTACCTTTCTATAGTGATGACTTCAAAGAAATAAAAGGTTAGCATGCATCATTCTTTGGTAAGAAGTCATAACACTTTGTTTTTTCATGTATTTTCTGTTTTTCCTTGCAACTGTCTCAAATCAGAACAATTTCAAAAAAGCAGTTCTGGATATTTCCTGCCGCAGCTGTCATCTATGAAAACTCCGGAAATGTGACAATTAACATCCACAAGGAAAATTTCATTTTATGTAATTTATTCTGTTTTTAAGTGTAGGAGCAGTGATGAGAATAAATGTTTTGGTTCTCATGATATGGAATTGCCAAACCAGTCAATTAATTTTGTGCTTTTTTCTATGCCCACTATGACTTGCTATCATACAGTTTTTAAAAGACTGAAAACAATGTGTCAGCTGATTAAAAATTAACTTCATTCATGTCAAATATTCTCACTTGAAAAAATTTACTGTAAAATATATTAATGCACTTGACAATCTCAGGATTGTAAGAGAACATAGTAAATCTGTTCAACATCATGAAGATTTCTGTATCAAAGCAACAAAAAACCACAAGGAAATTAATTCTTTGGGACTTTAAATGTGATGTTTAAAAAAATTAATTTTTCCTATTAGAGAGCCTATTACTTTCTGAGCTTGCATTCAGTTGAAAAGGAAATATTGCCTCCATTACAGCTAGCAATATTCATAACAATATGGACATTGTCAAATGCTTTAATTATATTTAATAATACTTAAACCTCTGTTACTTTCATATGTTTTAATTGTGTCTGTAAAAATCTGTCGAGCTGCATAAGCTTGTAAAAATCTTTGCAAAGTGAAACTTCCATTTTCTTCAATAGCACCATTTTGCCAGCAGATACTAGTATTTAGGTTTCTAAGCCCAATGCAATTTAAATAATTGCTGAATACACAGGACCTTCACCCATCACCTTTTACTGTCTTTTAAGGATCTGGACAGGGAGAAAAACTTCTTATTACAACAAGGGAGTCAATATTCTTTGAGGTTTTTTTCATTACACCATAAGTTTATCCTTGTTTCCAATATACCTCACCTTTTTATCTAAAATAAAAAGTGACAAGCATTTATTTATAATATCAAGAACAAACACAGTACTCTTGATGTAGTGCAAGATTTTATAACTGCACAATTCATATATCCAGCCCTTTGATTTTAAAGTTATGTCACTACAGAGGTGTTGCACAGTCATTATCTTCTACTCACAAAACACAGGCAGGCATTTTGACCAGTTCTCTGTGGTTAAAAACGTAAAATTCTAACATAGCCTGTTGTGTAATAAGTGTGTTTGGAAAGACTCACAAGTATTTGAATGATGTATGGAAAAATGAAATTTTCCAGTGCTGTTGGATCTATTCTTGTAATCAAAGAGCAGCTTTTCACACTTTTTCCACTGTTCACTCCATTTTGTGTGTGGATAAAAGCCACACTTATTCCTTTGCAGTAGGTATAAAAAAGAGCCAAAATACACTGATATTAAACATTAAAGCAGAGATTAATTGGAACTCATTACTCCTTCCTTTTTAGTATTTTGTACATAATTCTATATTTCATGCTAAAACGCACAGCAATTCAAGACAGTTATATTTTCTAATGGAGAACCACCCTGCAGTTTCTGGGTTACCAGATGAAAACGAGCACACGTGGCTGGTGAGCTAAGTCTGAGCAGAGGTTTATATGCTACAGGCTGATGGTCTTTGTCAGTTCCAGAGATCAAATATCTCAAAAAACCCTACTCCTCATAGTATTGCCTTTTAGATTGGAAAGCTGAACAAGCATGAAGTTAATTCCTTTTCTGATAAATGCAGTACATAGATATGATTAACGATTGACCTTTTTTTCTCTTCGCCGTAAGCAGGTAAGGGTCGTCACAGATTGCCTGCACTCAATTTCAACCCCTCTTCCAGCAAAGTCTTATTAAGTTAGAACAAAACTTGATTGTAGTTTTCTGCATCCCAACAGGATTTCTATACATGAGTTGTGGAACGAAGTATTTTTCCTGAAATGTCATGGTAGACTTTTGACAAAACAAAAGAGAGCAACTACTGTCAATATCTTGACACACTCCTTTGGTTTGTCAATAGATTTTCAAGTTTTACTTGTAGCTTTTGTGGAACCAAAAAAGAAGAAAACAAACACAGCAAAAACTCCCAAGGACAGAATTTGATACATGTGACCCTTTGTCTGCCACAAAAAGTAATGTCAGAATAGATAGTCAGTAAAACAGCCAAGTCCCTGCTACAAGAGATTCTCCTTTCTTTTTCCTTTACATGGGCAGATGAAATTGTTTCAAAGGAGTGTACTCACAGACAGTTTAAACTATAAATAATGACGTGTCTGTTTAAAAAATGGGACTATTCAAGTTCCTTAGCACCATTTGATGATTTATTAGCAGTCTCTTTCAATTTCACCTTTTCTGCACCAAGTGACTTCAAAATCAAAAGTACCAGCATGCATCAATCTATAATATTCACAGTAAAGATATATTAGTAACTATATTTAGTAATGCCATGAGTTATTGGTTCATAGGGGTGAATAAATTGTTATCAAAGAGTGATTTCAAAAAATGTAAATCACAGTTACAATTATATATTCATATCACATCCTCTGAAACAGAAATAAAAGCAAAAGCTTTATTTTATTTCTTCTATCATGTACTAATGCTGTTCCATTTGTACCAGCTGCACCTGGTTACCACTGAAGACATTTTGTTGCCCTCCATCCCTTCACAGCTCATTAGCTGAAAACAGAGAGCAACTCTTGGGTCAGGAGTAGTCTGTGTGCCTTGCAGAGGAAGAAAGCCGAGACTGGAACAGGGTCCCATGGGGTCCCTGGGTCTATTTAAAGGCCACTGTAGTCTCTAGGCAGACAGCTCTACCATGGGTTCCAAAAGAGAATTTTCCCTCTGGTGGAAACACTAGGAGCTGTACAAAGTAGTCTCAGTGGCCATCACTTAGGTTGTCAACAGGCGTGTGCCAGGAATTAAAGCAATTCCATGAAAACAGAATTTTCTGGCACACTGCTGTCACAGTGTCTGACTGGTTCTCATGGAGCTTTTCTGAGGAACATTTGTGGAAGCTGTGTGAATACATCAGTGTTAAGTGGTATCATCTGCTGCTCTGGAGCGGCACCAATGGCAGCATCCACTGGCTCCTGAACACTTTTGTGCTTCAGGTTACCAGTTGTCTTAGACTGTGTTACAGTACATTGTAAAGTTGTATCCTCATTTTCAAATTCTAGTGTGCTTGTGTTTGGTGTCTACAAGAAATAGGTTCCCAACAGGTCAGATTTGCTATAGATTGGTTGGGTTCTGCAGCTTTGTTCAATTTTCTGTGTACTGTATGAGAGAGACCTCACAGGTATTTTATAAATGTAGGAGCTGAGAAGATGGTTGCATTATGCAATGAAAGCAAAGTATTCAGTAAAACTTCTATATATGGCCATATATATAGCCAAAACTGCTATAATGCCCTCTTCCCTCCCTTTTTTGTGTGTTTTCTTTGAAAATAGCATCTACACTTTCATTAACTTGACAATACTCGGGTACTGCATAGGAAGACAAAGCCACAGACAGTAACTGCTCCCCAGGAAACAAAAAGAGAACATTATATAGATCTTATGCTTTTTATAGAAATACTAGTTGAAGTACTAGGTTGAAGTACATCTAGTTGAAGTACTAGGTTGAGGATTTAGATAGGTTATTAAAGTATATGGACATTGGAACTATAAAGCATATTCTCCTGTTTTGCCTTTTCCCTACTTTTGGTTTATGTAGAATATGTAATTATTAAATAAGTGCTATTTAAGTCACAGAGGAAGAAAGTTAATTGGACACAGCATTGAAAACCATAGAACATATTGAAAACTTAATCTAAGGAGTTTCAAAGAAAATATTTATAATTTTAGGGCAAGTGAAAGAAGCCCAGTTGCAAATGAATAAAAATAACTGACCATTTCCCCAAAAGGCAAATATTTGGCAAAGCTGCACTGAGTAACAGAATTACACCATCATAGTTTTGTATCAAATTTCACATTTAAAGTTCACAAATTGGAAATTTTCCCTAAGCAAAATGTCAACTGAATCTTTTTCTTAAATGAAAGTGTGAATTAAGCTTCCTTGATGGGTACAGCTCTGAGAGCACCATAGGTACAGTGCCCTGACAGCGTGGGAGAGCAGTTTTTTATTTTAGCTCATCAAAATACTCTCTGCAGGGAGCCATTCTATTCCAGAGTATGGCAGCACTGTGAGAAGGAAAAGAGGTAGTGAATGAGACAAGGAAAAACGGGAAAAATAAATAAAGGTGATTGTGATGGGGTAGAACTGTTTCATTCAAGTGGATCGCAAAGCTTTTTTATTCAGCAGCCGTTCACTGAAAGCTGTAAGTCTGCAAGGTCTCTTAGCCAGGAAAATGGTTGGAGAAAAGCTGACCATACTGTATTGTAAATGTTTAATCAAAAGCAGAAGTTTCTTCCATACCTTTTAATACATATATATATAATGTGCATATATAAAACAACCCAACTGCACTTTTTCAGTTAAATTATAGTACATAAAACTGATTGTTTAATTGGAAAAGAGTCTATGTGTCTCCTTGATACATTTCCTCAACCTGTCCTGAAAAACAACCAATGAACTGAATCCCTCTGGTAATCATGGCAATAGTTTCACACTGGGAACAGAACACAAGGCTCCTCAGATCACACAAGAGGGCAAATTTTTCTCCTCACAATTTCAAACATTTCAGGGCATCACAAGGAGTACATAAATATTTGATAACAGTTACAAAAATCTAAATGTTCAGGATAGATAAAATTCATTCCCCACCTACAGGTATGCCTTCCAACTTATTCCCTCATTACTGATTACAAACATCTACTACAGTTCTTTTTTTAAAGACGTCTTCCAAAGACAGAAAATTTCCATTGAGAGGTACTCATCCTCCTTTTGAGAGTAAACAGATGCTTGACACATGATCATACAAGATACAATGTGCATCTAGAACAGAAATCTGAGAAGGAAACACAGAAAATCAAAGTAACGCTGACCAGAAAGATAAGACCAGAGCTCAGCTCTGCCATGTCTGGCCCAGCTGCGGCACGGGCAGGTGCCAGCTGGGCAAGTGGCCCACTTTTTTTTGTTTGAAGAACAGTTTTCCTGCTTTTTAAAGTTAGGCTTGCAGGCATGGCTAGCTAAATAATTTGTGAACAAGACTTTGCAGCAGTTCTGAGGACTAGACTGTGCTGCTGATTGGGATGTTCACAGCTCTTAGGGGCATGGTGAAAATTGCATGTGTAAGGGATGAATTTGTGCCCCAGGAATTTAAGATTAGAGCTGGACCAGGCAATAACCTTACCTTGATGCACTGAACCCTATTCCCAACAAAACATATCAGCCTGCTGCTCCAGTATTTGTTGGTATCTGGCTCAAAAAACACCCAACCACCCTCTGGGGCAGTGAGTGAACCTGCTCGGATCTAGAGGTGACCCCTGCAGCACTGACACCGCATCTTGAGTAGGTGACAATTCAGTGCCTCCAGCAGGAATTGTAGGCTGTGGCAAGGACCTACAGAGGTTGTGGGTGAAGACAGGCTGTCCTGCTGGTGAGGTGGGAAGGAATGCCCCAGTGTCAAACGCGCCATTGCAATGGAGCCCCAGAAGGGACCTTCTCCGGTCATGCAGAAACCTTCACACCAACCAACACAGTTTCATTTGTTTCCACCACTTTCTTACAACACAGACATGTCCCCCTTCCTCCCTCCCCCCAACCCCCAAACCCCCTCCATTCTGAACATATCGACAAAAGGAACAGCAAAATAAATAAATAAAGACTTAGCCTCCGCTTCGGGGACGCTGCCTCTCCAGGCTCCCGCATCGGCGGCGCCCCGGCTGGAGCTGGTAGGCATCAGTTTTCACGGCAAATGGTGGGTGCAGAGGGGGCCAGCAGCTCCCCGGTCCTGGCGGGAGGCTCCAGGCTCAGCTGTCCATGTCCAGCCCCCGGCTGTCATTGCACCAGCCCCGAGCCGTAGCTGAAGGCGTAGCTGCTGGCCAGAGACAGCGGCTGCTGGTGCTCCTCGCCCTGCTCCGACGGGTAGCTGGGAAATGTCTGCGCCCGGGACACCTTCGCTGAGCCGAGGTTGTGACCTGGAGGGGAGAGACATGAACACACAGGATGTAAGTCGGCTTTCAAGCTTTTCACCATGGACGCAGACTCCAGTGGATTAACTTCCTACTGTCCCACGGTGCCTGGAGAGCAGAGTTCCTTCATTGGGCCCTTCTGGGGCTGTGGAAGAGGGTATTCCCTGTGGCTGAGGGCACAAGTGGCTGTCAGATTCCCAGCCAAGGCAAAAAGGCCCCAGACCCAACTCAGCTATAATTTAGGGTCAGAAATATTTTTCAAAATTCCAGAGTGTCATATTTGTGTATTTTCTACTTAGTAAGTCTTAGTGATGTCAGTTAGAGCTCACAAATAACTAGTGCACATCTTCTTTTACCTGAAGTGCTGCCCATGAAGGTAATGCCAGGGGTTTTAAAGGGATTAGTCCCACAAATCCCACTTCATTTACTTACTGTCCTTTGAACATGACGCCAATTTGTCAGGTAAGCACAGCACCACTGTAATTCCAAAAGGAACTGGCGGTGAGATATGGTGCACATGGCAGAATACTGGTTGGGAGGAGGATGTCCCAGGATGTGTGCTTTTCCAGATGGGCTTGTGAATCTCATATAGCCATTGCTTTAATCAGCAAGATGGGAAACCACATGTGAAAAGCCAGTGATGAAACTCAGGCAACCCTGATGACCCAATTTTAAAACCTGATAGTTTTCCTACCTCATACTTCCTTTTGAAATTGAAATTTAATAAGTAACAAAAAACAAACTTCCAAAATGCCTATCTTCATGCAATGTATTTTTTTTTTTGGAAATAAATGTTGAAGCTTGGATTTATATATATTGAAGCTTGGATTTAAAGTGGTTTTACATAATGCTTTAAAAATATAATGATACACATTATCTGTAGGAATGCAAAATCATATTTTTATGTCAACCACAGAGATATTAAAGAATAGCTGCAATGGTACAGATTCAAATACTAAAGAATTCAGCTCATGTTGACATGTTTCAAAGCAGTTAGCAGCTGGCCCAGTAGTGCTGGAACCAAGGATGAAGTTCACCAGACTTGGGAACACTTTTCCTCACTTGCATTTGGAAAAATTTGACCATAACACGTTACTGACTTCCTCATGAAAAAAACCCCATGGCTCCCCCTGAACATGAGACTATCAGACCAATGGTGAGACCAAGAGAGAAAAATATCCAACAAAATGAAAAATAGAATAAAAAGTACATCTTAATGACACTGAAGACAATAAAAACAGACTCTGAATTCCCAGTGGCATGTTAATGATCATAAAATCAGTTTCACAGCACAAGCAAGCAGGATGATTTTTTTATGTGTATTTTTACTCTTCATTCATGGGGTTTTTTACTCTTCATTCATGGCTACCAAAACTTGACTGGGATGAAAGGTTGAAATGTTTTCTGCTTCAAGAAGCTTTTGCATCAAACTGAAGTAAAGTTTATGGTGACTGTGAGCTCTGAGCTACACAGTAGCTTATAATGTTTGTGAATAGTCTTAAAGGTTTTATTGCTTCAACCAACTTTTAACCATGATATTATATAAGGCCTTTATTAGTTTTTTACTTTTATTTGGGATTACATCACAATTACTATTACTTTATTTCTTAATGTAATGCAAACCTAAACATGAGAAGATGCATGATTCTAGATTTTAATTTTTTGTTGCAAATCTGTCGCATTTCCTTCTCAGGATGTAAGATCTTGTTTTCCTTTTACCCAGAAAAGAATTATGTCTTTTAAATGCCAGAAGGAGCTGCTAAACCAGGCACATGATTTCTTATGTAAAATGTGTCTCTTTCCAACTAATAAAGATAAAAAAAATATGGCGAGGTATAACTTTCCTTCATTCTCTTAATGTATTTTATCCAAAGAGTATAAAACAATCCTTGTGACAATGAGCACTTAGTCAAGAGACTTACTAACCACAGAGTTCCCTAAACTCAGGCCTATTTGCATCATCTGCTGTATCTTGTATAATTAATTTTAAATCCACTTTTGTACAATAGTGTAGCTTTACAGTGATGAAGAGTGCCCCTAATACACTAAATTCTAGCCACTAATTTCTAGCTAAGGAATTTAGGCAGTGTTCTAGAATGTAGAAGATGAATTTGAACCTATTAGGGTTAAAAAGGAAATTAAATTCAGGTCTTTCATTTCCAAAAGCTAACACATCCCTTGCTGCTCTTTAAAGGAAAATTTGTGGATTCTAAATGTCACAACAGGGCTAGTCTTTGCCATTCTGTAGCCAAAGAGTTTAAGGAGGAGAGTTCTTCTCTCCTAACTGCTAGGATATGTAGTGAAATAGAAGAGAGACAGATCAAAAAGATTAAGGCACACTTAACAGAGTCAGGAGGTCTAAGATGTCTGGTTGAGGTTCAAGCTGAACAGTATGACATCAATCTATGAAAATAATAACAAAAAGAGTAGAGGACATTGGTTCAAATGAAATGGGAGAGCTATGGGTAATAGAAATGTTAAAAGTTTGGAAAGAATGGATCTAGGCAATATATTTACTTTCAAGTTATATTTAAAAAAACCCTAACAATTAACTATGTTAATATACTTCAATAAATGAATAAGAAAATGATAATGGCAAAATAATAAAATAGTCAAAAAGGTTCCAAGTTGACTTAAGACTGCTAAGTAGTACATTTCCAAAATTTAGGGGACTTTTCAGCTTTTTGTTAAAATTCAGCATATCCCACACTGGAACTTCTATATTACAATAAATCCTTCTATTTTCATTCCTAAATATTATTTTAAGATTCATAAAACTGATCAGTCTTATGGAGCTCTAGGTACTGCAGTGTCTCCAAAGTTACACTTTATGTCAGCAGTAAGGATTTTGAAACTAAAGATACAGGTAAAGTTTTTGCAGTGTGAAGGATTAAAGTTTCACAGCTTTCTAAGTTTCCTGCTTCAGTCACATTTGGGCCTTAAAAGGTTAGGAGAGAATAAGAATAAGAATAAGAATAAGAATAAGAATAAGAATAAGAATAAGAATAAGAATAAGAATAAGAATAAGAAT
>JAYDZK010000113.1:95964619-95975763 GCA_034509185.1 Euphonia xanthogaster
TTTACTCTCAGGATTATAGAATGCAATGAAGCTGCAGTCCAAAGCAATTAGGTATGAATGATCCATCAAGAAAATTTAATGTAACTCAGTAAATTACATTAAATTAGATTTTTCCTGATCTTAATTATGTTGGAAGCAGAGGAAGTATACACAAGGATCTTATTTCATGGCATGGTGCTTATTTATAACAATTCTTTAGAGGAAAAACCCAATGGTTTCCTAGTAACAGCAGTGACTGATGTACATATAAGCAGATCGATCACAACTTCTGAGAGAAAACTTGCAGTACTAAGCTAAATGAAAAGGAAAAAAAAAAAAAAGATAAGAGATCCAGGGATAAGCTTTAAAATCTCCCTTACTGCTGCTAATTGGGAGATGTTTCTGTTTCAGATTCAGAATCCAAATTCTTAACCAGAAGGCAGGTGCCAACCATTTTTCTTTTCTAAATGAAATAAAGGTCACTCTATTCTTTTCAAATACAAGAATTCAAGTGATTCTCATCTGATGTTCATTGGTTAGAGCACTCATCTCTGATGTACAAGTCCTGTGTTAAAATTCCCCTCTGCCTCTGGGTAAGGTTCAACATTACACTTTCTGTGGAAAATAGCTGAAAACGTTCCCTTTCTGCTCTGCACTGACACTGCTGCTCACTGTCCCTCAGTTGAGCCATTGAGACTGCAAAGCTGCTTTGTAGACTAAAGCACTTTGGTCATCTGGTTTGCAAGAGCCCTACAAATCTCTGTACTGGCAAAGCTGAGGAGCAGGAACAAGCAGCCAAGGGGAAGAGATGGCTGTTTTTTTCTCAGGCTGGTTTCCCTGCCAGATGGTTTGTTTGGCAAATGATGACCCGTGAGCAATGTGCCACCAAACGCGGGGGAGCGCCATCGCCACCAGACTGCTCACAGCTCTGATGCAGGAGCACTTTCGAAATCCCGTGACAAAGCTTTTCCCATACAAGATCTAATATAAGTTTATGTTTCTGCAGTGATTAAAAATTAATAGAACCAGAGGCTCCTGTGTTTCAGCTTCTGATGCAGGCCTTTAATTACTTTATATGAGATAGCCATTAGGTAAAAATAAAGACATTTGCAGCTGCACAGCAAGCTTTCATCTGGGATTTCTTAACCTCTGAACAGATGACTTTACAAACAAAAGTATGTACTTCTAATGCATTTCTATTTTTCTAGATAAAAATAATAAATTTATTTTTGAAAATAAAATTTGGTATTTCCATTTCCAAGATTATGAGCACAAAATTGAAGTCATTAAATTAAAGCCAATTGGATATCTTTACTAGTATTGTGTTTTGTATTTGGGAGTCTCTGCGACTTAATGATTGCAAGAGTTCTGCAGTTGCTACAACTGTTTCTATAAATGCTATAGAAAAACATGTGTGCTCAAAAGAAATTTCTATGAATCAATCAGTGCAAGCTAAGAATAAATGAAGTGAATCAATTTTTTCTTTGTAAAGCAGTTGTTTCTTTTTAGAAATATTAATTGTAAAATTTTATTGTTCACAGTAAACAGAACCGTCTGGGAAGCAGGAAAACAGAGATGATGAGATTTTATCGTTGCACAACAGGATAGTGCAAGAAGGTGGAAAAAACCCAATTAGCTAACAGATGTTTCAAGAATGAAACATTAGTAAGAAGGAGTTAGCTCTATGTTGTTTCCTCACACAATTCTCACTGGACTAAATGCAAGTCTTGAGCCAGAAAAGTTCCCAAAACTAGTACCAGTCTTTAATCTAGATGTGAATTCTCCAAGGACTTCCCCAACAGCAGTGAAAGCTCATATTTATACCAGAGGAGGCCCAGAGATTGTACTGAGGATGTTGTTTGAATGGGAAAGCTTGTCTCAAAGTGATTCAGCCTCTGATATTCTTTGCAGCATTTTTGATAGGACACAGGACAAAGTGGAAAAGGCAATGTAGCTATGCACTGAAATCCCACTAGGGAAAATTAAACTCTTACTGAAAAGAACTAAATTTTTATGACTGCTTATTTCAGATGGAAGCTTTTATCCTCTAAGAGCTTTTGTTGTAAAGAAAGAGACTTCATATTTTATTCTGGATAAAGAAAAAACATTTCTCCAAAACCCCCCCTACTTCGGTCTCAAATCAGTTAAGTGGCTATTATTGCATCAAAAAGGATACTTTCATTTAAGGCAGAAAATAAATGATTGCTGCTATCCTATTTATAAATTGATACTGGTTAAAATTCTGCCAAGTCTCTGTATTGAATATACAGTGTCTTCTATTGAGCTACTGATGACAAAGCAGCTTTTCCTTTTCTGCTGTTAGATGATTGGAATAACTAAAGCAAAGTTTCATAGCAGGACAAACTGCTACAAAGCAAAACATTTATTTTGCAGTAATGATGCAGTTGGATTGGAAGGGCATTAATTGGTACAGCAATTATTATGCTGTCACTCACAAAAAGATGCAATGGAAGGCAGCAGATGGAAACTGAAAAACAGCATAAACTACATTACAGCATATTGATTTCCATATACTTATTGAAAGTGAAACTGTAGGCCTGTTTCAGTTCCAAATAAAGAAATACAAATTTTCCTTTGAATTTAACTGCAGTTGGAATAAAAACTCCAGGGAACACAGCTGGGCTCCAACTCCCATGTATTCTAAAATAATTTTGGATTTAATTCCATTAGATACATATAACTTTCTGAAAGGAGAAAGAATATAAAAAACCTAATTTTTGGGAAAGATTTTTAAGAAAATGGTTTAGTTTGTTTATTATAAATACTTTTGAATAAAACTAATTTAAAATGAAAATAAAATACATAGGAAATATATGAAGAGAATGAATGACAAATCCCCCCCTTTCAAAATATTTATTTTCCATTCTTAATTGCAAAATAGTTTCATTTTCCTCAGAATTTGAAATAAAAATAGTAACTTTTAAACTGTACAGCATCAAGATTAGTAAGTACCTGAGTAGAGACACATTTGTTACAGAGCCATATCACCTTCCAGAATTGGAAGACTAGTATTTAACTTAAAAGTCTTCAGCATTGTCATCAAGTCCTCCTCAAGAAAAGAAGGAGCTTTAGATATGCATGCAGAAGAGACTGCAGGATTGCCAGTTTAAGACCAGTACATTTACAATATGCTGATTTCCAACATTCCAATTTTGGCACAATAATGCTGGAGTTTTGTGAAGAGCATGTCTACATATCAATATTT
Source organism: Euphonia xanthogaster (assembly GCA_034509185.1). Classification (NCBI taxonomy): domain Eukaryota; kingdom Metazoa; phylum Chordata; class Aves; order Passeriformes; family Fringillidae; genus Euphonia; species Euphonia xanthogaster. The sequence goes on from JAYDZK010000113.1 coordinate 95,967,825, forward strand.
TGAAACACAAAAAAATTGTTTCAATACCTCTAATGTGAATTGCTTGTAAATATTATTCTCAGGAAAAACAAGCATTATTTCATCTGTATCCCTACCTAAAATAGCAGGTATTTAAAAGCATTTATCAGGTATTTATCTAAAAGCATTTAGCAGGTATTTATCTTGAAATGTGTAATTAAAGCCAGTGTATTGACTGAAGCCCAGGTTGGCTTAATCGCTGCTGTGTTTTTCTGGAAAGTGTTTTTAAATACTTGCTGTCCTGATGCACTTAACCTGTGAATCACCTGCTTAGACTATCACAAATTGATGTAGCTCCTGTGGTAGAAATATTAGAACATCAATCACATCTTTCTCAAAAATGAGTAGGTTTAGCTTGCTGTCTACTTTTAATTGGTTTCCATTAAGATTTTTTTTTCCTAATAATGCATTTAGGTGTGTTTATAAAGGGAGGAGACATATATAAATACCTACTACCTAACATCTCCACCCAGGGCAGGGAAAAGAAAATTATTTACACATCTCCAATAGTCTTTATTATCTATTACCCAATAGTCTTTTCCATTTTGGCTCATGTTTCTGCTGCCAAAATCGGACACATATTTGGAAAACTGATCTATTTTACATATGATATCTCTTTGACTGGTGCTCTTCTATTTATTATCTGTAACTGTAGGCCTGAGTGCCTGAATTTCAAGGAGATTAAGTAAAATAAACGGGAGCAGCAATTTTTGTAGTTTTGTGCTCTGAGCCAATGTGCAGGTAAGCATAATAAGCTTGTAGTTAGCTTTCTTATATTGTTTTCAGTGTAAAGACCACACCAGTCCGTGCAGAGATTAATTCATTTTGTCTTTGCAGCTTTTTGCACTTGTGCTAATGTTGGAGTACTAAACCAGCCCCCTCTCACCCTCTGTCCTGAGTCCAGCTCTTTAACTATGCCAACACAGTCGAAAAAGGTTCAATCATGCTCCCACTTGACACAAAATTAGGCTAAGGTCCAAATCTGCCACAAAACAAACATCATTTTCCAGCTGAAGACTCCCAAAAATAAGGATTTCTGCATTTTGTTTCATGGATTCTATAGAAGTGAAATTTTCTGCAGTGATAATTTGAATTTTTAGTTTATTGATTTAAAAGTATTTTTCAGGGAACCCTGATAACCTCGCATTAGGCAGCCTCATCTTGCAACCCAAACTTTTCTGCAATACAATGAAATACTTTCCTCTCAGTCATTTTACTTGTGAGAGAAAAAAAATCCCTTATTTTTTAAAAAATCAGTTAAAGAAAGTATTGAGCTGCTCTTCCTGACTTGCACCAAGTTAGGAGAGTTGCAGGTTTCCCTGAACCATTACACAGATGATCCAAAATGTGTGTGTATGGAGAAGTTACTATGGTCAAAGATTTTGTTTTGGACTGAAAGATACAGGCATCACGACCTTGAGGAAAAGCTTTTGAGAGGAAATGTGGGCAGTTTAGCACTAAAATGTAACAAAATGCCAGGAAGTTAATTAACAGCAAATAAAATCTTGAATGAGTGCCCTAACAAAGCTACCTGAAAAGGCTGAGAACTTTGTCCAAGGTGGCCTAATTTATTCTTTAAACCACAGGCTCAGTCAGCCAGAAACTAATATAAAACCTAATATAAAACATCTCCACAGAAGTTGTAAAATCAAGGTTCATAATGAGAATACTAGCTGTTTCTGAACTTGTGCCTGTGCCAAGTAAATTTATTTGGTTCACCACAAAAGTAAACAAAGACTAAGCATTCTTATACATAATGCATATAGTTTCACTTTCCTATTCAAGCTCAAAACTCATTGAACTTTTTAGAACAGAAACTTCAAAAAGCAGACATTCCATGTTGATAATACTAAGGAAAAAAAAAAAGGTAGAGGAGAAATTTCTGCAAGTGACAATTTCCTTCACTCCAAGGAACATTTGATGAGATCCAATTGCAAAACGCAAGAAATAACAAGAAAATAATGCTCTGATTCTAAGTGCATATGGGAAAGGCTAAAATGGGGGGAGGAGACAAGAGCTAGGGAAATTATTTTAGTGTTTACTTTGTATAATGGAGACATAACAAACCAAAAAAAGAAAATACTCTGAAAAATTAACCTGCTCCTGGAATAAATGAAAAGCAGTTAGAAGATAAAGCTTCTGAAAAAAAACCCCAAATGTGAAGGATAGATAAAATAGTGTGGACTGAGTTACCTTTTCTTAAATAATTTCCTACCATGTCCAAGTAGGTAGAGCTCCACACTTGGCTATCTGCTTTTGACTCTTGGGTAGAGCATGAAGTCATTATGACAGCCAACTGATGGTAGATCTCTGGGCAGAAATTGGAGTATAATTTTATTTTACATCCTTGCAAAGTACATGTACCAGAATAATTTAATGCTGGTAGCTATGTGTGTAGTGTAATCATCCTGGTTTACCAATTTGTTAGCTCAGTGTTCACTTTTCCCTTCCTCAAAATGTTGTGGCGTTTTTACAGCCAAACTAAATGCCCCTTTAAAAGAGAGATTTTATCAGATAGATTTTTAAAAAATCAATGCCTAAATCTATCACTGATGTAACAGAAAGCATCTTACTGAAAAATTCAACGTAAAAATGCAAATTTATACATTGCATATCACTTTGATGATAGGAATATGTCGCTGTTAAATATTTATTGCATTTCAAATCATGTTGACATTTCCCCTTGGATAAACTATTCCAGAAAACTCTATACAGGCCTGATGAAATTTAACTGATACTACAGAGATGGAGTGAAACAGTGAAATTCTAATTTAATATTAGAATATCTAAAGCAAAATAAAGGAAAAAATTACTTACATCCATAAAAAGTGTGTAGTGTGGAGACAGTATATTGCCTTTGAAAAGGGGGTACTATTGCAGGTACTATTGATTGAATAGTACTGTTTAATCTTGTGGCTGTTATAATTCTGCTGATCTTTATATTGACCAATATTTCCTGGACTGGTAGTATTTTCATTATAAACACTCCATTCACAAAGATTTATCACTAGCCTATAAAAAATATTGCCATAAAATGAAACTCAGCACATAAGGTCTGAGAACACAGGCAGAGAGCAAATTTGGTCTGACAGGATGGAGGGAATATGTTTTTCACCACATTTTATGTAAGTAAAATACAGCCTTGATTGGAAAAAAAATTAAAAAATAGAGAAAAATTGGCAGGCAGTAGCTTACTTTGCTTAACACAGGGAAAAATCGGGATTAAGGATTTATGCCAGCTGAAATGGATATCTATTCTACAAAAACTACATTTAAAAGAAAATTTTATTATGTGAGTAGAACATGAGAACTAAACACATATAAAACAAAAGTCTAAGACATGCAGGTGGTTCATCTGAGCCCTCCCTTTTGCACTCCCAGCCAGTTTCTTTGCACACCTGAAGAGCCAGGGATATAAGGAGATTAATGCTAGCAAAACTAAGCCTTATCAAAAACAAAGACACAAAAAAGGCAAATCAAATTGCAAAACATGTTTTATGCATGTTTGGTTTCCACTGTGGGGTCAGATCTGCTCCACTTCTGGGCTGTTCAAAGAGGCAGGAATGCCTGGCTGTTGGAAATGGTTCTGAGGTCTAACAGGGCCATCATTTTAGCATCAGCTGTGCCTGAGATTACCTCAGCAAATGGTTGCACTGCAGATTCAGTACCGTTTGAGCCATGCTAGAGCTTCTCACTGCACAAAAGCAGCAGAATTCGTCATCTGTTTTTTGGTCATTTTCCTCTACCTCTGTTACAAACCTCAGAGTCATCCCATTATCCCACTTCCACTGAAGGAAGTTCCCTGAGGACAAAGTGCCATTCAAACTGCAGACAATGTCGTCTAAGAGCAGGAAAAAGTCGTGGACTCTGGTAAAATGCCTTTCCTTCAAGGAACTTTGTATTTATGTTGTAACACAGGTAATTAGCCTTGCTTGTGTGTATTTTGCTGGGAAGAGAAGGAGGAGGGTGGTTTGTGGGAGATAAAAAACACCTTTCCCAGTTTGATAAAATGAGCTTTTTAAACTGTCTAAAGATTTTCCATTTTTTTTCTGCCACCAATGAGAAAAAATCAGAAAAGTTCTCACACTAATATATGCAGGGATGAAACACAGTTTTCAGAACTTCAATCTTTCAAAATCTACTTTTTTACCCATATATTAAAAACATTTATTAAACAAGTTGTTATTCAGATTTGGGGTCTCTGTGAAATAATATTCTATGAAATTGTCCTTAGAAGTATTCTTTAGAAGACCTTAATGTTATTTCAAGCTGAAACTAGATGCCATCTAAAAGCGAAATATTGTATTAGCTGATAATTAGCTCCCTGGAAATGTTAAAAAGTTTCCTGAAACACTTGAAGGCAGGAAGACACACCTCTCCAGCAATTCTAAAGGAGAAAGGATTTTTGGTTTTTTTTAGGGCACAATTTGAATTTATAGACTGTCCTTAATAAGACTTGAGACAGCAGGCACAGTACACAAAAAATACAGAAATGGATCTTATGACATGCATTTGAGGTATATTTTGCGGTGTTTGGTAGTAGCCATTGCAAGTGGTTGAACAATTTATGAAATGGATGGAATAAAGGAAATGTTTCTGTCTGTACTGAGAGTAACAGCACTCTGAGTTCTTTTGTTCCTTGCAGAGATTGCATATATAAAATATGTGGCAATAAGGCAGTTCACAGAGACGAAACAAATTATTTTCCTCTATAATTTATTCTCTAAAATAAAGAAGTTTATTGATTTTTAGATTATAGAAGTTTAATTGGAATAAAGTAGATGTCTAAAACATCAATGAAGCACTCAGGAAAGTTAATCCATTTTTCATGACTCTATAAATAATTTCTTCTAGCTGTAAAAGCCTTCAATTACCCACCAGGAAATCAAAAACAATGGCTCTAATTCACTGAGGGACGCAAGTGATGTTATTTTGCTTTTTTTTTCCCCGAAAGGGAATTCAGTGTGAACAAACTGTGCCATTTTTATCACACTTGTGTAAAAGTAGAGGAAATGAGTGGAGGTAAATCTGGTAAGGGGCATCAAGGAACTTGATCTGCTTGTTTCTGGAGATGGGAGGAATCCCTTTCCCTTTTTCAGACAACAGAAGAAACAGCTTCAACCGAGGTACGTACTTCCACACTCATCTCCCCTCCACAATAAGCAAATAAACAGAATATGAAAACCAATGATAATAGTAAAAAACACTGAAAGTACCACCCACGTGCCTTCCCTGGAAGATCATTATTAAAATTGTAAATATTCTGTCCTGTGTTTTGCTTTTTTACATTCCCTAACTGAGGATGGTTTTTTTGTTAGCATTCCTTTAGTGGCCTCACAAATCACAGAAGCTGTTTGAGCAGCTCAGCAGCAGTCCCTTCAAAAGATTTCCTTAATTTCAGCTGCTGGGAAATGAGTCCTGACAAACACAATGGAATGATCTGCTGAAGCAGGAAGGGGTAGAGAACTATCACCTCCTAAATGACATTCATCCTGTCCTCTCTCACTGCCTGTTAGTTAAGCGTTACTAAGGCAAGCCAGGAAATGACAAAAAAGTGTGCCCACAGCACAAGACAATAAGCAGCAATCATATCAGAACATGACATGTACAAAGCAATTACACTTCCTACAGACTCTTGGAGAAAAGAGTGTGACATCAAAGCAAGGCACTTTACTGATGGTGATTTTGCCATTGGCTTTAACTGGAAAGAACTGTAACACAGATTGTAAATTCATTATGATTGTCTGCAGTTGTAGCACACAGGTAAGGGATGCTGAGGTGAACAAAGAGGAATTAATCTCTCAGAAGGGTTGAATGCTTCAGATATTGGTGCTTGGTAGCAGTTTAGCTAACAGCAAGGCGGATAGCATGGAGCCATCAGCAGTAGAAAGGAAAGAAAAGTAATATAGAGGATCCACTTCACAGTTCCTGAATGAAATCTCTGGAATTTTTTACATGTGGCTAGACCATCCAGTGCTCCAGTCATTTTCAGCTATTGGTGGTCACACAGTGGCATGTGAAATCCAGAAACTGCAGCTCAGACACAAAAGAGATTCAAACCAGCTTCTGCCACCACGGCTTGCTGCCTTCTGTGCCATTATTTTTCCTTTCAGTGCCTATTATAGCAGAGCAGCACATAATGTGGAAGCATACAGTATGAGACAGTATTCCTGAGTTATGGTTCTACTTCTCCATGAACACTGCAAAAATCATTACCTGGCATGTAAATTTTTGGGTTTACTAGTACAGCTCTAAAAGGAGGGAAGTAAATAATAGAATACAAGTAGCTTTCGGGCTGGACAAAGAAATGGGAATTTAGAGAGCTGAAAATCAGCTGTGGTTTAAAAGGAAGTTAAAGTATGAATTCAGCAGAAATGACAACTCTGCAGGTACCATACCTGGTGAAACAGGATATCATACTTTTACACTAAGGCAAAACGGCAGCTTGCAAAACTGTGCTGTATAAGGTACCAGCTTCAGGTTGTAAGAAAAAAGCCAAAATAAAATTAAACATAGATATTTTCTCTATTTTAAGAGTACAATTTAAAGGGAAACAACTAATAAAACAAATTAAAAAAAAACCCCAAACAAATAAAAAATAAAAACCCAAACAAATAAAAAATCCCCAACCCCCCTAAAAAACAATTTCATAAACCAAATTACTTTTACAAGTTTTTCCAATTTATGTCTTCATAGCGTACTCCTCCCTGGAGCAATAATAATTAAAAATTAGAAATTGTGAGGACTTTTACTCACTACTTTTTATACAGAACAAACAGTAATGTGTGCTCCTTAGCTGAGTCCTCAGGCTGAGGTGTGAGATAACTCTTATAGAACAGGTATGCTATTAACAAAATATAGATAGGTATTTTTTCCACAACCAGAAAAAGAACTAAAATCTTTTATGTTATAGCTCACATCAGTGATGACTGCACTATCCTGATTATTCAGGACACTGATTCTGCATCACAAAATTACCAGATTTACATCCTATTGCCAGAACTTGTAGTTAAAATAATTTTCTTTATATAGTGTTGCAGCTGCAGACATGAGCACCACTAAAACACAGAAGAGGGAGCATTCTGTGATTCTTGGAGAGCTTTGTCTCTCACATGATCTTTGCATTCTTTTAAGATTTTATATTTTCCTTCATAAGTGGGAGAATGGGATCCAGTTAGTTACTTCCACTTATGTCTCTTTGCCATGAATATTTAATGAAACACAGAAATGGCTATAGAAGCCTCTAAAGCAGCTCAGAAATTGAGGTATTACCTCAAAATGTCTGCCAGTCAGTACAACAATACCTGGCTTCATAAATGCACTTCGAAAAAACAAAATGAAACAAGCATTTTTTGCCTTTTGAGAACAACCATATACTAACAAAGGACATTTTTTGGGATGTGAAATCTGTCTGTCCATTTACCTTAGAGGATAATCTGGAACTGAATTCAAAATGTGACTGGGGAGCTATCTAAATTTTAGAAGATATTCAGACCTGCTTCTGAGGGCTGTGAACCATATGCTTTGTGCCTATAAATGTGTTTCTCAGACAATACCATGGGATTTCCATTGAAGCAATGAGCAAGGGGAAATCCAATTTTTATGTCTTTGGTAGAATGACTAAATAGCAATGACTCAGGCAACTGGACAGTCATGATCCATTATAGACCCATCCTATCCCTACTAAATTGTTACTTTAAGAGCAAAAATGAGGAAGCATTAGCAGCAAGGAACACAAAATGCAGTGTTGCTGTTTGTACCGACCAGCTATTATTTGTCTTCATTTAAAAAATTAATTGCCTTGAAAAAGCAGCAGAGATGTATTACAATATCTTGAATTTCCTCCCCCCCAAAAGCAAAGAAAAAGAAAAGAAAAGAAAAGAAAAGAAAAGAAAAGAAAAGAAAAGAAAAGAAAAATCGG
>JAYDZK010000113.1:95975889-95992802 GCA_034509185.1 Euphonia xanthogaster
AAAGAAAAGAAAAGAAAAGAAAAGAAAAGAAAAGAAAAGAAAAGAAAAGAAAAGAAAAGAAAAAAAAAGAAAAGAAATAAGAAAAAAGAAAAAAAAAGAAAAAAGACAAAAGAAGAAAAAAGACAAAAGAAGAAAAAAGAAAAAAGAAAAAAGAAAAAAGAAAAAAGAAAAAAGAAAAAAGAAAGAAAAAAAAAAGAAAAAAAGAAAAAAAGAAAAAAGAAAAGGAGGAAAACCTCTACAGGACATGCTGTTTTATGTGACAGCACCTTTGGAAGAAGTGGGTTGGGGGAAAAGGAAGCATTACCTTAGTATTTTAACTTTGAACTGAGTAAAGCAGGCAAATAACATTCTTTGCTAAGTTTAAGAACAGTGGCACCATCTGACAGAAAGCTTTTCCTCCTTTCCTCAAAGTAGAATTCAGTTTTTGATTTACTGAGTATCACCTTTTGATCAAAGACTTTACATCTACTGAAGTCACTTCTGTGATTTCACACAAAATCCTTTCCAGTTATTTTGATGCCCTATTTTTGCCTCACAAGAGCCTAATATGCACATATCTTTAACTTACCACCTAGAAGCTATGAAACCAGTGAGAATAATTTCAAATTATGATCAATATGAAGTCACTAAGACGGTCTGCCCCTTGCTCAATCCCCCTGTGATGTAGTAGGAATAGGGCTGGGAGGATTCCAGCTTTCTAATCTTTCTGCCTGGAATGCCATGCAGAGGGTAAAGCTCTCACTTCATTATTCTGCAGTAAGAGCAATCACTGGGCTACCTGCTTTGTGTTCAAAGGTAAAAGCACATGGATGGAGTACAGTCCTTTTCTAGTGACAAAAGGGAGCACCTCTTCAAACAGAGCCTCTTTTATTTTCCTCCCATTAGCATCATCTTGTAATGGCTCTAACTCCTGCCTGACTAGAAACAACTAGAAAGCAGAGCTATTACAGTAGGACTTGTCTGCAAATTAAATGACATTAAATGTACATTTCCAAAGAGAGGCAGACTTTGTGATGATTTTTTCAAATCATGATGGCTGACAGAAAGAATTTATTCAAATTTTGTTTCCCGTGTCTCTCTAAATTCTGCTATTTAATTTATTTTTGTCACTATAAACAACATTTAATATTATATATTAAGTTAGGAAGGTTGCTTTTGTTTTTAGAAAAAACTAAACAGCAAATAACAAAACAACCTAACCACCCACCCCCACAAATATTATTTGCAGATGAGAGTCTTTTTACAAATAATTTTAATTTGATAAAAGATAAAAAAGACATATAGTTGACTTTATACAATTTTGAGAAATATTAATTATTATTAAATTTAAATATTATTTTAATTTAAAAAATTAAATATTGTTAAGCAATAGATGGTGGAAAACCTTTTGATGGTTTTACCTTGATCAGATATAAAAGTTATACCTTGATCAGATATAACTTTTCTAAGGCTTCCTAAAACCCCCATTTCCCTATTTCCATATCATGTTTTTTAAGTTCATCAGCAATATCATGCATAAATGTTTTTCATTAAGCATTAGAGAGTGATTTGCAGAAAATGCAAGATCTAATGTCACAAATGTTAAAAATATTGTAGTAGATCTTGAATGTTTTTGAAGTTTACTATTTCATTATTTTTTATCATAGAAGGTAGGATTTATTTCTTGGTTGGATTATTTCATATACCTACAATGTCTCAGGTAAAAAAACCCTTCTTTCTGTACTATGTGTTCCTCAAGAGCCCATACATTTAAAAGGGGACTTGATAAAAAAGGATGCTTTATAGAGCATACACTAAATATTATTGAGGGAAATGAAGAGAAATATATGGAAGTATAGCAAGCTGTGACACACCGTTAACTATTTTATCACCTGTAATGTGTCTTGCTGGACTCCTTTGGCTGTTTACCTGTCTTAGAAACTCTAAATAAATCCATTTTTTAAAACTGGTGCTTTATCAGCTGGAATGCCATTGCTGCTTAAAAGATTTTAATATCTCAGCTCCATTTATCACAGCTGCTGTCATGTCACAGCACTTAGCAGAACGTCCCACTGTCACATGAGAAGTTAGCACACCTGCTGAAAACTGTGAATATTAATTGACTGTATCACAATGCAAGTTTTTTTCATGCACCAGAAAAGTGTATAATTTGGATGTAAAGCATCTGGATGAGAACGACCTGGTCTGACCTAAAAACTGGAATTTTTTTTCCCCCAAGAGATTTAATTTCCTGATAAAACAATACTCAATTATATTTCACATTCAGTTGTACTTTTTGCCAGACTGAGTTTTGCTGAGAAATAATTAGTCAAAATCCTTCTCTTGTTTAAACATTCCTGATGCACTGAATTACTTTTTTTTCCTCCCACCACCAAAACAACACTGAAGCAGAGCACAGCTTTTTGTGCACACAGGCATCACTCCAAGCTCCGTCACTGTCCAGATATCAGCTGCAGACACGCAAATTCACCTCCTTCAGGGGATTGGTCCTAAATGCCACCAAAATGACTTTGTGCTTTGAAAGAAAAAGCTGATTGAGGCCCCAACACCTTGGTCCACCGCCAGGGATGGCTCAGAGCCTCATGGTGCTGCAGCCACACCTCAGGACCCTGTGTGTTCTGGGGTCTCTTGTGCGCAGCGCGACAGCCGAGTACGGGGCCAGCAGCATAAAAAACCTCCTCGGCCTCATTCAGTAATTGGGGATCTGGCTGCGGCTTCCCAGAGCTGCAGCCAGTTTTCCTTACACTGTCCACTGCCCAGATAATTGGTGTGACATTTCATTTCTCCCTTCGCCAGGAGAAGACACTCGGGCAGAAAGTTCTCTCTTCCAGCCCGTGCCTCCAGCCCCGAGCAAAAAGGGCAATTATGTTTCATAGTTCAGAGGCTGACACCTTTTCCAGGCTGGTCAGGAGCAACCTTCCCCTTCTCTATCACCCTGCTGACAATGAGACACCATAGAAAAAGAGACCGAATGTGTTTCCTGCAAATTCATGCTGTTAGGTAGTTATATGCAGAAAAAAGCCTGCCAGTTGGATAATTAGGGATGATGCCTGTGGTGCCGTTCCTTCCTGGCCATTTTGATGCCTAAGCAGAATTTCTTGCCAAATACATGGCCCGTAGGTTTAAATATTTCAGATAAACCAGTGGATTAATACCGACCTCCTAGATTAGAAATTGTAGCTCTGTTTGCTGTTTCTCCCTTTGTCATTTTTTGCTCTTTGTTAGTCCTTGGGGAATGGGACAACTTATATCACTGCATTTCAGTTTCATATTTTGGTTTGTATCTTGAATTTCTGAGAATTTTCATCTCTCTTTCACTTTAGGAGAATCTCTATATTTGAATAAAAATGTAAAGGACTACAGAAATTCTGAAAACAGAGTTAAAATATGAAACACAAAAAGTTATTTTAACATGAGATTTAACTCACAATAAGATTTGTTGGACGTGAAAATGCCATAGTATTCCTTTTTTTAGCATTCACTGGCTGCAACAGAAAAAAAAAGATTACATCTTCAACAAGACAACAGATTCAACCCAAGTAAGAAACAGGAAAATTGTTCCAACTGAGCATTTTTACAGTCAAGACATCATAAGAGTGATGTGATGAAATTAAATAAATAAGTAGGAGTTAAGAGTACCAACTTTATGGGAGCTGCTGCAGTATTGTCTTTCATGCACAGCTTCCGTCAAGTAAGGAAAAAAGAACTAAGGGGAAAGGCTTTACCCTGTAAGCTATTATAAAATGTACAAAGACAAGCTACATTCACCAGAGGCCAACCCGGCACTTTCCACCATAGTAAATGTTCTGTTTTATAAATATTTATATATCTATAAGCCAGCTATAGTCAGATTCTCCAAAGCTCATAAACAGAACAGCAACAAACATGGCAGCTAAGCTATTTCCAAGTGAAACAAATTGAGAGCATCTCAGAATAAAAAGAAAGACCAATAGGAAATGCCTCTAAGGTTTAAAACAGCACAGCAGCATTTAAAGCCTTTATTTTCTTTATTGTTGCAGATATCTGTAAGAACAGATGGTTTCAAAAAGATGTGTTTCCATTTAGGCTTCTGCTGTACTGTATTTAGGGGAATGCATAGTCACAAGACATATGCCACCTGGCTTTGAGCTGTGATTCGTTCAGCTGCAGAACTGTATTAGGTGAAAACCTTTTGCAACACTGAAGAGGTTGCTGGAATTTCGTAGGAATAACAGTCCTGCAGTTTGAAGCATTCTACGCTGCTTCAGGAAGAATAACTATACCTGATATTGTGTGCAGAAGAAAAAGTAAGGAAGAAGAAAGAGTAAGTGGTTCTTGTAGATTGAGGGAGTAGCTTGTAACATTGACGAAGACCAGGGAAAAAAATCTCACAGTCCATATAAGCAGTGAGAAGAAATGAGCTCATAAGCTCATGAAATCTAGTCCCTGAAGTCTCATCTCTAACCACATACCTAATGCACGATCCATAAAAGTTACTTCTTTTCTTCTGAAAACATACACTTCAAATGCAAATGTAAGAGAATGCAAAAGCTCTGAAAACAAAGTTAAAAAATTGATTACACAAAGATATTTTAACCTATACATTAGGGGTGGCATTCAGTCACAAGAAGATTTGTTGGATGTGAAACTGCCATAGTACTCCTTCCACTACAGCTCAGCACCTGCTCAGTTGCTTATTGCTACTCTTTCTTCATATCTTTTGGTTATCTTTATGTACAGAAAAGCTGTAAGTGCATTTTAAAGCCATGTTCTCTCCTTTCAGCCGTAGGTTTTGAACGATCTTTGTGGAACATATTAGTTCTGTTTGAGTCTTGGAAAAGAGTGGAAGGTGGCAGAGAATTAATCAAAGACTTCTTTAGCATTAATCCACTCGGGCTGATACACAATTTCTAAGGGCTGAAGCACAGACAGCTACATGAAGTAGCTGCAAGATAAGTTCTGGATGGATACAACCACACTGGTGACAGAAAGAAGCAAAAAGAGCAAAGTGACCTGTTATTTGAATCTCCAAACAAGCTGCTAGCAAGGCTTTCTCCCCTCTTGTGCCCAATGCTCCTCACTGGGAATCCTGTGACCACAGCCAATGTATGGTTTTGGAAATATTTAATGTCGGAAAAGAAGTTTTTAAATTTCTGTATTCTAATGAAAGTTTAAATTTGATGACACATTTAGACAAGCACAGGATTTCACCTCTGTCTATCCTACATAGTGCTATGGCTTACAGAGTCAAGGAAAGAAAACTGTTGGGGAAAACAAAGCAAGTTGGAAAGGTTAAATTCAATTAAAGATATCCTTCACTTATCAAAGAGTGAAGAGTCATCCTTCCATCTGAAACAGCTAGAAATAAAAATTTTTCTTTTATATCTGGCTTATTTGTTCTGGTTAATTTCCGCAGTCTTGCAAAAGATTTCTGCCTAATATGACTGTGAAATTTAACAAATCACAGCTCAAAAGGGGGAAGATGTACTGACATTTTTGGTCATTGTTACATGTACTTGACCACATTCAGAAGTGATGAATGTTTTCACTTTAGAAATACTTGAAAACACTTCTTTAGAAACTTAGCTTGCAGGAAAAGTGTAAACAGTGTTTTGAGATTCACCAGAGATATTTATAGCCATTCTAAAACTAACAAACAAAAAAGGCCAAAACCCAACTTGTTTCTATTTTGATACCAACTAAATGTACAGACAATCTACACGGAGTTTAATGGATCAGTTATTGACAAGATGATTTGGTTTGACTGATCAGTCGTATAGGCAGGTCTTGGCAGCCTCTGGACTTTGAATTCCTTTCTAGATATATCATATAAGTAATATTCAAGGAATTAGATAATATCTTCCCAAGAGAGGTATACATATTATTAAACAGTTGTGTTATAATATAGAAATTATTTGACTTTTTTTCCTCAGTATTCTCCCTATGAGCTGGGAAAAGCTCCAACATATTTTAGTAAAGAACACAGAATAAATCTCCTATTGAAGGGCATTTCTCTTTAAATGCAGGAAGACTTTTAAAAAGAAATCGAACTTTATCTTCAAACTCTTTACAAAATGTCCCTTTATTTTCCCAGACTTCCAGCATTTACAACAACTATTGCAGATATATCTCACACTGATGTCTCTTATGGGGATTTTCACTTCAGAAATTGAGGTGAGCAGTCACCTGCATTTCACACAACCCACTGAATGCAAAGGAACACCTTTTATTCACTCAGCTACTACATGCTCAGACTACTCGTGTAGGTGCAGAAGTTTATGTTTATAACAACAGCATCAGCTGGACTCAATACTACCCTTCCATCAGGAATAGGCTAGGGAGAATGGTATATTTGAAATAATTCTGGAAATTTCACCGGGGGAAAAAGTACAGTCTGAAAAAAATTATACATCTGTGTGCCAAATCTATTGCAGTACCTTGGTGCAGATGGCAGCTGCCCAGGGATCCAGTTTAATGAAGATTCCCTCAACACAGAAAGTGACAGAACAGGGAACTTTTTACTCTTTCCTGGCCAGCTCTGCTGGTTCAGGGAAGAAACAGTGCGCTGACAGTTCTACAATTCAAGCTGCCATTTTCATAGCAGGTTAAATGGTGAGCATGCTCAAAGATTTGTGACCATGCAGAAAGAATATTTGCCATTTACTCATGTGGTAATTCCCAAAGTGCTGGTCACTGCCTCGACAAAAAAAACAAAGGGCTTGGGCGTGCTTTATTTCTGTGTCCCCCCTTCCAAATCAGCACTTTTGGTGGGATTTCCTTTACCTAACCTAACTCACACAAATGGAAATTGCATGGCAATACGGTTTCTTGCTGTAGGATTGTTTTTAAAGACAGCAGATGCTGTGCTCCAACTTCTGCTTATGTCAAGGATACTTTCAGATCCTGTCATTGTGTTAATTGATCCTCTCAGTGTTGTACTGAACAGCAAATCTTAATTGTCTGGGTCTGAAGCCGCACCATGTTTAGTTGGATCCATTAAGAAAAAAAAAGGTCTAGAAAGTGTTCCTTTTTTTCTGACATGACAGAGTATTCCAATTTAAAATATGTTTGTGTTTCTAGGACACACTCCCTCATCCAGGCATATGTAGATTTGTCCACCATGCATAGCCCCAGAAAGATGTTAAAAAGTCTGAAAGTGTATTTATTAAGGAGGACATTTAAACCCACTTTTCTAGTGTTAATATTATTGTAGTATTAATATACAAATTAATATTTATATATTGGTTACCTCATTTTGAAGTCATATGGCCTAATTACCCCTCATTATTAGTATTAATAATGAGGGGTAATTTGGCCATATGACTTCAGATATTGCATAAAAGTACAGAGTGACAGCATACCAATATTTATTTTTTACTCTACCATTAAACAAGCAAGAAGAACCATTAGAATGAATTGTGTAATTGGAAAGCAATGAATGGTGGCATAGATGTTCTCCCCCCACATACTTTGCCTTAGAATAACTCAGAAGCAGGAGCACCGTATGGCTACACATACAAACAAAATGTTACAACAGTGACACTGTCTGCTAACAGAGTGGGAATAAAAAAAACCCATTTAGCAATTCATGTGAGAACTTCACAACAACTAAAAGAAATCTAATACTAAGAAATTAAAATTATCGCTTTTATGCTCTGCTTTTCTGAATTTAAACCAAAACATACAATTGGATTTAGACTTAACAAACTATAAAAGAAATAAATTTTTAAACTTCTGAAGGTTTCACTAACAAATTAATGTCTCCACCCTGCTGTTAGGCTAAAATTATGGAAAAGGAACCCAGCACCGTAGGTTGAATTTTGCCAAGGAAATAACAGATCTCCAACTGTCAGTACTACATGCAGAACTATGATAAGCTTGCTCTAAGAAATGCTTACCTTCATGTAAAAATGCACAATAAATAATTTCTTCAGGAAAAGGGAATTTGTGCTGCACTTTAGACCATCGCCATGTCAAAGAGAAGAAGAAAAGTACAAAGATGAACATTGGAAAGTTATTCTGAACCCTAAAAATATGTACAGACATGAGACACAGCCCACCTCAACAGATACTCTTGTTTCAATTAACTGAACGGTCTGGATGGAATTTTGTTAGACCAGTAACACTGGTAAAAACCCTGCTCCTCTGTCACGACATTTCAGCAAGAAGAACCTAACTCCTCTTATACAGCATCCTTGTGCTAAAGCATTTCTTTGAAGTTTCCTCTTGCCATTGGGAAGGGGCAGACAAAAATTATTTGCATGCACTCATCACCACAGTTTTCTTTCAGCATCCTAGATAGACAAATCCAATCAAGTTCATGAATTAGTCTGATTAATAATGATTAATATGGAATCAAAGTAGAAGTTGCAGAAGTTTCTGCACTGCAGTATTTCTACTGCTATGTAATAGATCTAATTTGTGGCTTGTAAATGTATTTGTGTACACTTACACACACAAAAATCTGCTGTTTTCCCCCTGGCTTATCCAATCCAGTTTTCTTTTAAAGACCTAATGCCTAGTGGCACTAAGATATGTCTGGAAGAGTATCTATGTCACTCACCTTTTTCTTTAACAGTGTCTAGGGATGCACCTAAGAAGTCTCGTAACTGTTGAGGTTTCTGACCACAAAATGGCATTTGGTCTACAAGCCAATTAATTTTATTAAGGTAGGCTTCAGAAACTGTTTCAAACACTGTTCTGGTGGCTAAAATATTTGACACTGCTTAGGACCCTGCCTTACTTATGGGAGCAAAGGAAACAGCTAACACTTATTTAATAAAGCTCTAGTAGAGGCCTGAGACCAGCTGAGCTGGTGAGAAGGAAAATAAAATCTATGAGAAAAATATAACCCTCTTAAATATGAGAATGAATAGTCTACCCCATTGCTAGTAAAAGTAATATGATAAACTGTAGACTAAGAAGTTATACTGATCCTGCATTTTCAAATGTTCCTCTTATTGCACTTCTACAGCTCTGAGAGAGGTTATTCCTTCTTCTTCCTTCTTATTCCATCAAAAATCACAGAATTTTCACTCATAAGTATGCATATTCAGGTCTGATCCAATATTGGCCTTTTTCCATTCACATTCCATTCTTGCCCTCAGGAGACCACAGAAAATGTGGTCTCCTGAGGGCAAGAAACATTTTCTTGCAATGACAGATACTTCTTTGCAATTCAATGCCAATAATGACAATAAAACAGCTCTTAAAGTCCTTTAATTGTAGTCCATAGCTACATACTGTGCATGGGACAGTGAAACTAGAATGTCTCCTGTAAGTGTTCAGGTAATTTCAGCTAAAATGTTCCTTTTTCTAGAAATAACTCATATTTACTGGTCTCATGGTGAGTCGAGAATGTCCATGTCCTTTAGGTAAAACCTATGTGCCACTAGTTTTAGCCAATTCAGCAGTATAATCAGACTGAGTGATAAAAACTGATGTTCTCATCATATGTACCCTCTATATTTTTGTCTGAAACCACAGAGATGTTGATGACAGGTTATGACTTTATGACATTTAGGAATATATTGTATCATCTCACTGTACGCTCATATTTAGAATGACAGAAATGCAAACAAAGTAAAATAATTAACTGTTTCTTGCCTGGCTATTTGATGTGAAGAACAAAAAAAAGTATGTTTAACATGAAGAAAAGGCAAAATGCTAAGATAAAATTTGCACATAAATGAGCATGACTATTCCCACGTTCCTTCACCCTTTTATCTGAGTACTTCTCTATTTCCTCTTTAAAAGGGTTGAATGTGCTGTGACACTTCTAAGGTTTGTCTTTTTTATGTTTTTGCCAGTGTCTTTGCCTGAATTTTCCTAGACACAGTGATGGCCTTTGCTAACACAGTGAACAGAGTTATAATTCTACAATGCATTATATTTATATAGCCAGGAAATTACAGAATAGATTTGTGGACCATGTGTCCAAATTGATACTGAGTACATATTTTGGAGGTCAGTGTGACTTTTTCTCCTTTTTGCTTGGAAATTTCAAGTGGAAAGCAAAATAATAGAAGTATTTAAACCAAAGCTGATTAATGATCCAGATGTTCACTAAAATCTATGCGTGTGATCTAATCCTTTAAGAATGATTACAGATAAGGTAATTTGTTCACAGACACAGTTAGTTGCTCTTGTCTGATAATAGTGCTTAATCTCCTTGGCATGTTAAATGCAATCCTGAAAATAACAAAGCAGTTATCACTAGAAAATATACTAGCAGAAGATTAAGTATATCCATCTGTACAGACGGCCAAAATTGGTTTTGATTGCTGTTGCTAGAAGAAATGTAAGATGAAAAATGTGAATAAAATCAAAGAAAAATTATATGAGGCCACTCATATATGTACTCTCTTATGTCAACAAACAACAAAGTGATGCAATATAACTAAAATGTCTAGTCAAAAACAGATGCAGAATTGAGTTAGTTTATGCATGCACTGTGAGAAAATAAGGCTATGAGCAGCTATATATACACAAAGTTTTCCAAGTTAAAAAGCAGTTTGGAGAAAACCTTCTTATAATTTATTGAATTAATTTTATTTTTAAAATTAATAAATGAAATTTGAGTCAAGCAATCAAATTATATTAATAAAAAAATCTTTGCCTAGATTATTTTTTCTCTAAAATAAAACAATTTAGAAAAGTAATATATCATAACTCATCACTATCACATAATATCAAGGCAATAAACTAACACCTCCCAAAAAATTAGGAAATTTAAAATTCTAACTTACTAGAATAGATCCCATAATAGTTTTTAATACTCAAAACCTTCTATCAACATGAATCAATTTAATAGTGTCTTAAAAAATCCCGTTTCTTCTTTGGGCACCATCTATATTATATACACACATTAAAAAACTACTTAATATTTAGATAATGGATATAAAATCAACATCTCTGATGTTCTTCCTTTTCCTAAATTCTACACATATTCTCTAGAATATGTTTTCTGTTTTCATCAGCTTTGGTTTGTGGAGCAGTTAAATTAAATTTCCCATATTTCAGTACACAGATACCATGTTTCTGGAAGCATTGCACATACAGATAGATTTGACAGATAAAATGCCTCACTATTGTTCTTGCCAGAAGGCAGAACATACGTTTCTGTTCCTTCCATCCTGGAAAAGGCTATATTATTGTCACTACAGTGCTTTTATTAACATTCCAGGGCATAGAACAAGATGCTTCATTTTTTTTTCCTTTTTTGAGCCACTATAAAATAGAACCTCATCTTCTTCCCTCTTTATTTTCCACAGGATTGGAAGAGTCTATGATATTAAACACACTTCCTCCTCTAGGTCAAATAAATAAGAGACTATATAGCCCTGCTACAGCAGGAACAAAAGTAAAGTTGCTCATTGCTAGTATCTATAAGATAAGCTGTAGGTACAATGTACTGGTTTTAAGTGATTGATAATCAGAAGAAGGAAGAGTTTAATAATTTCATCTTTCTCCTAAAATGCTCAAGCTCAAGACCAAACTGAAACTCTCAAGCCATGAAAATACAGCAGTTATTTAAAACAAGTTTAAATCCTGGCACACAGCTTTAGTGGGAGGGACATACTACAATACTGATAATTCACTTTTTGAAAAGTGAACTTTCCTGATAAGAATCTCAGATAACATCCTTTCTCTCTCACCCACACACTCTCAGGTATCTGGTATTTTTTGTCTATTTCTGGCTTCTTGAAAGGAACAGATTTTCAAGTAAAATGATGAAACTGAGATTTCACATTAGTGAAAGAAGTGTGAATAGTAAAAATGAAACAGCAAAAGCAATAATATTAACTATTTTCTGAGAAATTATGATAAGAAATTAAATAATAATTATTTGCTTGATTTCATAATCAGACATCAGTAATGTTTAATGAGTAACACCCTTTATCTCAGTCATGTACAAAAAAATACAGTGGTGGTTATGTATAATATTTTCCAAATCATCCTGTTTCTCAGTGAGGAAAAAAACCTATATTCAGAGACAAAATAGCTATTCCAAAGAATTTCCATGGGACCATATATACCACTCTCTTCCATAATACAAGAAACTGTTTTATGTCTGTGCCAGTTCATTGATCCTGCTTCACAACATAAGCCTTGAGAACTGAGAAAGAAAGGTTACCACAGAAAGCCCTTATTAGAAAAAAAAAAATCCCACAAAATTCTTTAAATGTTCAAATTTTCCTGGACATGGTCTGTAAAACCACCCCATAAATACGGGTATCTGGAACTACTCACATTGTTTTATGAAGCCTTTGCTGAGACACACGGTCTCAAGAAGGACTGAGAGCTATGTTGCAATATTTAAAGTTTTCCTGTACTAACAATTCTCATAGCTGGTGTGAATCCTGGGCACTTATCTGCTTTCCCAGGAGTCACACCTTCAGCTTGCATGAACTGCTATAATCATATCAGTATCAGGGCTGACTTCTATTTAAGGGCTCAAAGCTTCCAGAGCCCCAAGGAAACATACCCCCTGCAATACTGAGGAAGCAGGAAGCTGCATCTGGAAGGAAGACTGACTGATTTAGGCCAATTTAAACGTTAGATTGGTTCAGAGCCAGGATCCAATTACATTTTTATTCCAAAACTTGTGTGTCGGCTCTTGCATCCCTGCTGGAGATCTCGTTGCTGAACACTGACCCGAGCCCCACAGCTGCCACAGCAAGGAGAAAAAGTCAAAATGGAGATTTGGGTCATGGTGCCACTGAGGCACAGATGCACCTGTTGGTCACACAGACTGAATCTAGATCAGGCCTCAGAATATGAGCTTGTTTACAGTGAGCAGGTAAGAACACAGCAGGGTGTTCATTATAGTGAATATGAAAGACCTGAATTGCTTATCACCTTATGGAAAACTTGTAAAAGGCATCTACATTCTGGTACAATGCTGCAATAGTGTGTAACCATAATTCTTCCATTGTGACCATCCAGGCCAGAAACTGTTCCTTCATGTCTTTGTGCCCAAAGTGCCTGTCCTCAGGAAAGAAGCTTCCAGTTATCATGTGGCAGCAAATGTGTCTATTGCACTTTCCAAAGACACTAGATTTAGTGCACATAGTCCTAATGCCAGCATTAAAAATATGAAGTCACAGCTTGGGATAAAAACCAAAACATCCGCTAAGCAAAGGAAAATTTAGAATGATAACAATTATCTTCAAATGAAAACCATTTCTAGCACATTAAAATGGCAAATATGAACCACTGCATTTATGGTATCAGATCTTACAAACACAGAATAGTAACTGTGGTGAAATAAACACTTTTGATATCTTATGTAGGGTAGGCATAAAATATATATCTCCAGCAAAAACCCTTGGAAGTCTCTTTGGCCAAAGCTATGCTGACCTAGAAGAGATGGGGATGGGGCACTCATCTTGTTCTGACACGTGATCAGGAATACTGGACCTAATTGTCACCAACTATTTGTATGTCAGAAGCACCTGAATAATAGGGAATAATAATCTTGGATGATCTACAAGAAATGAAAACAATGTTACACGGGCAAGAATTGAGAAAAAATTTTAACAGAAATATAATGTTCATTGGGCAACTCAAAAAAGAGAAATGTGTCACACAGGAAGCGTAAGGAGATTTACAAGATGCTGTACATGGCCATATGCTTTACAAAAATAAAAATATATGATAATTTGATAGGTAGCATGGCTTTCTGTTCAAGTCCATTTTGACTGAATAATATTTTTTGCTCTAATACACACTTTTGTGAGGAAAAAGTCCTGTATGTGAGTTATTTAAGTTTGCAGACATTTAGAACTGAATATATAATTTATAAGATACATAATGAACACATGCAAGGTTTAGCACATTTAGAGGTATTTCAGGTATAAGTTTAGAAGAGATTTCACACTGAAATAACATTTTTGTTACAATAATTTATCCAAACATAATGTGTAATAATATATGGGACTCAAATTTTATCTATGATTATATATTTAATTTTGATCTATGTAATATTTTTAAAGATTTTCAAGGTTTAAAAAATCCTCTTAACATTTTTGTATGATCTTATTGTATAAGATGTTTGGAGATATCTATAATGAGTGGCACACTTCTATCAATGAGCTTCGTATTCAGTTTCTGTTAGTAAAACTCCCAACAACCCCCCACCTTCAACTGTAACTATCTGGAAAAGTAGAAAGTCCTCTAAAGAAATATGTGTCAGCAAAATGCATAGAAGTAACTCCATTTCAAACAAAATGCTATGAACTAATTCTGCATAATTTTGCCCCAGAAAAAATCTCTGGAACAGTAACTCTGGATTGATGGCTTTAGTGGCTACTTAAAGAAACAACAAATTTCAAAGAGTAGGTACATAAACTGTAGCATCTTGGTTGAAGACCAGTGCTTGGCTGTCAGATGAGAGCTGCCACAATAATTGCCAGATTTCAATGATTCCTTCCCAAGTAGGCGAAAACTGCAAGTGCTGTGCAAACAGTCAGACAGTGAGTCATGCTGCCTCAAAGTGTAAGGTAATTTACTCCTCTGAGGTCAGCAAAAACAGGTTTCAAAGCTGATTCTATCTATCACTTCAGGATGAAAAATAGCTTCAAGCAGCAGCTCACAGAGTTTGGCGTTAGAGTTCCTACTGACTAGGGGCTGTTTTCAGGGAGATAAGGGCATCATGACTCCCCTACTGTTGAGGCTGAATATTGCTTTACTGACAATCTAAAGGTATAAACCCATTCTCTAGTTATTAATCTATACTGCAGTGCTATATGTTGGGACAATTTCATGCTGTGTGTCGGTACTGAAAAGGCTTTATTAAACCATTTAACCATTTCCACAGCTGCAATGATATTGTCAATTTTTTTTTTTGTCCACCCTCTCTGGTGTAAAAAAATAAGACAAAAAAATGTCTTTCATAAAGGTAATTTTTAAGGCCAAAGCAAATGTGCAGATATTGTATCACATAAAATGCACCAAGATCCATAACTATTAGGATAAATATTAACTTCCATCAAAAAAGCTCTACATAATTACATGGGCCACTGAAGAAATGCTCAGAGGTGGGGATTTGGTTTATGCTATAGTGCTTGTGGACATGAGATATAGAGGAAGGGTTGTCATCCTGTAAGGTCTGCAGAATTTGGCTGGTTTTTTTCATGAGCAAGGATGACTTGGCAATAGCTGAAGACCAATGCCTTAACAACAAATTAACTTCTCTTTCTTGGCTAGTTACGAAGGTTTTCTTTTACATCTTGCATGGTTTTGAATATTTAAATAAAAAAATGGGTAAGCATCTTATATTCATAGCAATGATAGTATTCTATTTCTCTGTACATTTTCCCATTTGACAGTTCCTATGCACTAGCATGTCATTCATGTCCCTGGCAAGATTCCTATTTATTGTAACATAGGAAATAAACAAGTCACACTATGAAGGTGTGTACTAGAAGCTTAAATTGTCTCCCTCTTTGGAGGTTTACTGCATGATAAACACCATTGAAAAATATATGACTAATTCCTACACTTCTGTACAAGATTTGAAGTATAACTAAGGTAATAAGAATGTGTTAAGAGGGATCTTGAGCTGTTCTCTACATTTCTTCAGTCATAAGACACCTTGGAGCTGGTCCAGTCCATGAGCATAAGATGGAGAAGCTCTCTGCTTTGAAATGCTGGCCAGTGAATCAGGTACAAAATTATAAAAAAGCTCAAGAAAAAATCCTTTTCCTCATTCCTATACTAGATGAAGAGAATATCTATGGCCTAGAAGTTACAGGAATTTTGCAGCCATAGGCATTGAGAAAGGATCTTCTCATTGGTATCCTGGACAGTCAAAATGACTAGCTCATGAAAACCAGTATTTATTAGGAGTGAAGAATCACACACTGGTACAGATAATGTCTGGCATTTGCTGTCCATGACCTTGTTCCCAGTCCTTCCCCTTATTTATTTGTTAAAATTGGGTTGTGTTAGTTGATTCACAGTGACAGGAGAAAAACAAGACTCTCCAGACACAGATTGACATTTAAACCAAAACACACATGTTTGATCAGAGGCAAGTGTTTTCATAAGAGGCATGAAAGGGATGAAAAACTGCTGAGCTATGTCTCAGAATTAAATACCTGCTCTGATGAATGGGGAATAATGAGACAGTTGACAAGACTGAATGAAACACATTTCCATTTCCTAACCCAGAACAGGTTATCTTTTCCATCATAAAATGCCCGTGACATCAAATGATAGAACTTTCACCTCACAAAGAGAAGCCCTGCAAACCCACTGAGATGTCCTGGAACAGCATAACAATAACAGAAAAAAATGAGTGGCCACAACCTGTCAACAACCAATCATTTAAATTGATGCATTTACAACAATTACCATGAGAATAGGATTTTTAAAATTAAAAGGTTCAACACATGTAGAAACTGTATCTGAAACAAATTTTCAGCAACACCAATACTTGTGATTATTCCCAAAACCTGGGATGTCCACATATTAAAAGAAGAAATAGAAAGCACATTTGGACACCTGCATTCCTGGTTTGATGCCTTCAACTCACAATCAAGAAACTAGGAAATCTGACAAACTCCCATTAGAAACCATAATAAAGCATACAGAAACTTAATAAGAAAACCAAACCTCATTCCTATTTTAGCAAAAAGGCAGGCAAGTATATGGAGACACAGGTGTACACTGGCTTGTATCAGTACTTAGGAAGAAAAGATTTTGTTATCTATCTATACAGATGTAGGGAAAAGCGACAAAATGAGGTAAAGATGAAAACTTGCTTCATGCAGTTTTCACTAACTTCCATGGAAAAGATCCATACCCAGACCATCTCACAGTACCTGAGATTTTTTGGAAACTCTTCTCCTGAGCTGCATTTCAGTACAATTATACTGGATTAACAACTATTCTTAGCTATTTCTAGCAATAATTTTAGTGCAGGAAAA
>JAYDZK010000113.1:96015916-96027444 GCA_034509185.1 Euphonia xanthogaster
CCTATCCTATCCTATCCTATCCTATCCTATCCTATCCTATCCTATCCTATCCTATCCTATCCTATCCTATCCTACCCTATTACAGAAATAAGCTTCACAGCACCCATGAAAACCAAGTCAGCAACTCACCAGCTCTGTATTGCAATAAATAGCCAAGTTTTACAGGGTTATAAAATTTCTAGGCACACATTACACAGCAACACTATACATAGTTTCAGACGGAAAGTACAGAGCAATATTCAGCTAAGTATGTATGAATAGCTGACCTGAGGCTATGCTTTAACTTGCATAAAGTACATGAGTTCATGAATCATCACATGCATTCAGAATCTCAGTACTTGAGCTAACACATAAATTGGAAGGAGAAGAAAACATATCAAGAGACCAATGTGTCATGACATGGGATAATCTTTGGATGAACTGTAGAATTTTCTTCTCCTGTTTCTCCTTCAGGAATTGAATCAACCTAAACACACTTAGGCAGAATTACAACATAAAAGAGCTTTGTTATACTAAGTAAATTACAGTGGTGAAATTGAGCCCAAAAGATATATAAAATGTATTTAGCTAAATATTTGATATATTCATTGGGTCAGCAGCATCCACTAGTATCTCTCCGAAATTCCCCTACTTCACAACTTGAAATAGTAGGTGATAGGCACACCATTGCAAAAAGACATCAATAAAAACTGTAAACCAGTCAAAGCTCTGAAGATGCAGTGGCAAAGTAGAATGTTTCAAATTGAAACCATCATGTTAAAATTCAGAATATTTGATGTGCTTGTTGATATTTGATCCTGCAATGTTTGATGACTATGCATTTAGCTTGTGACCAGTTTTGAAACACATAAAGATATTACAGACTTACAGAACAAAGAAATTGAAAGTTCACTAATTAACCCATGCTGTTATTTCTTCCAGCCTCACAGGTTTTTTCCCCGTTTCCAAGACAATTTGCATTAATACTTTTAACCGTGTTTACATTTTTATTAATACTCTGACAATACTATAATTTATCAGACCAGTCTTGTGAAATACCTTTCTCATCCTGTTCCTTATAAGAAAAATAAAATTACTCTCAGTCTTATTTCTTAACTACCTTCCTCTTCAACATCTTAAGCCCAGTTTCATTGCCTGATATTTGTCTTCTTTGGTAGATTCATTATTTCCCTGCTAATAATGTCTTTTAAAGAAATAATACATAAACTCATTGATACTATCTTATTTTTTTAAATAACAGAAATCTATCATGATGACTCTTCCACTTATATGAAGTTGAATTTTAAAGACAAGACGTGTAAATAATGAGAATAGAAATATACCGATGCAGTGTTTCATAAGGGTGTTTATCTTCTGGGAAATGTTAAAAAGATCACAATCTAAAATGGCTTTTAGCTCTGCTGTCTAAAGTAAAATAAATGTTATAGGAAACTTCCAAAGATAATAAGTTATAAAACCTGGGCCATTATAATTTATTCCTGCATTTACACTTCAGTCTCACTGATGTTTGTTTAAGTTCAGCTGGCTAACCTCAACTTTAGTGCTATCTTATTTAGCTATCTTATAGTTTTACATATTGTAAATTTTTATTGTTTTGAGAATACACAGTAAGTTTTTACTGGCATCTCTTGAAAAAAGTAATTTGTAGAGCTACAAATGTATAAGTATTTCCTCAGAATTCCTCCCTCATATGTGTAGTCCTAACACAGGAAATCTACAGCTCTTAATGTCCCATTTCCTACCCTTCAACAATAGTGAGTGCAGAAGCTACATTAGAAGTGTTTTCAGTGGAAGTTAAATGGCAGAAGATCAAAGCTGGCATTAGAAAGGAAAATCAGAGGTTTCAATTCCAATGCCATGTTGTCATCCTGGTGTAGAGATTACACAGACAAGTGCTGCTGAGAAGAACTGCTCATATGCTCCTGTGTAAAAACCATCTGAATACCAATTCTTTAAAAAAAGATCACCAAACACAACATCATCTCCTGATGGCAAAGAGGAGGGTACTCAGCCTTCTTTTAGATGAAGCATTTATGGGGGATGAATGATTTTTTTTTTTTTTCCTCTTCTTAGGACAGAACAACTGAGAAGATCCAGTGGTTTGCTGCTGCCTCTGTAAGCCAAGTGAGTTTGGTAAAACTGAAGAAGCCTGCTCCTTTTACGTAGGTTTTTTTTGAGTGTGTGTGATTGTTTTTTGGTTTTTTTGGGGTTTTTTTTGCCCAACTAGCAAACTTAATTGGCTCAGTCAGATAAGCACCTAGGTTAAGAGAAAGGAAGTGGAAGGAGCTTGCAGTCCAGTCGAGGGACTGGGGAGGGGTGATGGAGCTGGCTGTTAGACACCCAGACATGCATCTTCCATGTTCAACATCAGACTACAGCCAGTGGGGGGATACGGGTCATCCCTGAGGCTAACACTTTTTTTGCACAGTAATTCCAAGACCAACAATCCAAACAGATTTCTAAATGTTACAGAGAAAAAACAAAAACAAAAAAAAAAAAAAAAAAAAGAAAACAAATAAGGGGTCAGAGGGCAGAAAGGGAGAGGGACAGAGGAAAAAAACAGGAGGTTTGTTTAGGTGATAAAAGAAAAGTTGCTGACACTCTCATGTGGGTAACACAACTGCACAAAATAAAAGCATGTAAACAGAAGGATTATCATTGTTCTATTTAATTTATTATCTTGGAACTAAAATCACTTAAAACCACTGCAATATTGCCCTCTCTCCCACAAAAAAAACTACAAAACAGAATTATCATCTGTATTACAGTGATCCATTGAAAAAGCAAAGACTGAAAAAAATGAATATACAGGTAACAATTTCCCTGAAAATAATTTCAATTTAAGTACTAGCATTGACCCAAAATTTTTATTGTCCCAAACAAAGCAAGCATAAAGCACTATCACTCTGCCAATGCAACATTTCAAATTCAATCAAGAAAACCACCTGAGCTAAATTAGATCAATGTCCACTTTGCTGAATTTTTTGAATAAAATCCAGTCTGCTTTGATCTCAGTAAAGCCAATAACCAGCTCAAATCCATACCCATGCCAGTGACTACTGATCTCACATTTAAGGTCTTTCTTCCAGTGTTATAATTCGAAAGGAAAATGGGCAGAAGATGAAAGTGTGCACATGACTGCCTGCTTAAACTGACTTGGCTTCTCCTGCTAGAGGTGACAAAGAGGCAGATTTGGTACTGTTCAAGCTGCCACAGAAAATTTTTGCTTCCAGCCCATGCACTTTCAAATGTAATGTGAAGAATTAGTTTTCTTCTCATGTCTCTCTCTTATTAACAGTTATCCAGCATGCTGCTTGGCCCAAGCAAAAGATTTTTTAGCATAAAAATGAATTTATTGTTTAGCATTCTGAAACAGAATTTTTGGATGAAGGGACTTCCATAAATAGAGTAAGTGTGTCCTGTGGCTCAGACACAGGCCTAAATACCTAAATACCTGCAACTGTCGAAAGGTAATACCTTTATTCTTCTACCACAATTTTTTCTGGGGGTTTTTCTTGTGTTTTTTTTTTTTTTTTTCTATTTTTGTATTCTCATAGTCATGTACTTTTTATGTAATTTACTTTGAAAGGTAATCATGATCTACATAGTTTATCAAGGTTGCTCTGGTAAAAAAATTCACTTTTATTTCTTTTATAATCTGTATTCATTTTTTATACTAGATTACATACTTTTTACACTAGATATTATAATCTGATAAAAACTAAATGAAACTTCAGTGTACTCATTACTTAAAACCTATTAACATTTAGGAAAGAACATAAAAATTCACAGGAGTATTACTTCTAATGATTGGAAGGATGAAGTACTGTTTACTGTTTACTGTTTATTACTGTTGCATATCTTTTCTTTTTCTGATTTGTACAATAATGGATAGAGCATTCACCTTTCTTTTAATAAATTCTCATATATATATATATGCAATTTAATTCAACACTGTTAAACTTGAGCTGTTCATTACAGAAAGGGCCAGGAAAGAGAAAAATCCCCCAAGTCTAGATCTATAGATAAAAAGATCAAATGTCAAGCTTTGGGAAGACCCACTAAATCCCTGATTTAAAATATTCTTTTGCTTATATTTCAATTTCAGATCTCATGGTAAAAATACACATGGGTGTTTGGTGAAATTGTTGGAATTAGCTACAATAACACTCGATAAATGGAATGTAACATGTACTTAGTCTATTTGATATTTTAGATTTTGTTTCTAATATGAATAAAACTCAAATGTCGCAGATGACAAAGATGATCCCTTAAATGTTCAGCCCCCTACCAGTCGGAAGCAGCAGAGTTTCCAATTCCAAACTAACATTAGTTTATATTAGCTGAAGCATAAAATCAACAGGTTTTTCAGGCTCTTTTACACAGTAGCCTATGTGAGCCTCTCCCTAAGCAGATCACAGCACAGCCTTGCCCAGGAGACAAGTGCATCACACTCGGTGTGGCTGATGAGTCATTTCTGCTTCTCAGCCTGCTCTTGCTCGGAGTTTGATATTGCGTACCATATGGCCACAGCCTTCATAAATGTGGTTCCAAGGAAGTCATCTGATGGCAGAATGGAAATGGCTTTGTAAAGCAGCAAAGCTGCTAATTGATGGTGGAAGAGCTGAAAGTGATGGCTCTGTAAAAGGAAAATCTTGTATGATCCTGATCTAAGCATTTATTACGGCAGCATGAAAATGTTCTAGTTTCTGTTACTGGTGTAGACACTTTAAAAGCAAACACGTTATAAAATAATGATGTGTTTTTCCTGCTTTTTGCCCCTTATTCAATCATTTTCTGCCCAGCAGAATGCAGTGGTTTTTTTGCCAGCAGATCTACTTCTTTAAATAGTCTTCCATTTACTCTACCTTGTGTTGGACTTTCCAGCAACTGCGCCTTTTAAATCTTGATTGTAAACTCTCCTCTTCCTGCATTTCCTGTCCAAAGTTTGTGCACCTCCACTATTATGCACAGGCTCCTACTTTGTCTAATTTCATGGAAAAATCCATCTTCTTTTTTCATAAAGCACCAAAAGCAGGTCTTCTTTATGGCTTCCCAGTTCAGGTCCTTATAACAGACATGCAAAGTCTGAGCGGAACATTCAACACAGCAGACTTTTGACATGGAAATCTAAGTCTTTTTCTAGTTTGTTTTTCAGTGAATAAGGAAAATTGTGTCTCTGTCCATGGGGGAAGTTGGGACTAGATGATCTTTAAGTTCTACTTCCATTCCTTAACATTCTCTGATTGGTTCTCTGACTTATCTGAGGAGTAATTTAGAAAATTAATGAACACTGGGGGTCTTAGGTTGGTCCTTGCAAGAGCCTTTGTCTCAGCAGAGTGAAAAAGGTGGTATTTTGACACTGGTGGAGTGCGTGGGATAGATCCATATAAGTCATGTTTGCCTGACTGGAGGCACATACAGTGTGGATGAAGAAAAGAAGGAAATGCCACAATTAACCTGAAATCTCTGTCTGTGGAAGAAGATATGCAGAGACTCATGGTCATCTCAGATGAAAAGCATGCAGACTAGGTTCCCTGACCTGAAAGTCAATTTTCCAGAGCAACCATTAAAGACCATTTCTACTTCTAAGCAAACAGGGAAAGCTTTTTTCTTGCTGTCTTAAAAGAACTCCAAATTTTTCCACAGTAGCCACTTAAACACAACTTGTGCAAACTGGAAATTCTGAACACAAAATAATAAAATAGCTCTATTTGAAGTCAACCGCATTGCTACTTATAATGTAGAAATTATAAAATAATTTCTTTCAGGGGTTAAGAAAAAACAAAAAATGTCTGCTGTCCCCTAGAAGTGCTTATACCGTGTTTTTTTTCCATCTGTGAGGCCATGAGGAGCAATTAAAACATCAGTAGTCAACACAACAGCTAAAGGTTTAATCCTTGAGTAACAGAGCCCAAATTTCGAAGAAGGTGACCATGGGTCTCTTGTCTAATGGTATCACATGATCAAAAAAAAACACATACAAAAGATCATTGTACAGAACACACCAAGGATCCCTAACCATGAAAGTACATAAATCTGAAACTCTGTTTTGTCTTAGCCACACAGCTGATACTATCGTTACTGCTGAATCCACTGACTTTGGTTTATTACCAATTTTTATAAGTTTAAAGACTTTTGGTAGAAGGACCTTACCCTTGCCTTCTGCTCCATTTCCATCATTAATCTTTCATGCTGCTCAGCTATTGCCAGTGTTGCAGAATGGACCTTCTGATATATCATTTCTCCTTCTCGTGTTTGAAAGGTGAACAGCCCTTCTCCTGTGTCACACATCCTGCAGGGAGAGTAAAGCAGAATGGAGAGAAAAAAAATGAGTATTATGTAATTTTTATCTAACTATTATAAAAAGTGCATACCTTACAGTAGCAAATGCCAACTTTAGAGATGTAGTTGAACTCTGAAGTTCCAAACACCAAACATCTGCAGTTATTTTTAGCATCAGAGAAAAACATATTCCAAGAGATGGGCAGAACTTCATTAACAGATCTTTTAAATTCAGTTTTAATCATCATCTGGATAGTGAAAAAGAAGCTTTAGCATGGAATAAAAACTTGAGGTAATAGAGTCAGTTATTTCTGTCATTTTTTTCCAAATGTCTGCACCAGTAAGTGGGAGCTAAATTTAATTATTTTAACCAATTGATGCCAGAAATATGTAGTACATTGTGACTTCGAAAAGCTGATATTTTAAGAGAACACTGACCAACTAAAAATGCCATTATAGTTAATCACTACAAAGATGATGTATTGAAAGACAGCGCTAAAAGGGTTAAATTATTACTACCTCTGTCAGTATATTTACATGAGGCAGCATCCAAAGTTATCCTGGTAATCACAAAAGCCATTCAGTCCATTTGAAGAACAGTTGTGAAAGAAGATTATATAATGAAAAAAACACCCTCCAGAAATAAAATTTACTTTCTTCTTTTGCGGGAGCAACTGCTGTTATCCTTATCTGTGATATCAGTGCAGCATTGTTCGGAGAAAGAAGAGTGGTACATAGTAAATACAACGACCAAAAGGTCTGGGAAATACAGGAAATAGGAGTAAGAAATCATGTTAGATTGTTGTGTGACCATTATTTGGAGGATGTACATGCTGTTAACCAGTGGTGCAATGCAATGTATTTATATTAGTAGCTCCATTATATTATCAGTATCTGATTTACATATTTTTTATAGACTACTTGCAGTTTCAGAAATGGAATTTCAAAGATCCTTTTTATTTGTTCTGATACCTCCTGGAAAGATTTTCAGCTGTGACAGAAAAATGTTGACTTGAGTCACTGATGCATAACGTGCATCAACAATAGAGAGATTTTGATTTGCCTTAGAACATCAGATTCCTTTATTGTTTTGGATGTTTACATTATTTTTAAGGAAACCAAATTTTGTTAATATCCCAGCGCCCTCAGCATGGTCCCAGAAAGCCCAAAACTTACAGAATTTAAAAAAAAAAATAAATTAGACAAATGTGTCCCAAATAGTTCAACATTCAAACGGGTTTTTAAATGCTATCTTTAGAATTTGCATCCCATATTCTGTATGATTACTCATGCATTAAATTTTACCAAAAAAATTTCCCATCAAATGAACATACAGATCTATAATATTTTAATTAAATAATAATTTAAATATATGTCCTACTATATTACATGCACACACACAATTATACTGAAGCTTTTTGAAAAGACAATACTTTTTTTCATGAGACTTATCTTTTTTTCATATTAGGATTCGGCTTCCTAAACAATTTCATTTAAAGATATCTGAATAGGGCTGTTATGCTATATAAGGGAGTGCTGAGAGTTAAGCAGTTGCTTCTGATTTCAAGGTTGACCAGTGAAAAAAAAACCCTGATTAACACTTACAAAATCTTTTCCCGTTCACTGGAGGAGACATGCTACTATGAGCCTTGTACAAAGAATTTATGCATGTCTGTGTTTGGGAGTATCGGAAGCAGAAACAGTATCAGAGGCAAAAACAGTAAACAGAGGTGTTTCTGGAAAATACCTGGTGAAAATACTTTGTAATGATCAACTGAGGTATTGAAAACAAAATTCAGAGTCTTAAGAATACATGATTAACAATATTATCCGTAATTCTGGAATAATAAGTTTTCTTCATTGAAAATAGAAATAAAATAAAATCAATTTTATAGATAGGTATTATTTAATCAGTGTTAATGTGATGAGCTAATTAGGAGATTTAAAAAAGAGCTTTTCATATGAAATTCCAATGGAGATCAAGATCCCTGCTGTAAACATTTAAGACATATTATATCCTTAGACAGAGTCTTCCAAAGAGCTTCTGGTGGAAATAAAATGTCCCTGGAGTTTTGTGACATTATGGCAACAGCCTTTCAGATCCCTCAGGGCATCATATAGCCAGTACTCTGCTTTTGTGTAAAGAGATCTTAATAAAATTCAAACAGCGTGAAATGGAAAGTCTGGAAAAAAGGATGGTGTTTCAGAAACTGAAGGAAAATATGATCTTTTTTTTGGTTTCAGAGGATGAAAAATCCTACAGAGATAAAAACAAGGAAGTGGGGAAAAAACAGGCAATGGGGCATGATTAACATGGATGGACTCAGCTGCCTGTTTTCACCATCACCCCCACTGCCTGCCAGAACAGGGTCTGTCCCCCTGTACAGCACACTGCCCTGCATCCCAGCCTCAGCTGTGGTGGTTGTGTCACACCAGGGTTGGAAAGCCATTGCCACCAGGCTCCCCGTGAGGGCTTCCCTGGCTAGTGATGGATGGTCTGCACACAGCTGCTCAAAATTGCAGGTGAAGGAGAATTGTGGGCATCATTTTTTAAAGTGCTAAATTCCCCTAGCTTGACTTGAAGTTTAGTAGGACTTAATGCCCCGAAGAATTTAGTTGTTACTTGGAACGTCTGAACCAAGAGAAAGCAGCAAAAATTGTTAGCATAAAACTTTCTTTCTTCCATTTAAACTTATAATTAATCTGTCTCCCGAGGAGATGAATCCCTTTGCCATAGTAAGGTTTTCCTGTTCATCTCCTCAGAGCGTAGTTCCATTACTCTGAAGTAAAGTGAAAATCTGAGTTTAGACCTTCTAGTCTAGTCTAGTCCAGTCTAGTCCTATCTATTTTTCTGTTCTATTCTATTCTAGTTATAAACCAAGTAGCCTTATTAGGGTTAGGTTCAGTCTTTCTGGAACAGGGAAACATAGACTACAATAGAAGTGCTCCTAAGAATGAAGAAGATGAGGACAGGGGTGCTCTCTGAAGCTTAAGGGTTTTGCCATAAAAGCAAAACCTTTACATATCTGGCCAACAGGAACAGATAAGCCCATGAGCTGAAGCAAGACTTGTCTTGTTCTATTTATAGTCCAAACAAAGCCAGGACAAAAAGCTATTATCTCTATGGCCCTTCTAGATGTCAGATAACTGTCCCTATAGAGCTCCAATTTAGGAGGTTTAGCCTAGCTAATGTCTTGTTAATTCCTCTATCTTCAAAGCATACATGGTTGATCAGTTGCCAATTTAATAACATTTTCATAACTTTTACATGCCCTAAAATCACTTTTGAGAAAAGGCAGGACAAAGGTCTGGGCCTCCTTTTTCCTGGTACTGTTGCAGTTAAGCAATGCAGTCCTACCAACTTGGTATGACCTTCACTGTCAGAAAAGTGTCACTGATTTTGTATACTCCAATTTTTTTTTATGAGATGCTTGCAGTCTGCGGGTGCTTGAAAAATGCCGATCTATTTCTGTGTTTTTCAGCTTTGAAACAGAGATGTCATTAACCTATGCTTTAAGATATTTAAGGATTCAATGCATTAAAATGTATGAAGTGCTTTTACTGAAATAGGGAAGTGCATTTTTTTCATACATTATTACAGAATGATATAACTGGACAGACGGAGACACCACTAGATAAACAGTTCTGCAAATAATTGCAATTTTTAAAACTATTTAAATACTGCAGCAGCTTTTCACAACTATCACCATCAGCAGATCTGGCTCAAGAACCAGGAGATAGAAAGAATAGAGAGGAATGTGGGAGATCAGCTTTTGGCCTAGGACAAGCTGGATTCAGAGATCAGCAGTGAAAGTTCTTGTTTGCCTTCTCATTGAAGGCAGAATTTCTGTTCAAGTCTTAGAGATTTCCCACCACTATTGCCAGACATTTTTCAACATGTCCTAAATTCATACAATGGTTTCCCACTGCCTTTGCTCACTATGCAATTTCTGCCTTTTAGATAAGAATCAATACTGTACCATGTAGAATTCCCTTCAAAAAGGGAAGGGAATTTATAAATCGACCACCATTTGTAAAATGTACTTTTTCACAGATAAGAGTTCATGCTGTCATGTCACCGGTGAAATATCTTAGAAGTTTAACAGTGCAGTATTCAGCAACTGCATGAGAAGACACAAATTTGACATATCAGCTTCACTATTTCCACTAGGGGTAAAATCTGTTTTCACAAAAATGAAGGTTGAATGAAAACTGAAATGCCCAGAAAAATTATTCCCTTGTTTTAAAATAAAAGATAGCTTACAACTGTAAGTAGAAAAAACTTTAGCTCTTCATATATCTACATTTAATTTTTAATGAATTTTAATGATTTCTTTTTATCAACAAATAATTTAAGATTAAACAAAACATGGCTGATTTATATACTCAAAAGTGTATCAAATTACATACAAATAACTAAAAAGAGGTAATAACCCTCAAATAGAAACTTAAAATACATAATAAAAAAGTTTACTATTAATAACTAATTGCTACAAATAACTTTAAATATTAATAACTATTAGGTAATAAATAACTACCTTACTTTAGCATTTCTAGTTCTTGAAATAGAAGTAGACTTTAAATTCTCAAATGAGAACAGATCATGAGTACGTAATGTCCAGTACCAAACTGGATGCAATTGTTGTTGCATACTCCACAGCTAGAGTTTGAAAAATAGTTTCATTAAAAGAGTGGAGCTGTTTACTCAGACACTTCAAGGCCCAAAAATTAAGTTCATAAAACCACAGAATCACAGAATTCATAGAATTGGAAGGGACCTCTGGAAATCTTCTAGACCAATTCACCCTTCCAAGGCAGGGTCACCAAGAGTAGGTAACACAGGAACTTGCCCTGGTAAGTTTTAAATGTCTCCAGAGAGAGAGACTCCATGACCTCCTTAGGCAGCCTGTACCAGTTCTCTGCCACCCTCAATGTAAAGTTCTTCTTCATGCTGAGGTGAAACTTTGTGCTTCAGTTTATGGCCATTTGCTCCTTGTCCTGTCACTGGGCAGCACTGAAGAGTCTGGCACCACACTCTTGGCACCCACCTTAGAGATGTTTATATGTATTGATGAGAATGCCTCTCATTCTTCTCTTCTCCAGACTAAGCAAGCCCAGCACTCATAGTCCCTCCTCATATGAGAAATGCTCCAGACCCCAGATCATCTCTGTGGCCTCTGCTGGACCCTCTCCAGTAGCTCCTTGTCTTTCTTGTGCTGAGGAGCCCAGAACTGGACACAGCA
>JAYDZK010000113.1:96027680-96069310 GCA_034509185.1 Euphonia xanthogaster
CAGGACCCTGCACTTGCCCTTGTTGAACCTCATTTGCTTTCTCTCCACCCAGCTCTCCAGCCTGTCAAGGTCCCACTCGATGGCAGCAGAGCCTCCAGCTGTATCAGCCACTCCCCCAGTTTTGTATCATCATCATCATCATCATCATCAAACTTGCTGGGGGTGCATTCTCTCCATTCGTCCAGGTCATTGATAAACAAGCTGAATTAGGCCAGTCCCAGTATTGATCCCTGGGAAATGCCACTGACTGTAGGACTCCAGCTGGGTTCTACTCCACTGATCATGACCTCTGAGCTCTGCCTGATGTCTGCTAAGCACAAGTGCTTATCTAGGTAATGCTCATTTCCTGTATGTCAAAGAAGCCAGTCAGATGGCACATATGGGACCAGGCCTGTTACTTCTAAGATGAGTAATAAATAAAAGTCAGCCTTTCTTTAAACCCTTGAAGCTGTGGCTGTCAGTCATGAAAAAGAACTAATTGGTATGCACTATCTAACTCTGAACTCAGACACTTATTTCTTGTGTTGCTACAGCTTTGATTTTTTATAAAGTGGTGGAAACTAGCAATTTTGCCTCCAATTTAATTAGATTATCAGTGGAGACACACAAACACTATCTCTCTTGTGGATATCTAACTTTTGTTCTTTCCTTGTTTGTTGTTATCTTAACTTGAGCTAAGCCATTTTGACAGAAATCCTGTTTCTTCTTTGTGTGCAAGGACGATACACAGAGCATATACTAAAGACAGATCAGCTAAGCAGCAGACCTCACTATAAAATGAATGCAAAGCTTCCCTGAGGGTCCAAATTCTTTGCTCATTCCAGCCTTCAACACATGCTAGCTTGCTTCCTGCCAAAGTTGGTCTTTTCTGAGAAAACAAAACAAACCAAAAAAAGTAAGGAAAGCAAATAAACTCTTTGTGGCAAGGGCATATTTAGATAAAAAGCTCCCTTTATGCCTAGGAATGTTTATCAAGACAACTGAAAAATAAACTATGCATGTTTTTATGAAATTGTAAGTCAACTTCTATGTTGAAAGGATAGAAAAACAAAGGCAGAAAAAAAAAAGAAATCCTTATAAAAATTTCTAACTTACTATCAAACAGGTAAAAAAGGGATACTTTGAAGGGGAAATCCATAAGGAAAAAAGTATCTTCATAAACAGAATATGTAAACAGAATATGTATGGGACCTAGGAAAGTTCTATGGGTGATGCAGAGAGAAGACAATTAATAGAAAATGTACACAAAGTGTAAATGATCCAGGTATGCAACTTTGGCTGCAGATATGGTCAGAAAGACCCAAAGCTGGGACAAGTTCAGTGAAAGCAGGGAAATAGTCCTGTGAAAAATCTGTGTTTGGGAAATGAAGAGCACTGAGGGGAAGCACAGAAATGGTGCAAAATGCAACATCCAGAAGGAGTAAACAGAGAATTGGAGTGTGCTCTGTTACACATTCCCTATGGGAATAAAGAGTTAAACTGCCATGCCATGACTGTTAGTATTTTAGAGTTTTATCTGGAGTGTCAAAAGGATAACCTGAAAATGTTATGATCTGAGAAACAAATCCTGAAAATGTTCTGATATATGAGGTATCTGCCTGCCCCCCTTAATCCTGGTTATTTACCAGCAAGAATATACAACAAGAAAAAACAATTATGCATGCCATCCACTAATTGCCAGCCGTAGACATTCTTCCATGACACTTACTGTCATGTTTTTGCACTTAAGCTGAGGTGGGAAACTTTACATTGCTCTTGAATAGGGGCTTGAATATCCTCAAATTTGGCCTGAGTTAATACAGGGAAGTTCGAATATTATCACACCTCTGATATGGCTCAGTAACTTGACCATGGAGCTTAGCCCCAAAGATTTGTTCAAGGTCAGATCTCGTGCTTCTTGAGTCATCCACAGTGTTTTCTACTAAATGCACTAAGGGATCTCCACACTATCAGTGTAGCTTTCCCACTAAGGCCATTTATAGAAACATTTTGCAATTCTGAGAAGGAAAACATTCACAGATGGAGTGGAAATGATTGATGATGATTTGCTGCCAGGTAGGTGGAACTCCACCACTCAGAGGAATCCAGCAGTCCTTCTCTAATATTTCCTAGAGGATCTTAATGCATTCTGAGTTGCAAATCTTTTAAAGACCTTATATGCAGCCATGGTAACAAAAATCTTATGTCTAGTCTGATGAATACACTGCTAGTCTTTCTGAGCAGAGATGTGATACCCTAAAAATTTTCTCTGTTATAGGGAGACTTATAAGGGGACTCATTTTGTGAGCGAATAGTATTTTTTCATTATAAGATTATTTATTTTTCTGCCTAAGCCAGAAACCATTTAAGTCCTATAATATACCAGAAACAAAAAGTTTCTCATGAAAATGTTTTTCTTTGTTTTAAGGACACATAGGACACATTTCTCTACAGTACTGGTGGTAATTATGCCTCTTGGGATACTTTTTCTTTCATTGACTGTGCTGCCTGTACAGCCACTGTCTCTGTGATGCCCCATGTGATAGCACATTTAGACCACTGGGGCATACGAGGGTTACCAACCCATTTCTGCATGCCAGATATTTCCACTTTTTGCTTAATGGAAGTGCAGAAAGTGGGCTGTGACTTTGGACTACATCAACGACTGTCCACTAGCACTATAAACCTCTATTTCATTTTCACAGGGTTTACTCCTGTCTATCATAGGACATAGTGGAAAAATATATGCTTTAGTTTTTTTCCTGAGTTTCAGATTTGATAAGAAGGAGGATTCTATCTGGGGCTTATTTCAGACAACTTTTATTTGGTTGCTACCAAGCCATCCGTACTCTTATCATTAAGATGTTCTTGTTTATATTAATTACTTTGTTATATCAGAATAAAATTAGCTAGTGCTGAAGAGTCAAAGATAGTAAATAATTCTCTATGCTGGTTACAGTATAAAAAGCAGCAAACTGGACTCAAAGTCATGCATAAAGGGTGGAATGTGGAGATTGACGTGCAATTATGAAATACGTCCATCTGTAATAGCAAACATGCTGTGCAGAGGCTCTGTTTTCTATTTCCTAGATCCTAGAACTAAGCTATGGTGTGAAGCCAGGTGTCCACCAAGGCTGGTCTATCACTCCTCAGCTGGACAGGGGAGAGAAAATATGAGGAAAAGTGTCTGAGCTGAGATAAGGACAGGAAGAGATCAGTCACCAGTTACTGTCACAGGCAAAGCAGATTCATCTCAGGCACAGTATTTGAATTTATTGCCAATCAAATCAAAACAGGCTAATGAAAAGTAAACCCAAATCTTAAGAATATCATCCACCCACTCCTTCTTCTTTCCTGGGCTTAATTTTATTCCTGATTCTCAACCTTCTTCCTTCCAATGGCACAGGGGGATGGGAAAAGGAGACAGCTGTCCATTCATTGTTTCTGCCCCTCCCCTCCTCCTCAAGGGAGGACTCCTTAAACTCTTTCCCTTCTCCAGCATGGGATCCCTCCCACAGGAGACAACCCTCCACGACCTTATGCTACATAAGTCTGTCCCACAGGCTGCAGTCTTTCACAAACTGCTCTGGCACAGATACCTTCCAGAGGGGTTGTCCTTGAAGCTGCCTGGCACTGGCTCTGTCAGACATGGGGGAAACTTCTGGCAGCCACCTCTGTAGTCCCCTTGCTACCAAAGCCTTGTCACACAAACCCAATACATCCAATACCCAAGACATTGTTCCTAACTACTAGAAGCAATACTTTGGAGTCTAAGAAGTAGAAACCAAATAATTTACCATAACTACATTTTTTGTTTCTTCCTGCTTTATGGACTACTTTCATAAAATACGACCTAAATGTTTTGATGGGGGCAACTGAACTATGCTGTTTGTGCTTCCATCACTTCTAAGTAAGAAATATTCTAAGTTGTACATGCAAATTATCTTCTTGCATTAGTATTCAGTTCATATTATTTAAGAAATCAGTGCATGTAATTAATGCATATGTATATATAAAACAACCCACTTCATGGAGACTTTTGACACTGCAACATTTTCTTTAAAGAAAAAGTCACATTTATAAAATACTAAGAGAGGATAATAAAGCCAATTGTTGACATGTTCTTAAATACACAACACATTTGCATTTTTCACAGTTTATGTAATAGAACAGACATGAAAATGCTGTTAGATAATTAGCTCTGTTAATTTGAAGAGCACAGGTTTTGTTGGTAATTATGAAATACTATTTAACACTATTAATTAATACTATTTAACTACTGGACTAGCATATATTCTTACCAGCTTTGTGAAAGAGAAATCAAGAACTCATAAATTACTATTATCATTTTAGTACAGAAGGAGCTGTACAACACACCAATGTAAAACACTGGTCTGATAAATAGTTTGCAAAGACTACCATAAGCTAAATTTGTCTGACTAAACCTTTTCACTCATCATGGTTTGGCTATTATTTTTCATCTCACTTTTGAACAAGAAAGATCAAAGTTCCAAGTGCTGGAATCTGGGATCATATGCAAGTACAGATATTTCTACAGGACTTCTGCAATCCTGTTAAGAGCTATTATTCCCCAACAAAGACAAATATCCCATAACAATGTTATTCAGTTTCTTTCTGTGTCTTTAGAAGCAGTACACAGGGGAAACAGCATTTAATCTACATTAATACTGTTGACTTTGACAAATATAAAATGTTAAATATAAAACCCAAATAAGACCATTACTGGTTAAAATAAATGATAGTGCAATAGTACAGGAGCCCTGTGGCAGCACGTCACTACTTGCTATAAGAAAAGCAATAAAACTTAGTGACCCAATATCTTTATTTTCTCCCTTTTTATTTTTTCTTTTGGAGCCCTCCAGGACTGTTATCTTCAGGACTATTCCTCGCTCAGGGTGCCAGGGATGGAAATTCTGTCAGATGATACTCCCTAGAGTCTGCATTAATTCTGAACACAATGAAATATAATTCTGGAGTTACCTCAATCCTCCCTCAGAAAGGAACTGTTGTTTTAAGAAGACATTTGCCAGTTAACAGATGTTAGAACAGTAACAGCCAAGGATTGAATTTGTGTAGGTATATCTGTTAATTTTATTTCATCTTTGAGAAACTTGAGATATTTAGAAGCTGTGACCCTGCACATAATATTTGGAATACCTGATGATGGTCAACTTAAAAAAAGGTGGTCACCTCCAACTTCACCCATTCTGTGATCCTGGGATTCCAATTCTGTAATAATCCCCAGTTTTGCATCTGTGCATACCTATAAGTAGGATACCAAGAATTTGAAATCATCCACAAGTGCATTTGTTCTATAATATCTCACTGACCTCTTATCTGTGGAGAGAATGATATTGGAAACAAACTGTGCCTTCTGTGACACAGGCAGATGCTGTGTTTGTGCCATTTTATTTTGACAGCTAGCATGCAAAGGAGGTATTTCCTGATCAAAGTATATCCACATAAGGAGAGAAAGAAAAATTTCTGGAGGGCTGAACAGGAATGAACTAATGCAATTAATGTTTTTGATTGATGAATAATAGCAGAAAAATAGAAGTAAATATTATGAAGGAACTAATACAGAGCCACGTTTAGAGCCATAGAAACGGGAAAAAGAGATGAAGTAGTCACAGGCATAATTTTAACATGCATCCGAAACATCAATTTTCCCAGTTTATGAAGAATGAATGCTGCATTCTCTCATTTCAAAAGTGGGACACAAAAAGTGTGAAGAAATGATGAAAGGAGCACCCTGAGCATTCTATGCTGAGTTTTTTGAGTACTTCAAAATAAGCATTTCAAGTGTTCCTCCCACCACTTCCCCATTTAAACGCACCATCAAGAGTGATTTCATCCATTAAAGCATTTATGGTCAGTCATTTCTCTG
Organism: Euphonia xanthogaster; assembly: GCA_034509185.1. Classification (NCBI taxonomy): domain Eukaryota; kingdom Metazoa; phylum Chordata; class Aves; order Passeriformes; family Fringillidae; genus Euphonia; species Euphonia xanthogaster. Next base: position 96,033,568 of record JAYDZK010000113.1, read on the forward strand.
AAACTTTCAGCACATTGTGACTTTATTGTGGTGGGGATTTAAGCACTGCTGACTTCTCTCAATGTCAGTCCACCTTCAAGGTATGAAAAATACTGCTTTGACCATTGTGGCCATAGAGGAATTTTCAGAAAGTCAAATGCAAATATTATGGGCACACATGGCCGTCCACTCACCATGCTATGTACATACACTAATGAGTAATTAACATATGCTAATGACATCCAAGGACTCATCAACACTAATCTCAGAAGTGGTAGATTGTCAACTCCAGCAGTGACCCCAGGGATAGGCAATAGTGCCAGGTATGAGAAAAGGCAGGGATTTGTTTAAAAAACCCCAAAGCCACTGAATTAGAATTGAAGATCTTGGCTGAAGGCTGTGGTTCTGACCTGAACTTTAGCTAGACATCTACACTGACACTAGTGGTCAAATAATGCCTTTAGTGGGAAACTTAGTGTGCAATAACATAAAAAAGTAATCACAGAAAATGTACAACCCCCACCACAAACATTAAAAATTCACTGAACTTGCACCAACTTGCTATGTGTGGTATTTAATTTAGTGAGGAAACATGACTTCACTCCCACTTGCTTTAACTTTTTCTCTTTGACACAAGCCAGGCAGAAGTGAAGTAGACAGATTTTCCCTGTTCTCTCAATTGCAAACAGCAGCCATTCTGTTATGGATCAAACAACTCCCACTGCATTCACCTGGCATCTCTGACTCCAAGTTTGATTGTGCATAAGACATTCTTATGCTAGTCCTTTCCAGCAGTGGAAAAACTCTCTGTAAGGTTTTCTCATTAGCCTGATAGGTAAAATCAATTTTAGTTTGTGTTCAGGTATGTGGTGGCATGATAACATCTTGAGAATCCTCAAAATATTTCATATCCTCCAAATAGTTACATAAAATTTCATTCCATAAAAACAGGGATTTCTTACAATTGCACAGGTTAGTGGGAAGGAAAAGGTATAAGTGGATAAAAGAGGTGTAGAAACAAAGAAATGGAAGAAGATAGTCCTGCAAAAGAAAATCATCACAAATAATCAATCGTACTGGAAAAGGATGGGAAAAGAGTATAAAAGGATGAAAATAAAAAAGCAGAAGGCATTATTTACAGTTTACAGTTACATACTTGAGCTCCCTACATATTTTCCTATAGTACCACATATAGTATCTCCTGTCTAAAACTTCATGGGATGCAATGGGCATTTTGTGACATTTTGATAAATGTGCATTTCCACATGATTAGTATCAATCAGTTTTGCTGATTAGATTCTTTTTGTTGAGTATCTACTATGAGTCCTGTGTGAAACTACTGATGATGTATTGTATAAAGACATATTTTATGCTATATTTAGTGAGGATTTTGCTCAAACTGAAGAGGTTTAAGTAAGTATGGTGAGAACTATGGTCATTGTGTTCAAATGCCACCGTTTAACATTCCCTCAGACCAGTTCTCTGCAGAGCACTGAGGTACTATTAATTGACAAGAAATGCACCTTAACAAGTCTGCCAGAAAAAAAGAAAAACAAAGACTGAAAACTAAATTTGGGATAGTATAATCTAAAAGTATGAAATCCATCTTGTTTAATGCATAAAATTTTTAAGCATAGCATGCCTGCTCTCTGCCCAGGGAACCTGGGGCATTGTTTGAAAGCAAAATGAAAAAAGCAATCATCCTTTGCTGTGAACAAATAAAAAAAAATACTAACAAGCTTCTTTTACACTGGAGTTTACTTGTCTAGTTCAATATTCCAGAGTTTAGGCTTCTACTGTTCTACACTGATTTAGCAATACTTTTATAAGAAATTTATAACATGGAACTGCTCAGAACACTGGAATGTGCCAATCCCTTCTGCCCACGATCCTGTATGCCAGGTTTAAAAACCTCATGAACTATAGATGCAATACCTACTGCTTCACCAAAAATTTATATACAGTTACCCAAACAGAAATCAGTACTGGGGGCAAAAGAGAAGGGGTAAAAATCACTGATGTGCAGAATGATACATAATGTATATTTGTGGTTCTTTTGTAGCAAAAGGTGACCTTACCTTTCCCAGACCCTTAAACATAATAGCGAGGGTATGTTTGTGGCTATTCCACATACGCCATTAAAACCACTTCGAATATCCTTGGTAACACTGGAAAAGTCTTTTACAGTATTTCTATATATTGTCAATCTGGAACATTTATATTATAGGTATTCTTTATATCATAGACAGAATCTTAGTCTCCAGATGAATGCTAATATACATTTTAATTTTTTGTATATTGCAATTTCTGCTTTTATTTCACTGATGGTGCCTTTTACCAGCTTTTGACACTACTTCCACGTGCACAGAACACTTTTTCTTGGCTGTCCTCCATTTCATCTGTGCTTCTAAAGCTGAGAACTAATCATACATTTTTTTCTTTTTTTTTCTTCCTCTCTGAGAAATTGGTCTAATGGGCCTTAAAGAAGCAGCCGGTAAAAAAGGCAAAGTACCTGTGGAATTAAGTATTTGAGGTTGTTTTGTCAACATCTGCTAATGACAAACACCTATCCTGGACAATGTCTTCTGGCTACTTTTGCTCGTATCTTCCCCACTTTGTGATTAGATACTGCTCCTTAAATGATACACATTTCCAAACCCAGCTACCTTCTGGATTTTTTAGGAAGTTCTCCCTTTCAAGTTCTATCTCACCAGCCCATTTGTATTTAATTACCACACTCCTATTTCCTATTCCATGTGCTTAGACCACTCTGTTGCACCACCCCCACAAACTTTCCCTTCCATTTTCACCAATCTCTTCAGCTTCTCTTGGTCCCAGCAAGCTGGTCCACTTGCTGTTTTGTGTTGCAAACCAGCTTCAGCACACTCCTGCCAGGGTCCTCCTCAGAGGTTGATTTGGATCGCTGTTGTTGCTCTTTGTTCTCTGGTGGCAGTGGCAGCACTCTCAGATGAGCAGAGATACACATGATCCAGCCTTCCTTTCATTAAATAAAGGGTTGGCACCCTCATCTGAAAGAACTTCAGGGTTTTCCACTGAATCATCCCCAAGACTATATAGTTTTCTGCCCTTAATCCCATTCCTGACCCTAAATGATACTTATGGTAAAACAGTTTCAAATGTTTTTTGAGTTTTTAAGCATTGCATACTAATAAATGCAATAAGCGATGATAATTTCTATTTACCTTTATAATCAACCTCATGAAATTTCAGCCATTTCAGGTAAATAAAATCCCTCCTGTCATTCATCTCAAAATGTTGTTTTCAGAAAGTGCACCAGGAACCATTTCAAGTATCATTTTAAAGAGGGGATATTTTTCAAGTTGGACAGAGAATTATTAAAAAAACATAGTAAAGAAATAGGGAAATTTGCTTAGATATACTGGTTCAAGTAAGCCATGCGAATACAATGTTATATTTGACTTTTTTGGCCACTGACAGGATAATCAAGTCGGTGAGATATTTCAGTGAATTATAGCACTGACTGAGTTTTCTTCCAAAAAGTCAGAAAGATCAAATGATGTTTGGAGCAGCCGAGATTGAGAGATTCCATTAGATGCTACTTCTCCCTCCCCTCTTTCTAATAAGATGGAAGCTTTTTAGAAAATATGTGACAAATGACCACTCACAGTAGAAATAAATCACACACCACAGAGTACAGCATTATTAATAGTGCAATAATAGTAATAACTTACTGTGATAGCAAAGAAGTACCATTAAGAGGGACACAGCAGCTAATAGCATTTCCTTCACAGGGGCTAAGGGGCAAACCTTCCTTTGGTACCTTATAAATAAGTGGAAGATTAAAGGAGCTGGTGGGACCAAATAGCCTGATTTTTCCAGAATGCTACTGAGTAGGCACTGCCTGTAAAGTGCTCTCCATCTCCCCCATGTGACAATAGTTTAATAGTTCTTTAGTTAATTTAAATTAGAGTGAGAGGACATTTAGTTGCAATAAAAGACTTGAGGGGGGGTATAAAATATGGTAATGCTAGGAGGGCTGTGACATGGTTTTCAATTATTAGCCTTGTTTTCTCCTTAGCAAAGTGCTGTGTGATAAAAACACTTGAAATTTAGCACATGGATTTGTATCCAGGCACTACTTATAAAATTAAAACAATTAATAATGAATGGTCACTTGGATAGTTCTTTCAGGTCTTCATATTTAGTTATATATATATTTTGAGAAGAAAACATTTATATTACTTTACACACATTATTAAAATATTTCTCTGTGTGTGTGTGTATTTGTCAGGGGTAAAAGTTGACAAAAAGTAACTTGGATTTCACTAATGGTGAAGCTGTTGGGAAGTGGTGAAGAATATATATTATCAGAATTATTTACCATGTTTTAAAGGTTTTAATAAAAACATCCTAGTTATTCACCAGTTCAAGAAAATTGTCTGGTTTGCAAACTAATGTTGTCTCCATTTGTGGTTTTTTTTCAATATTATTGTGTTGGTTTTGATTAGAAATAGCTTTTTATGGAAGAGCAGATTTTTTCTAATCAATGACATAATGAATGAAATTAATAATTAATTAGTCAATAGATGGAGATATTATTTTCATTATTATTTATTGGTTTTTAAAGCAAAAAATGTAAAAATAAAACCCTGTACCAATTGAAATAGAAAAGTTATTAACCTCCACAGTTACTGATACATTCCAACGCAGCCTTGGGTGCCATGAGATCACATATATCGTAAGTATGTTGGGAAATGTGTGTAAATATAACTTACATACATATAAAGCTCTTGTTCTTAAGGACATTCAACTTACTAATGAAATTAGCATACAGCTACTGAAAAAAAGAATCACCATGGAAATTTCTAAGCTAGAATTTCTGCTCTCACACAATTACTATGTCTAGAATACAGAAATAATTCTGGATCTGCTATCCATCTGTGACTGACAGCAATGGTCAAAACCACTCTACTGACCTCTTTTGTAGGCAAAGAAGTTACTGGGTACCCACATTTTCCAGAAATGCATCTTAATAAAGCAAAACAAAAAGATGCCAATAGGTATTTTATAGAATAATACAATATGCTGAGTTGGGAGGGATCCATCAGGATCATAGAGTCCATCTCCTGGCCCTGCCCATGTCACACCATGTGTCTGAGAGCACTATCCAAGCTCTTGAACTCTCTCAGGCTTGGTGCCGGGGCCACTTCCCTGGGGACCCTGTTTCAGCACCCTCAAGGTGAAAATCCTTTTTGTGATATCTATATCTAATCCTCTCCTGACTCAGTTTCATCTTGTTTCTTTGAGTCCTGTCACTGGTCATGAGAGTGAAGAGATGAGCACCTGTCCCTTCTCTTCCCATTGTGAGGATGTTGAAGACTGCAAGGAGGTCTCCCCTCAGTTTCCTCAAGGCTGAACAGACCAAGTGGCCTCAGCTGTTATAAGTGAGGTTATTATTTCTGAGAACAATGAATCAACAGTTCCTGAAAGAACAGGGGGAATTAGGCAGATATTAGGCAAAACCTTCCAAAACCAGCCTGCTAAAGCAGCTTTCTCAGTTTAAGAGCAGCGAACAACAGTCAAGCTATACTCAACGCGGTTTCATTGTAATGAAGACTCAAGCCTGAGAGAAGAATAAAACTTCCATTGCAATTGCTTTTGCATCTGACATACAAGAGACAATTATTCAATACCAAAATGACCTTTTGAATAAACCTACATGCCAGCAGAGGAACCAGAGCTCCTGACAACCAATGAAGGCCAGAAATGTATAAAACCATGCCCCTTTATGCTTCTGCAATGCTCCACGTGTGCATGTGCAAGCACGGGCTTGCACAGGTTCCTACATATTCATGAACAAGGCTCTTTTGTTGTGCAAATTCTAGCTTTTGCATTCTGATTACTTCCTTCTATGTTTGTACAGTACACAGCCCTAGCATAATGGATATTTCAAACCTCTTCCTCAACTGATGATCCTACATTTATAAGCTTTGGAGAAAAGAAGGATTTATTTGTCCTTGGCATTCTTGCTGGCTACATGGTTCTCCGTGCAAAATGTGGCCTTCTGGATTGCCCTCTGTGAAGTGTTTAATATTCTTCCACTGTCTGTATAGATAATTAGGCATCAAGTTTCAGCATTTCTAATTGGCTTATGCAAATAGCCTTGCTGGGGGAGAAATGCAACAGTATTTCAGTGCTAAACCAGACACTTTTATTGTAAATGGTATCTATATATCAAATGAAGAACATAGCAAAATCTATTAGTATTTTGTATTTAAAAGATTTTGAGTTTTGACATCAATTTTTTTTTTTTTTACTAAATTGTTTTGGGTTTCAAATATGAGTTATTTTAGCCCTCCTGTAGTTTCTGGTAAGAAGTTAAAGGTTATTATGCCTCTTGGAGATAAAAGGACCTGCTGCTGGGATGTTTCATGTTATCCAGACCTGCCATATGAGATTAATTATTGCTGTTGCTGACTGTGTAATTCAAAGGTTAAAATGCAGAGTTGAAACAATAAGTGAATCCTAATGTGATTAAGAATGTATGAATTATTTTATCTGCTTCTTTGGCACTCATACATTACACAGCTATAACCTCATTAGCCATATTCAGCTTCAGGAATATTAATCCAACAATGCATACCTACAGGAGAGCATAGGTATGAAAAAGAGACTATTAGAATATGGTAAGTAAATAAATCTTTTGGGCTCACACATGGATGTAGGACCTCCTGAAAGACAAATAGTGGCTGGTCTCAAAATATTTTCTAACAAGCCCTAATTTGACTATGAGGTGACTGTGTTATGAAGGGAGAAAGCAAACTAGGCACTTCAGCTGAAAGGTACAATTCACATAATGCCAAGGTCATAGGAGGAACTTAACATATTGTCTGCTAATACACTAGTCAAATACGACACCATTCTTATTGATTCCATTAAAAAGCTTTGCAGCATTTCAAATAAACAAATTTTATTGGACAGCTGGTGATCAGTTGACACCTCACACTGATCCCTCTGGGATCTGTAAATATAACCCACTTCTACAGACACCTCGGAGATGATGGCTTTCCTTCTGAGCTGCATATCTGCTGTGTTCACTGGACTTCGGGTGATTGCTTTTCTAACTGCATGCCTTTCACTCAGTACAAATTCATAAGAAAATTGCTTGGGCAATGCTGAGTTAATTAGCTAGCGATGTGCTCATTGCCATCAATTTAGTATTAATAAATTTATCTATTGTTATACTACACAATGTCATCTATGAAGCTTGGTGCTCTAAGAGTTGCTGACTTTTCAATCTATTTCTGTTGATATTAAAAAAGGGAATTCTCTCAATATAGTTCTTTTTAAGATTGTTTTTGTCATTGTTTATCTCATAAAAAATTAGCTTTCACAGTGAAGTGAAAGGGCTCAGGTATTCTTTGTCAGTTGGAGAAAATCTTTTGTAGGTTTGTATATCATGATCAAATTTTCCAAAAAGGGTTAAAAAAAGCAGAATGCTTTAGAAGGTACAATGCAACCCTTTTTTCTCTCTGTTTCCAATAGTCAATTATATGATGAAGAATTTCATTGCTATGTGAGTTTTGGTGGAACTTGCTCTGACTTATCAATGCTAGAGCAGTCTGAGAGGAGCCTTGACAGAGAGAAAATGCAATGAGCACTTTATAAATCACTTACAATGAGCTATATTGGTTTCTGGTAGTAAAACAGTTCTTAGGTTAGGTACCATGATCAAAACCAGAGTAAGGGTCCTGTAGATGAGTTAAACACTCAACTCCTTTTTAAGTAGGGTTTAAATGAATCAAATGACTAACACAGAACTTATTCCAGGTAAGGAATTTGGCAAGAGGCAAACCGAGAGCTGGAATGGAAAAAAAGTAGGAATGGAACTACAATTATGACATATTACAGTATAACCTTGGCACTGCTAAGGAACAGGAACTAATGAAACCTTTTCAGTGGTAAGAAATGCCACTTTCCCTAAAATTAGAGCTGCATCATTACTGAGAAAAAAAGCCAGGGTAGGATACATAAAAGAGATTAATGTTTCTTTTTCAAGAAAGTTTTTTATTTTCAGATTTTAGAGATCTATGCCACTTGTGGGAAGGATATGAGAAAGAAGTGAAGGGACCATGAGGAAACATAAAACCACAGAAAATTTATATCATGGGTAATTTGCTTTTTGAAAATATCACAAAGGTGTAAAAGAAAGAAAAGATCCTAGCAAACTTAACCATTTAAAGTGTGGGATGCTGAGAGCTCTGAGCTAATGTTTATGTGAAATGATACATTATCTACTGGAGCTGCACAAGTGCTCATACTGCTGCTCAACCCAAAATGACTCACAGATTCTATCACAAGCTTATGACTTTAATGATATTTAGAATGATTAAAAATATACGATTTATAATTCTATTGTAAGCCCAGGATAGATAAATTTAATCCACTATTTAGACAATCCACCATCAATCAGGAATTGCAGGCTTGATTTCAGGGAGGTACGAACATGTACAACAGTGTATGAAGTCCCATGACAGCTGTCTCACAAGGCACGTGCATAAGGGGCCTCCTCCCACATAAGCAAAAAAGAGCATGTTTCCTGTGACAGAGCTTTAAGGGTTAATTGGCTAATACATTTCATATTAACACCAAAAATCATCACAGAGGACTGACAGACAAATGAAACATTTCAGTCAGATGTAGTGCCTGAAGGAAACAGTGAACTTTCTGCTTCAGATAACCCTAGCATCTGTGTATGTACCACAGAGAAAATGAATATATCAGTCTTGGGGAAAAAATCTGAGAAATTCTCATGTCACCGCTGTGTAATGCTTGAGCTTAATATTTTTCTTAACCAAAGAAACAGATTCCAGATCTTAGAAGTGATAGAGAAGACCATATTTCATTAAATTTTCTCTGATGAACAAAAAAAACTAAATCAAAGGCAAATAAAGAAGGAATAGTTTAGTGTGGTTCAATGAGTCTCTTTGAATGCACAGCATGAATTACTTGGAAATTGTTTAAATTTCAACATCTTGTCTACAAAGTAAAAGAAAATGTATTTCAGAAAAAGGAGTATGTAATAGATTTGTGGCTCCTTATGCTCTCAAAAATCCAAGAAAACCCTTCTGCCTCAAAATCTCTGCTAGAAACTCACAAAATTTGACAAATTTTGGCTGGAGCTTCCACAGCCCATCCCCTCATTTTCTCACCATGTTTAACGTGACTTCAGCTTTTTATTTTTTTTTTTTTTATACTTCTGGCCAGTTAATACACTTGACCAGACAGCTTCCATACATAGAAAATAATGTAAAAGACAAAATTACAGTAAAGTGAAAGAAAAAATATTTCAAAATTAACAAGGAGTCCATATGTGCTTAATTTTCTCTTTGTTTCAATTCTGAATTCTTGGGAGTCTCCTCTTATGGTCCTAAAAAGATGCCTCAGACAGCTTGTTTTGCCAAAAGGAAAGCTTGGACAACTGCCTTTTGTAGTTACCAGAGAGCAGAATTTAAACATTGTTTATGGCCTTTACTATGGTAAGGGGTTTTGTTTGTTTGTTTGTTTGTTTGTTTGAATAAGGTGATTGTTTGGCTTACAACATCAGCAAAATGCATCCTGTAATTTGGACAAGAGACTGAAAACGATGTCTTCACACTTGATAAGGACTATGAAATGTTTCACCTACTGCTGTTTTACTACTTTTCTTAGATTGCATGTACTTAATGCAATCCCCTGCAAATTAAGAGCAACTTCATCTGGACAGTTAGGGTGGGCAGCTCTGTAAGGACACACCTCCTGTTTCAGAGGCTTAAAATCAGAGACAGTCAAAGACTAATTTAACCCATGTACAGCTCTTCCCATGGGAGCAGCTCTTCCAAAAGTTTGAGGGGAACTTAGTGCACTCATGCAGGCAAGCTCCACAGTGCCTCCCATGTATCCAATATCCAGAAAAGGAGAACGAGGTGTCTGAACACATTATACACATCCATAAGATATGGAATCCTGTGAATCATTGATGATTAAACATTAAAACTCCTGTTGTGGTTTAATCCCAGCTGTCAACAAAGTATCACACAACCATTTTCTCACTCCCCCGCTAGGATGGGGGAGAGAGAATCGGAAGGGTAGAAGTGAGGAAAGGCAGTAGAATAGGTAAAAGCCTTGTGCACATGCAAAATGTCACAAGGAATTAATTCACCATTTCCCACGGGCAGACAGGTGTTCAGCCATTCCCAAGAAAACTTCTCTCAACCACACATGACTTGGGAAGACAAAGGCCATCACTCCAAATGTCCCCCCTATGCCTTCTCCTTCCCCCTGCTTTATATGCTCAGCACGATGCCGTACAGTACAGGATTGTCCCTTGGGTCAGTTGGGGTCAGCTGTCCCAGCTGTGCCCCCTCCCAACTCCTTGTGCACGCCCTGTTTGCTGGTGGGGTGGGGTGAGGAGCAGAAAAGTCCTTAACTCTGTGTAAACTCTGCTCAACAATAACTGAAACATCCCTGGGTTACTAACCTGTGCTCAGCACAAATCCCAAACTCAGCCCCATACCAGCTGCTGTGAAGAAAATTAACCCGTCCAAAACCAGCACAACTCCCAGATCCAGAACAAGGCTGGTTAGTTGGAAAGCCTTGATGTTAAAAGTGTAAATACTACGCTCTTACCTCATGTGCTCTGATCCATTTACTGTGTTAGATAAACAGCATTAATCCACACAAAGCTATTGTAGTGCCTAATGGAGTTGTGAATGACTGTTTTCTGATAGGTGAAGAGATTTCATGGGATTAGCCCTAATCAGGTACTTTAAGTAATGAGAATCTCTCCATCCAGCATTGAACAAAGCCACACAGAATGGTTCTTTCCCCATATCTCAGCAGGGTTTGGATAGACAAAAAGACAGATTAAGGAAATGTCTGAGCAAGGAATACTTACTTTCCTTGGTTCAATAAATAATAAAAAAATAAGGACAAGTCTAACTTCATAGATAGTGCAAAGGCACATATTTACTCCAATTCAGTGCAAAACTAAACAGAAAAATCTGGCAGATTAAAAGAATCTGACTTCACTCCTCCCATATTTTAGACATTCTTCAAATTGTGTAGTCATTGCCTTTCATTAGACAAGTGAGCAGTTCAGTTTTATACGTCCAAGTTCATATTCCATTTAAACGAAAAGCAATATATTTATTAAAAGATAAATTTGTCAAAAAGCTTAATTCTGATCAATTTCTCTAACATAGTATCTCTTTGTGAATATGCCCATTTATGTTATTGAAGGGATTTATTTTCTCAAACAAAGTAATACCAAAACTCAGGATGTAAAATAAATATATAAAACTGAGCTTCTAATGTTCATGCAAACCTCATACACATATACTGGATATCTGCTAAAACACACTAAAACATAATAACCTATTCAAAAATATTTCCTTTAAAGCAATTGCCTCCATTTAATATTTAAGCCTTAGGGAAAAATTAAAGCAACAACACTTTTACTGCATGACATTCTCATAAAACATGGATGAGTGCTTCACTTCTGATAAAACAACATGCATCAGGAATTTATTGTATTAAGGTACTAGCAGATCAGGGGACAAAGAAAATCGTGTTCAGAAAGATGAGAAAGATGATTTGTTGATTAAAAAATAAAGTAAACCCCACGCAAACCAACAACAGATTTTAAAATGAGTGCTATTATTGCCCTATATAGCCTTCAGATGTTATTGAAGATACCAACTTTTCTCTAGCCCTATTTTTTTTACCTCTATGCATTTTCAAATCAGATAAATAAAGTACTCCCAAGCAAGCAAAAAGGGAGGAATCAGATCAAAGACAATAAAGCATGACAGATAAAGGCAGAGCTATCTCATAATAATAAGACACAGGAAAACAATCCACTTTTCATCAGGTCATGTGGTTCATGGACTGTAGGAGCAGATGATATTCAGATACTAGCATGGAATTATAATACTGTAGGAGGCTTGAAATGGAATTAAAATACTGTAGGAGGCTTGAAATGCTAATTCATGCTAAAATTGCATATTTGAATAAGCCCCTCAGCTTAATCATTGAAAACAAGTTGAAACATGGGTCAGCTCTTGCAATTAAAAAAAATATTAAATAAAAAACTCCAGTGATGTCTTCATGTGAGCTCATCCCAGAAAACTCACAGAGAATCAAAATGGTCTAGTGACAGCATTCTGGATATACAAATTACTGGTAAAATGGTAACTCTCAGCTATAGAAATGGCAGAGGAATTTTGGCCATTATCCCCTTTGACAGTAGGGTCCATGTGATCCATGGTTTTGTTTCTGATCACAAACTGTACTTTTCTGAATATTTGTTAATAGTACTGAATCAGTAAACATCAAAAGGCATATAAGGATTTTTTTAAAAAGACACTGTGTCTAACCCAAGAGTGTAGAGATACCTGTAATTTCACAGACTGTTTCAGAAAATTCAGGCTCCTCATAAAGGACTATGATGACCCATAAAAAAACCCAAACCAAACCATTAAAAAATAGTCTAGAACAATAAAATACAAGTTGAAACACTACCAGAGGGAGAGTTAAATGCAGAATTATTTTTGTGCAAAAATGCAGAAAAGGCAGGAAACCTAATGGCAAGATATTGAATGCATTAAAGAGAGACAAAACAGAGCTCTATGGAAATTAAAAACTGATCTGAAGATGGAAATGGCAATGAGGATTAAAACTGCAGGCAGGAAAAAGAGCTAGCCTTTTTATGGGTTCACAATGTTCTCTGTATTCCTGCTCGCAATTATACTCTAGGGTGGCAATCAGTCATCAGGAACATCCAAAAAGAGTAATATCCACTGTAATGGAAGTTATTCCATTCATACTTGTGTGATGAGCCTTTCCACGATCCAGAATTAATTTCTTCTGCATCAAAAGTACTCAAATCATACCACACTAGTGTTTAAGCACAGTGAGACTCATAAACCTTAAGAATGACATTTCAATCACAGTTAAATAAAAGTCAGAGGGAGCTTAAGCTCATTTTTAATATGAGACGTATTAAGGTTTATTTCAAACACTAGCCTGGATATATGGAAAAGTAATATTCAGCAAAGGAAAGTCTATGGAGAGGCCATGTATTCTATCTTGTTTTATAAGGAGAGCCATATCTAATTTATCAGACTGCTTATTAAAAAAAACAACACTGCTCATTTATTCCTTCTTTTGCATCTTCTTTGCTCTTACCTTCCAGACTCAAATGTAAACCACGTTGAGTCACGTCCATATCTCCTCAAAGAGCTCAGAGGCCACATGACCAGCTTGACCTTGGCATTGTGGATGTCCCAGAGATAGATGTTTTCATGTGTGATCTGCATTGTACATTCCCCATAGATATCTAAATTTGGTGTAGGCATAAGGTATACATTGAATCGTTCTGGAAAAAAAGCACAAAGTAAGACATCACAGGTTAAGGTAAGATTTTACACTGGGGGAAAAAAAAATGGAATAAAGTGTTTAGTTCTGATGATCCAGAAATCAAAACCAAATTTCTGGCTTTAACAGAGGTGAGAATCCACTGGTACTGAAGCTGTCCTGCTAGTGCATAAGAGAGGTTTAATCTTCATTTCGTTCCCCTTATAAATGAGTCAGCAGCAGTCTGAAACATCTTTCACAGATGATCTGCATAGTCCTCTTGGACGTATGTTGCAGGAACTTTACTGAAGTCCTTTTTTGCCCTCACATTAAGGTCCATGACTCTCTACAAATCAAAATTCACAATGATAAGAACTCTGACAGAGACTCCTCTCTCAAAGAACAGAACTAAAGTTATCCTGGCGAAATATGTATGTGCAGCCATCGCCTCTTGGAAAAGCTGTCCTTGAAATTGCAAATCCAAGTTTACTTGTTGAAGCTTGTAAATAATCACATTCCTTGCATTCAGTTTCTGTTTATTTGCCAAAGTAATTCATATTTTCAAAATTAATAACAATTTTAATCATCTGTTGCTTTCTTGAAACATCTGATTCAACATGATATATTATTATGGTCATGACATCAATCACTGTCAGCTGCACTTTGCTTGCAAAGTGCACTTATTGCAATAGGAGGTCAAGGGCATTAATAATTTTCTGAAGTGCCTGAATTGCATGGGATTTAATAAGCAATGCAAAAAAAAAAATTCATAAAAAAAGGAAAAAACAGAAAAAACCAAGGTGATGTAAAACACCATTAACTCACATGGAAGGAAGAAAACATTATTAGGAAGAGAAATTTAAATAGAAATGCAATTTTCTTTGAAGAATAACTAATGTTTCTATGAGTTGCTTCTACAAAGAATGAAAAACTCAGTTCAATTTTTGGTTGTATAGTTGGAAGTGCCAGCCTATATTTTAATGCTCCATGCCTTGCAATATTAGCGCTTAATAGCATCATATGGGAGGGTGCAGTACATTCACAACTTTTCTGTCACCGTTTTTTTTTCATCTTTGAAGTGGGTAAAAATGCAAAATGTCAATTCTACTGCCTGAAGGTGTTGACGAAAAAAGGTAAGAACAATTCAAAGTATGAGCACGAGCAATGCTTATTCAATAACAATATTAGGAAAATGTTCTTTAGAGGGACAACTGATAGGAAAATTTCTTCCAATTACTTGATAAAGTAAAAAGGGTTTGGTGTGGAATATTTTTAATCTACCATTGGAACTGAATTTTCTCACAGTGTCCTCAAAATTAGGAAGGAATTTAAATTTAAGTGAGAGAAATTTACTGCAGCACTCAAAATTAGCTTCCATTCTGCTTGAAATTAATTTATCTTTATGTCTCTAATTTTTAAACATTTGATATATATGTATATATATATATGTTTTTGACAAAACAAAATATTGCAAGCGAGTTGATATAAAATATGAATGTGTATGAGTTTATGTGTGTGTGAATAAAGTGGCAAAACTTTGAGGAATTAGAGAAAGCAAGGAACTGCTGGCTGAGCAATAAAAATTGCTGCATAGCTATAAGTAAACTTGTCATCCCTAATGTTGTTCTGTTTCAGTCAATTTAATTTTGTCCTATTAATGACTTCCCAAATTATTCATTTAGTCACAACCTCTTCTCCCAGGCCCAAGTTCTCATTAGTCAAACTAATGGGTTTTAGCCCTAAAACTTTAATTTTATGACTAGGATCCCATGTGTGAAACCCCAGACATTTTGTGAAAGTCTTTGTGACACACAGCACAAGTAGATTAGCAGAGGCTGCTGGGATCCCTGAGTAGAATTCCCCCTAATGCTCAGAGGAGTGCATGGGGCAGGGGTGTAATGTAATGCCTTCTAAACTAAATGGAAGGACTCATGCTTGGCAGTAGTGGGTCAAAGACCACACTGGGAAGGGAATGGTGGTGAACGAGATAACTTTCACTTTGCACTGCAATTATATATATATATATATATATATATATATATGTATATACACCCTTTCAGTATCCCTATGCCAATGGGATCATCACACAGAAATTCCTCGCAGCTGTGCAGTGTACTTTTATCATGTATTAGACTCCAGCTTTGCATTGCTGTGCTGTCAGTTATAACCCTTCCCTCCTCTATTTGAAAGATGCAGTAACTGGCCTGTCAGCTCTTTCTCTCTTGCATGACACGAAATAACACAGTGTATCTATGGGGGATGGGGTTACAATGTGAGAATGAAAATCTTTCTCTTTCCCCATCTTCACCAGCAGAATGCCTCAGACAGCAGAGAAAATGAAAAGGTACAATTATTTTTTGAAGTTAACATTAAACTGCTGTGTGGAAGGCACAAAATACTTCAACATGCTTTAGATGTTACCAGGTTAGTCATGAAATGCTCGACTTCTCTGATGTGTTTGAGGATATTATTGCATGAAGGGCATTCAGGACATATGGTATTCTGAAACTGTCAGGAGACATTTGCAGACTTTGCATGGGAGGTCAGTGTCTAAGGTGAGATGTCAGGGATTAAAGGAAGTATGTCTGATTAAAGTGAACATCAGCTGCAGGGCAAAACACAGCACCCTTGGAACTGAATCAAATCGGCAAGAAAAACAAGCATACAAACACATGTGCTGGAGAAGACTGAGGACGGATAGATTTGCTTTTGGAACAAAACCTATACTTTTGAATAGTGGGCAGCTGAGGACATGGAAAAGTGTAGATACTATTAAATGGTTCTATTAATTAACATGCAGGGTCAAATTTTGCCATTTCAGAAAATATTTGAGCAGGTATCTAGTTAACGGTAATACAGTCATTCCATCTTTAGTGGCATGTTTTGCCCTTACACTTATCCAGGCAAAAACAAACATTCATCATAGGCCAGATTTGGGAATCCCAGCTGAATTCTGACACCAAATCTTCTGAATGACATTGAATAGGTTATTTTGCTTCTCTTTGGTTCAGATACTATCTGCATATGAGTAGGATGAGATAGTAACAGTCCATTGGCTAGTAAAACTAAGCAAATAGAAGTTAATAAGGGACCCAGAAAGTAAGGAGATGGAAGGAACCAAACAAGTAGATGAGATGTTGGACAAGAAAAGACTGGGACTGAACAGGCCCAATTTCTCATCATTCCGGATTCCTATCCTCCTCCTTTCTCTAAACAGGTGAGAGCAAAGTTCAAGGAGTAGGGGAGCCAGGATGAGAAAAAAATGCTGATATATTGCTACACTTATTATTTCACTCAATGTGACTGCTCTTTCCCATCTCCCTGGATAAGCAGAGCAATGCTTCATCATACACTTAGTGCATGTAAAGGTGTTTAACATTTGGGCTTTGGCAAGAATATGACATTTAATAATGCTTTCCAGGGCATAGGAGCATGAGTCTTTATGAAAATTAGCATATTGACTGAGACAGAGACTTGGCAGCAACTCCAAAATGCTCTCGGCCTTCCAACTGTACTGGGGGGAGCAAAATGACGGGAGCCCAGTGATCCTGATGCTGCCATTTTATCACTGGATTCCTTTGATTAAATCATTCCAACTGGAAAACCGACCAGATGACATTGCAATCTTGCAATCCAGATGCTTGGTTTCATTTCAGCTTTCATGATGGATAAAAAATTACCTATAGAAGGTGACAGTCAGGTTGGTGGCACCTATATAAATAAGTAGAGGATTTGAAAGCAAATATTCAATCTATATGTGAAAGAAACCCCTCCACCTGTGAGACTTCTGCTGCTGACCAACTGTGGCTAATTTTCAGGTGCAAAGAGAACTTAAAGTCTGGAAGCTGCAGGATTTTGTGTTTATTCATATCTCAGGGCTATTAGAATGCTTCCCTTCTGCTGTATGCAGTGAGGAACCAGGATATAGGAAGAATTTTTTTTCCCTTTGCTTATAAGTGTTCTGCTTTGCATTCATTAAAAATGTAAGCATCTCAATAAAAATATAAAGTTAGGTAAAAACTTCAAATTGTTTCAGTGATAAGTAGTAGGGTAGAGAAGAATCTGAAGTTTCACTGGATTAACATTAAAACTGTAAACACCTTACTTTTCTGAATAAAACTATCTGTGTTTCATTTATTTAAAAAAACCCAAAAAACAAACCTATTGTATAAAAATGGATTAAGAATAACAGAAGATGAATAAAAACCATGCAAAGTGCTTTTATGTATTAAATTACAGATATTCTACAGACCCTAGAAAATACCCCAAAACAAGTCATCTCTGTGAATGTAATTACAAAGTCTCTATGCCTTGGCTGTCGTTTGTAATCTCAACATGTAGCACAAAGAAATGCCTCATAATCCTCTTCTGAGGATTCAAGGATGTTGTTCACTATGAAAAGCTACATTTTTACTAACAAGAATTAATGAGTTTCTTGTGATTAAAATCCAGGAAGCAAGACTGCTGCTCCTGTGGAAGGTTTTTAAATAAAAAAGGAAGGTAAAACCAATGAAATAACAAACACCTTACAAAGGAAGTAACTTTATGAAATACTAATTTAAATATTAGGCAGGGAGGAAAAGCAAAAATTCAATTATCTTTCCAACTTTTCCAGACTTTGAAAATAAAAAATTATGCTTCTCATGGAGTAATTTTTTTAAAAATAAAGCCTCTAAGCACATAATTAAAAAGCCTCCTATTGATATCACTGGACTGAGTTAGGAGTAAATAATATATAGCAGCAAAGGATGGATCTGGCCTTTTCTTCAGTTTAAACATTTGCATTTTAACATTTGCCCATTTTCTTCAAGTTTTACTTCAAGTTTATAAGTAAAGTTTAATAGAAAATGGTTTAGTACAAGAAAAGATTAATAGAAAATTATTTAGTAAAATATTCAACTATTTTTGTGCTATTATTTAGTATTTAAAACTGATAGAATAGAATCTTGACCAAACAGATGCACCTGCTCCTTAAAAGGGAATTGATTAATAGTCTACACATACTTCTTTTTTAACCAACATTGTCTTGAATATTCTGATTTCTTTTTCACATTAAATATAGTCTGTTATTGCATATTGTCCATTTGGATTACAACTTTCAAATTGCTTCATTTTATAAAAAATGAAAATAGAGACACATTGGACACACTATCCATTATGAGAATGGAGAAATTCTAGATATGACATCACCTTGGAAGATAAAAATTAAAAAAGAACCGCAAAACCCCAAAATTTGTTTTTGTCATTATGTTTTGGGGTGTATTACAAATATTTCCAAATGCATTGAGAGCTGTAAGCTTCCAGTTTTTCCAAATGAAGTCAACACTCTACATTCACAATTTCTTCATCTAGCAGCAGCTTGAGAAACCTAAGGATTATGAAATGTGCATGAAAGAATCACAGCATATTGCTTAGAAGACTTGTCAACAGTGTAATCAGATCCAACTTAGTCCAGATTTTCCCTTATGGAGTTATAACTGTGTATTATTATTTGTCTTATGATTGCATATAAATCTTCACTGCCATTATAATACATAAATTACCTGGATAGGATTCTGAAATGAGGCCTCTACTGCTTTTGCTTTCATACTGTATTTTAATTCTTTAGCAAATAATCTAAAGGGAAATTCATAAATGCTAGAGACCATGTTCAGTGTGAAAAGAAACTTAAACAGAAACCAGGTTGCTGCTACAGGGCTGAGGTACACCAACAAATCACTTAGATTTGCAGGAGAGAGAAGGTAAAATAGTTGGAGAGCAACAGAAGTTTCATTTCTCATGTCAATTTAATTGGAATTTGTGCATCATTCCAAGCTAAGTAGCCATTAGTTGTGAGCCTTAAATTTCAAAAGAAAACCACCTAATAGTCATTTTCTGCAGCAGAGTTTACGCAGCAAGACTTGCGGTAATACTTCTGGAAAGCAATAATGGAGCTGAAATCCAGCGAGAAGCTTCCTATTGCTGATGTGCTTTGCACAAGAGCAGCTTAGATGTCTTCTCTATTCTTCCTACAAGACACAGCAGCAGAGCCCTCTGCTATAAGCAGAGCATCTCTACAGTTTGCCTCATTTTGCTGTTACCTCTGCAGAACCACTTGGTGCTGGAGGCTCAAACAACAGCTCAACTATGCTGAAACAGATCCCACTGGCACTTACTGACCATCCCAGAGCTATAAATGCCTCTTTCAGGTAGTACCTTAGATTTCTATTGTCACTGCCTTGTGATTATACAGCCTTTGCACACCAAACAACAGTTCTGCCAGCCTTTGGAGCAAATTATTTGCAAACCATGTTGTTGCATTCCTGACACAGAGAATCAGGTGTCTTCCCTTCTCAAATCTAAAGCTCATCTCAGAAGGACCACAAGAGTGAGACTGGGGGTAAACAGGCTGAGAAATAATAAAAAGATGTATTAAAAAATGAGAAAAACCATGCATATTTTCTTTACCAAATACTTTCTGAGATTTAATTTTTTGTGTATAAAAATACAAGTAGCATGCAGCAATTCTAGTGGCCCTAGGGCATATGCAATAGCAATTACAAAAAAATATTTCAAATGTTTCAAACTGAGGGTAGTGGCTTTGGTGGTCACATGCAGGAAAAGAAACTACAAATCTACACCTCAGAAAGTTAAAGGTTTTTTTGAGAGAGAGCCAATTTATTTATCTGATATGTTTGGTGAATGTCCTTACATCATTAAAATGTCATTTAAGAACAAGAATGGGCAAGTAGTTGAACACATGAAGAACATTGCATATTAAAAATATTATCTCTTGGAAAAGGTAAAGCAGTTAATGAAAAAAACCCACCTTATTAGTCTAGTTTTTCTAGTCCAAAGAGGTATCTTTACCAAATTTTACACATTTCAGAAAATCTTTAGTAAAAAGTGACTATTTGAAAAAACCTCAGTGGAATGGGATGCAATTAACGCTTAATACACCTGTTCTTTTGGGATTAATGCATTAACACCTGTTATATCATAGAGATCTGAACAATATGACACCATTATTCAATGTCTGTTAGCCTTTAAAAGTGCAAAAAAAAAATAAAAATCCAAAACTGAAAGGCCATTAACACTATAATATTTATTACAATCTGTGGTCTTGCTCAAACAATAAGAGACATCTTTTTTTCAGTGACCTGAAAGAAAGCCTTTGTATGGGTCAGGCAACAGAACTTGCATAAAACTAGATGCTGAGGCTGTGAGACTCTGTTACAGGTTTTACAAACTGTATTCTCACATCTCTGTTTCAAGTAAGCATTAATAAATGGACTAACTGGAGAGGAATTCTATGAAGTTGACACATTCACAATATGCTTTGAAGAAATGACATTCAAAGGTACTACACTGGTATTCAGTTTTTACGAAACACAACAAAAAAAAAAAAAATTATCCAGAGAGTGACACGGCTGCCATTTTCACAAAGAGCAAGATTTTAGAGGCTTCATACACATAGCCACTGTCCATGAATTTTCAATTGAAAAATGAACTTTGACCTTTCAGTTTCAGGTCAACAAAAGCTCAACAAGAATATTTATAAGCAAAAGCTCAGCTGACTTTCAAATGTTTTTAAGGTATCTTTTGAACTACTGACTGGTTTTGGTAGCATGTGTATAAAAGCTGTGTATGGGGAAAATGTGCAAGAAAATAAACTAAATATCTGAAATGATGCCACCCTAGAACTAGTCACCTTCTCAAAAACACTGTCATGTGGGGAATGACACTGCCAGGTTTGCAGAATAAGATAACCAGTGCAAACTGAAGGCATGGTTCCACTCAACTGAAGAAATCCTGCTACAAGAGTTTGAGTGCAACTGCAGGTTCTTATAGCACAGATAAATGAATAAAATGTCAAATTTCATACGTATAGTAAGAATCTCTGCACTTTTTCCTTCTTGCAGGTTGATTAAAAGACATTCACAACAGAATTTGTTTTGCCTCTGAACAAGACAACTTTGAATTTCAAACATGGTTATTAAAATGCAAAGTTGTGCATCAAGGGGATGAGGGAAGAATGAGTATAGGTATCAGAATTACTTGTTTGAGATACTGTAACTAATGATTTAGAAGAGCATGCTCGTCAAATATTGGATTATATGTATTCAGTCACTTGTTTTAAAAGAATACAGCTAATGATACCCTCCATGCATTATTATTCATGTGATTTGTACAACAAATACATGCTTTGCCTCTTTGTTTCCTTTCATTTATTTACTTAGAACAATAAATATGCTAATTATGTTCATATATGCTGGTTGGTAACACTGCAATTAATTTCTAGACTAAGGCAATTGAATCAAGACTAGTTCATACAACAGAACTAATATATCCCTCCTGGAGGTCCTGTGTGTCTAACTGGATCTCTTTCAGGAACATTATAAAATGTAATATTTTCCATCTATGTCCAAAAGCTGCTGGAGAGTACATGAATTCACTGCAGAAAGAGCTTGACGAATTTCAAACTACTCTTCTGTTCACATCCCGGGCTTTTTGATGAGGTTTATTTCCTTTCACATTTGTGAAAGACCTCCACCTGTTCACACAGTTCTCTCTACAGTAGCATGCAGATGAGTTTCATACCTACAGCCTATGAACATATAGCAGATGGGGTGCTTTGAGTGCTGTCTGATCATTATCACTCTCCTACAACATTAGTAGCTCTCCCTTTGTTAAGTAGTTTGAGACTACAAATTGAATTCTGTGTCTCATAGCAGGTAAACAACTTCATGAACATTTGAACTTCTTTTAAATCCCATTTCAACATGTCTGCTTTTTGAACAGAATTCCTTAAAGATTTCTGTATATTTCATGCTGTGTGCTATTAAGTTCAGGGAAATAATATAATAAATATAGTGCCATACATTCTATAATTTAATTATGTAATTTTGTTTATAATGATAGTTGGCTTGATATTTTACGACCATTGAGGCAGTGTGTGTTATTACTTTGTTGAAAGCTATTGGATCTTATAAAAGCATCGAGACAGTAATAATCATCGAGAGCTGTAATTTAGGGAGGACTAAATGAGCACATTTTGTGTTGCCCTCGTGTTCATTAATAGGAATTAAATGACAGGGTAATCACAGATTTTCTTTTGTTATTGCCTATTCCATCCACTAGCATTCTTCCTGTGCATGTGTCTAATCCAAATAGCCTTTAGATGAAGACATACAACTCAGGCTTAGTGCTGACTAACATCTGTCACTGCCCTTTTCACCCATATTTGACAGCATTTAGATGATCCTGACTTCAATATTCAAGACAGGTAGGAGTTTAAAGCAAATATGTGTTTTGTAGTCCAAATTGCTGTTGGTATGTTCATCGCTGTCCTTAAAAGGCTGCCAAACAACAGCTGCTGCTTTATTCCTCTGCACAGAAGCCAGATTTTCCAGAAACAGAAGGGTCATGGCCATCATTTCCCATGACAGGGAAATCTGAACACAATGAAGACACAAAGTCACTCTATTATTTAGCATGGAATTTAATAATCTTTATCTGAAAAAAAAAAAAATAGGCTTGAGCTTCAAAAGCATATCCAAATGTTTGTTTACTAATGATGTGCTTCCAGTAACCAGCAAAAGTCCTCACAACAACAGGCAGAAGCAAAGATGAAATGGGATATCACCTAAGAACAGATCTAGGAGTACATAAAAAGTTACTTACCATTTTGTTCTCTCTGGACTCCAGCAGCAAGCAAATCTGGTTCCCCAAGACTTATATCATTGAGCCTGGCCCCTAGACATTCCATGCAAAGATGCTTGCACCACTCCTCTGCCTCTAATTCTGAGGAAACAGAAAGAAATCCATTCATGTTGATATTAAAAAAAAAAAAGAAAAAAATGGTGTGAAGTTAAATCAATACTTTCTCTTACTGAAAAGGTTTATTACAATATGCTTATGTTGAAACATGAATTATTAGCATAAAGTCCCACAATAATTTCTTTGCCTCAATTTATGAACTTTTAAAAAGGTTTACACTATTAGGACTGCATCTTCTATCCTCAAATTTGAGGATAGGAGGTGGAGCTAACAAAGAGGAGGAATAGTGAATTTTCAAGGCAGTATATTTCTAGTGGGTCCTCTTGAAAGAAAAACTGCAATTTAGAAAAACTTCATATATAATAGCTGAAATATTCTTTACTGCTTTTTAGACAAGTCTGAACTTTAAAGGTAATTTCTTTTTCTAAAGGTGTTAGAGCATTTTTCTAAGAGCAAAGGAAAAATTGTTATAAAATGCTCTTCAAATGCCAAACTTCCCTCTCTGCTGTACTGAAAGACTATGCCTGCCAAGGTATTCTGCATAATTAATTTCTTCAGTTCTGTTCACCTTCTTTTGGTCTCAGGGCAACTTGGGCATTAGTTAAAACATTTATAAGAAGATTCAAAACCTCCCACTCCTTTCTGAGTTGACTTTCCCATTGAAGCAATATGAAAGCTCTGCATCTGCCAGTCTACCAAAATGTGGATTCCACAAGGTGTAATTCCCACACACAACTCAACATCCTCCCATTCAACTTCAGCTTTATCTTATCCACTTCCCAAATTTAACATCATGAAATCCCTGGCATTTGTCAAACACGCATCATCTCAAGTTGTAGCTAACACAGTATGAAACTACAACCAAGAAAAATCATGCAACTACCCTGATTGTCTTTTATTTGCAGGAAAGACTTCACCTAAGGGAAAGTTCCAGGAGAGTAGGCTCAGCACCACGCACTCACTGAGCATCCATGGTCACAGTCTGATCATACTCAACAGTCAGGGATTCCAGTAATCTAAAAATGTTTGCATTAAACTGCCAGTTTTTCCAATCCTTTTACTGGGGACATTGGGAAAATAATTTTGTGACAATCTCTCCAATGTACCGCTGAAACTGGGAGAGAGAAAAATACTGCATGCAAGCTCCAAAGCATTTAGTGATGATGAATCATTGGAATTAGTGAAATTTTTTATCTGAGAAAAACTCCTCTAAGCCCGATTGGTACAGTCCTCAAATCCTTCCCTGGTTAGATATAGATCTCATACAAACATTTGCTGGACAAGAAAGGGAGACAGGCACACAGTTCCAGGTCTCCAAGAACCTTTAGATACCTTCTTTTGTTCAGCGTCTTGAATAATCCAGGAACAGATCCATACAGTTCCTGAGTTATTCTGCCTAGCAGCTGACTAAGTTCCCAGCCAAACAGCTGAAATAACACAGCCTATTTTGGAATTTTTGAGAACCAAATATGGTTGTTGTCACAAGATTTTGGGGGTGCTTCTTCAGAGTGTTTTGAGGAAAGTGGTGTCCCTTAACCCTTCCTGATTTTTGCAGTCTTTTTCTCAGGACACAGATTCCCAGAGTTGGTCTTCTCATAAAATCCTTACCTTCTAGTGGTAAGAGACAGAACATTATGTCAGTAACATACAGATGACATTTAGCTTCAGAGGTGAAAACAAAATACTGAGGTAACAGGACACCGTTTTTTCAACACTGCTATGGATCCATCCTCCCTGATGGAAGTGAGGAAAGGATAGGCTTATCTCTAGACAGCAGTAAATTTTTACAGCTTTTAAAAGAAGGAAGATGAGTTTGTTCGAACACCTACTTCCAAAATTATTCTACTCATACATAAGAAATTTCCAGTATATTTTCCCTTTCCCTCTTTCAGCGTTTGCCATTTCCTTGGATACTTGTGAGGTCGTTTGAACCAAAGCCACACCTTCCTTATAAATCCCACTTTCCCGTGCACAGGGTTTCATGCCAGGGACATAGATGATAGAACTGGACCCCAAACCACGCAGCTCTATTCTGGCAGCATGTGGATGGGGCGAAGGAGCAGGGTGCCAGCAGACAGGTAAGGGAGTTGAGGTGCCATTGAGTTACCCAGCATCTGCTTCCAATTATAGATAAAGGTAGGGCAATTGATGGGCAAAGCTGGTAGCGCAAAGGTGACAGTGCAAATCTTGGCAAGTGCTCCCATGGGGTTTTCTTCCTTCTTTTCTGCCTAAACTGTATCACAGAACAATATATATGCTGACAGAATGCATAGCTCTATATAAATAAAGCCTGCAATTTTTCCTGGAGTGTGGCGAGGATATAAGATTTTATGTATTTTACAAAATCTGCATTTTATTACTTTTTTCATTGTGCTTGCACCCAGACTGAAAGGACTTGTACTGAAAACGTAGAATGAGATGATGGTAAACAAACACTTACCTAACCTTTCTGATATTACAAATATCTGAGAAGAAAGTGAAACACACTGGTAATCCCATAAATCCAGTTTGACGTCAATATATATTCAAAAAAGGACTCATGTAAAAGCTACAAATTCAACTTATATGGATTCTCACATCAAATTTCCAGTAGATATTTTTGGAAACAAACAAAGTGCTCTAGGAAGCTGTTTCTTCTATGTGTCCTTGTTTTGTCTCCACAATCTATTTACTTATCTCTTTTACAGGAACATCTAGGTCTTGAAAGTTTGGATCCAGAAACCCCCTTTCAGAGTGTTTGACTGGCAGTTTATTTCAAGCTGCTGCCTTACTGCTGCCAGACACTGATGATTAGGCCCAGATTAGACCATTCTCCCAATGCCATACAGAAGAAACTTGGTATGAGCATTATAAGATCATGGCTATATCTTGCAAAGTGTAGGCTATAGCATGCATTGTATTGCTGTATAACTCAAAACACCTGTCTTACAGAAATGATTGATTTGATGCTACAGGAAATATAGTTTCAATGCAGAAGTGAAATATCTGCCCACAGAACTGGGAGGATTTGTGTCTACCATCAGAAGAATCAATGTTATCTACAAATATGTCTGGAAGGTCAAGGGTATGAAGGTAGTGTATGAGTTAGTCCTGCCTAATGCATTCTGATAGCTATTGCTTATTTGCAGGGAATTGCCTTCAACCTTTTCCTTGATGGACATGTGAAACGTTTTTCTTTAGAAGGTGAGTTACTCTTCAAAACCAAACCCTTGATTCTCCTTTCACCACGCGCAACAATAAATCAACCCACCATTCTTTTGTAAAATGTCTGCAGAATGTCTTGTGTTTCTGGGTAACAAATTAAATATTATTTATGATCCAAATTTTTTTTTATTATAATTTACAGTACATAAATGTGTCACGGCAGCAATCTTTAAGAATGCCAGGTACCATGTCAGAAAGCAGAGATATCTCAGTTACTTCTTTATTTTGATTACATGCATATACTGAAACAGATGAAATATTACAGTAGAACCAAGTAATAAAAAAGTGTCAGCAAAATTGTCCTCTTTAATGCATGTAGATTAGATTTATTGGTGGCAAATGCAAAGTTTTTAGTCATAACTGGTACTTGTCACTGAAAAATTTATTTTCCTCTTAAG
The DNA here is from genome assembly GCA_034509185.1 of Euphonia xanthogaster. Classification (NCBI taxonomy): domain Eukaryota; kingdom Metazoa; phylum Chordata; class Aves; order Passeriformes; family Fringillidae; genus Euphonia; species Euphonia xanthogaster. The sequence goes on from JAYDZK010000113.1 coordinate 96,060,285, forward strand.
ATAACTGAATTCCTGGACTGAATGATAAATTGTAAAGCATGCTTTCACAGCTATAAGTAAAATCAAAATACCTGCATTTTTATCTTTACTGTAATTTAATTATAAAATTCTACAATAAAAATCTCATGAGGTGAGATAAAATGCAAAGAGATGGGTGACCTTAAATAGGAACTGTTTACTGCACAAGAAATATTACTGGGAACAAATTTGTAAGCTTGCTACTCACCTTGCTACTGGCAATGTTTTCCTGCAGCTGATCTGAGTTTTAGGTCATGCCCGAGGCTATGTGTAATTTCTGCTTCAGTTCTCAGGTGATTACAGTGGTGCTGTACCTAGTCTGACCACTGTCTTGGACATAGGTGATACCACAGGATGATGTTGGTTTGTTGATACAATAGCAACAATGAAATAATGTCAGCAAATTGTGTTAGAGATAGGAATTTGTCATAGCAAAAGTGTTCTTCTGCTACTTACACTTTAAAAGAAATCATTAGACACAACATTCTCTACCAAGAGGGGGTGAGTGGCAATGAAACATATACATGGACGCATTTCAGATTCACTGTCCACAGAAACCCTCTAGATCTCTTTCTATCTGGCCTCTAGATCCTCTAGATCTAGAAGGCTAGAGGAGAGATTGTTTTCACACTCCTAACTTAGGAAGCATTTTGTGTGTGGACTTAACCAAACACCTTCTGAATCCTGGTAACTTCACATTCTTTCACATTGTCCTTCTGTGTTCAAGTGGCAGAATCCTACAGCAGCATTCCATCTCCCACCACCACAAGCTGCCAGCACAATTGGATGCCTCTAGGCTGAGATAAAGCCCTGAAGTGCTGACCCCTCCTGCTCAGTGCAGTGCCCTCCATTTTGGGAGACCCACTCCACCACTATAAGCATCAGTTTATTGAATTTGTAAATAAAAGGGCTCAATTTATATGCACCTCCTAGAGACAGGCCTCTTCCCCTTCTCATGCAGCCCACATAAAGTGATGTGGTTAAGAATTTAGGTTGGAAATAGCATGTGTACAATATTGGAGGGGGATAACAAACATAGTCCTTGTGCAAATCAAGAAACCTCACTTACATCTTCAAGTTTTACCTGAAGTGAAACTGTATAAATCTGAAATGTTAGTTTCTTAATTTCTGAAATATTTTTATGTATTAGCTGTACAAATTGTTTAGCTCATCTTCCTTCTAAATGATGTCTACAAGAGGCATAAATCCAACTAAATATTGTTACCCTGAATGAAACTGGAGGTTTTTTCCTGGCTAGATTAGTAGGATTTAGACCTGATCTTCTCTACCAAGAAAGAAAGATGATACTGAAAAATGTGGCAGTTTATCTCTTCTAAAAATCACTCAGGCTTAATTAGAAGTTAATAAGAAAAATATTATAGAATTCCCACAGGATTGATGTGCTATTATACTGCACCACATAAAATATATGAAGCAACTTAATCCTTTTTTTTTTTTCACTAGCAAATAATACTATTGCCTGCAGGCATGTAATTTCTTATCAAAATCAATAATACCTTTGAAACACCTATTCTTTATCAGGAAATAGATCACCCTTTGATGATTTGAAAAGAAATTGATTTTATAAATATTTAAAATATGTTATCTAACCATGTCTCTGTTACTTTGGATACTTTTACTAGAGCACATCACACACACTCAAACAGATACTAATCTAAAGCAATGTGGCTATTTCATATCTTTGCCCAGAGGAACAGAGGGATAGAGCATATTTTCATTAACAATATATTACTGATTAACACTGCCTATGCATGAATTTGGCAAATTTTTATTAAGTGTTAGCTGGGAAGCAACGGAGGGGACATACATTGTATTTATTTTGAAAGAAGAGAAAATCACTCTGTATGTAGACTAAAACTTGCTTTCAAGTAGAAAGGAACAGAGATAAAGGGCTGCAACTCTGAGAGCAATTGGTTCATTAAAATTATTTTTTTATTGACCAACTATATTTGAAGGTATTTTATTGACATGTGGGATTCATATATAGAATTTTTCCATGTGTTTCAAATAACACTACTTCTAAGGAAACTTTCTCATATTTTTCTTGAATAGTGACTTTTGAATATTTCACCTGAAGTAAAGTGTTTTCCTATTACTTAAGTGTAAATAATTGAACCAAAAAACAAAGGAAAGTCATATACAGAAAACCACATACACTGTTAAATCATATTAACTCGCTGAAAATGCTACATATTCTAGCAGTGGCAAAACATGTTAAAGGAAGCCTGAAAATATTCTCTGGAAATACTCTTGGTGAGTCAAGTTCCTAAAAAAATTGTCATTTCCACAATTTAATATGATAACACCATTACTGTTGAATGAATAATAGCTATTAAAAATCATGCATATTTTGACTATACCATTAGTTTAAAGATATACACACCTTTCATTTGAGCATTACTTTTTTTTCCTTAAACAAATACCGAATAATGCAGCAATCAAGATAAATGAAAATTACAGAATATGAACACATACTCTGTAGCTTTATCCTTTATCCATTGATATATTTTGCTAATGTGCTATTTTTTTTTTAAGTGAGGGAAGATATGGTCTAGGTATTATACAAAAATATATACAAAAAGAAACTTTTATTTCCCAATTATTTGCTATTTTAAACTTGAGTTGGTATAAGGGCAGTACAGTTAATTGCAACAATTACCAAAGGATATTTACTAGCTTTTAAAACTCTTGTTTCTGCCACATTTATCTGGAGATGCAAGATTTATCAAGAACAGGGTTCTGATAATTAATCTAATTATGTACCTGTGTTTGCAAATAGCCAGCTGTATATGTCTGTATTTATTGAGATCTACCAAATCTGACATTTTCATGAAAACATCCCATTTGTTTCTGCAGGTCTGATAAGAAGTTTCATATAACCAGCACTCAGCTACTAGTCTGTCTATTGTCCTGTCTATAATATAGACATGCACAGTATTAAGTCAATCCTACTGAAGGCAAGAAAAGCATTTTAAAAGATTTGTCATATTGGTGTTACTGTCCATTAAACTCTTGTCCATTAAAGCAGTAAGAAGCAAAGTTCCCCATATTCAATGCTGCTTGAAAATGTAGTTTTCATACAGAAACAGAACTCTGACAAGTTGTTTGAAAAATGGAGAGTATATGGGAAAATGAGTAGCCTACAAGGAAGGAATTTCCTTTGCTCCATACTACTGCTAATGTAACTATAGGACATTTGTCTTCCTTTTTTTCTTCATGAAAATGGCAGTTTCTACTATTAAAAAGAAGTGTATATCACCTTAGTCTGTGATTAGTCCTACAGAAATGAATGATGCCATTCCAGGAGGAAAATGTGATTCAGTGGATAAATTAGTCCTTGAGGGTAGATTTATAAGTATTCTTAAAAATTATGTATTCTACTTCATGCTGGAGACTAGTGGCTCTCATTGTACCACAAATGTTTATCAAGTCTTAGTGTGTCCAACAGACCAAAAGTGAGCCGACACCATTACCGAAAAATATGCCTGGCAAAATTTCACTCTCAATTAAAACTTTCTTTAACTTTCAAACTTTCTTTAAAGTGCAAAGAAAGAATTATGAAAACCTGCCTAAACATAGAAGAAACATTTACATTTTGTCTGAAACTAATGGGCCAGTAACAAGAATCTGACGTGGGAATTATACAGATTCCCAGGACTGTCAATTCATACCTGTTTCAACTGTTATTAATGTTAAATTGCAATGGCATGAAAGTAAAATAACCTCAGGCAGCATGTCAGTAGTGGAAATGGCATAAACACCATCAGTCAAGTGTCCAAAAAAGGTCTGTCACCAGGAACATAACACAAAGAGGATGCTATCACATCAACTTTTGCTGCTACCCCATTACTGGCAGTCAGCAATAGCATTTTTCTATCTTAAAAATTGGTAGTATTTCAGATTTAGTCTACTCCCACAACATTTTTATTCCTCTTGGGAAAGTTACAGTGCTGGTTTTTAAATGAATGGGAAATTTAATACCTTCTATGCAAATGTAAAATATGCCTCCTTTCCATTTTCAAGTGTTTATGTTATGGTCTAGTAAAAGAATCCAATACCCAAAGAAACTGGTACAAATCCTAGGGTTCCTTTCACTTTTCTTTTTCAATATGTTACATATTCAGTTTTATCTTTGAAGTATTGGCAAATTTTGTCACTTGAAGATCAGAAATATTGTTAGATTAGATAAATACTTTTAAGAGTATTAGTTTCCTTTACAAAATCAATGCAAAAAGGACTATTTTCAATAAACAGAAGAAAAACTTCACACTATTTCCACTATATGGTTCATTGCCCTTATGCCTTTGAACATATGACTTTCACTCCAGCCATCTGAATATCTTCTGCATTAAATCAGTAGGAGCAGACAGTAACTAACACACTTGGATGTTTTTGCAATCTCCCATTTTTTTGTTGGCTAAACATGACTAATTAAAGCAAGACTTCAAGCTATGAATACTTAAGATTTATTAAAAGTTGTGCAATTTGGGTTGAGCAAAGAGGGCAGTGTTATTGTTGCCCTCTTCTAATGTAAAGAGGCTAGGAAATTTTTCCTTCATGGTACTACACATGACTTTCATAATAACAAACCTCCTGGAAGAATACATTTTTTTCTTTCTTTGTTTTCATTGTCCAATAAATGCAAAATTTTCCCCCAAACTCTAAAACTATTATTTTGAAGATGTGAATCCTTGCTACTAAGAGAGTCAAGAAGGTTGTTATGGCATTGGAAGTGTAAAGAAACTCATTCAAACCAATTACTAACTGAAATCATCTGTAAGATCATAATGCAGCATGTGCTCTACTTGATTCTCAGTTGCATAAAACTTTACTCTGAGGCAGAACAAAGTATTAGCTCAAAATGACCGTGTCTCCCACTTTATTCTTGGGGGTTTTTAATGTGGTGCTATTCCAAAGAAATAAATCTTACAGCTCATAGTCTGGAGTAAGTACCAAAGGAAATATAATTAGAAAAGTCTTTCTCAAATTTCACATCTACAGAATTTAAACCCAAAGGGGATTACTTTTTCATTATCAATTTCTTACTCTCATTTTAAACTTGTATCTTTTATTCCCAGTATAAAGTGGAGTTTTATGTTTGATACATGCAAGCATTATTTAAATTAGAGAATATTTAATGAAAAGAGACATTTTTGAATGTTTATGAAAATAGAGGCTTTCCAATCAGGTAAAATCTCCTGTAAAAAATAGTCTTCTAAAAAAATTGTATCTAAAATATGAAATTTTAGATTACTGGGTTTTTACTATATTCCACTGAGATCTCTACATCATGATGAATACGTAAGAGACACAAATGACTACCTGAGAAGATACAGTTGCTTGAAGCTGAAACTCCAAATCTATACTTTTATTACATTAATAGGACATTTTTTCTTTTCCTTTTTTAATTCAGTAGACTTCTAAGATTCAGAACAGTAAAAACATGTTGCTGAACCAGGAAAACACTAAATAGATCCATCTTCAATTATGTGTCATTTTTCTCCAAGAAAATAAGTCGTGATGAATGCAATCTTACAGAAAAAATCAAGATTAAATCATTGGAAACTTCAAGAGCTCTGCTGAAATGGTTTAAGGCATGTTAACTGGAGACTCACAGATGAAAGATCATTTTATTTAAAATCTTTCATCTTTACTTAAGGGTAAACAACTCACCATGAAAATATAAAAAATGTTTAAATTTAATATTTTGATTTGTACAAAGCAAGAACTGCAGCAAAAGATTAGGATTTAGGTTTGTAAATCAGAGGGGCTGATTACAGTGAGAAACAGTATCTACAGAAGATGTAGCTGTAATTAATGCACACTGGTGATTAATTGCCCACTAACAGCTTACTTGTGAAGTGAATTTTAGGCGCACACACACAGCTAGAGGGGAGGGGAAGGATTATCCTTTCCTTTACGGAAGAGATGAAGTCATACTCTGGCAAATACCGGTCTTCTGTGCTCCTTACTGAGACTCTAGGCAAAAGATCCCAATTTCTCATGACTAAATTCAAATCCATGGCTGATACCTTTTAGCAGAGAAAGCAATCTAGAAAATTCTACAGAGAAAAGAGTTTTAATGGTAGGGATGAGAAAATTGATCACTGTCATTTGAAAAGGAGTTACTCAGCACCATCAGCACATTCAACTAATGGGCAAAAGTACAGTTCTTATGCTGCCATATGCCTTTCCTATTCTCTGCATTAATGATTTTAAATGAGAAAATGGCTGACTTAAATGTTGCTCTTCCTTCTGCTTGGAGTGGCTTCCAAAGTTCCACCGCCTTAAAAAAAAAGAAAAAAGCACCTCTTGATTTTGCGGTGAGTGTGAGCAGGGGTTTATTAATTTAGTTAAAACAAATAAGTATGACGTTAGTTTTTTTTCCTGGATCACAGTGCTACAATGAGATTATAATAACAAGTAAGTAATAAAGAGCAACTATATACATAATTTACATAATTCTGTCCTTTTTTTTTTTTCTTGAATTGGATAAAGGTAGGAAGACATTATTCTTTACATTTTCACAATAAAACCTAGCATATGCCTTTGCATAGAATCGTGATAACATATATAATTAAGGAATCAATTTCCATGCCCAAAACTAGTATTGCAATATAATAGATTAAAGCATGATTGAAACAAACTTGTTATACAAATGACAGTGACATTTTGGAGAAGTAACGCTTTACTGAGCTAGAAAGAGAGAAACCTTTTCTTTTTATATCAGAAAAAATTGACTACTTCATTTATTCCCTTGATTCGATCCCTCATGAAGCCCAAAGTTTATATCAACAAATACATGTATAATGTTTATAAGTACAAACTCCCAAATCTGAACAAAGAGTTTTACAAATATGCTACCTAGAGTTACAAATCTGTAGCTTTTCCATCATGACCTCCATTAAAGAAAGCATTCATAATACCCGTTAGAATTCAAAATAGCCTTCATCAGCATACATACAAATTTTCACATGCTGTCAGCCACTTGATTTACAAAGGAGATTCTAATTATAGCTATGACAACCTTAATAAAATAAAATTACTTAAAATCTCATAATTCATGGGCTACCACTATTTTCTCAACTTAGCAGGCATGCAGTTACAAACTGCCTATAAAGTAGATCAACATAATAACATGCAGAAACATAGAGCCCTCCTTCCAACTTTCTCCTCACATTTCTCCTACCATCATCATAGACTTTATAAATAAGCTTTCAGATATTAAGATGTTAAGCCTTTTAACTCAGATTGCTGTCTTACAATATAAATTCTTAGTATAATCATGTCTACATTTTAATTAAAATTACACATACTTATAGGATATGAACCCAAGGATGTATCTAGACATCAAGAAATGCATAGCAGGGCATTGCATTTGAAGGACTAGTTAATGACAAATACGATTTTTAGAGTTTCCTTCCAGCTGGTTCTTAACCACAGTAAACTATATCTTCATCTAAACCATATTTGTACAGACCAATAATAAACACTTCCCCGAAATAATAAACTCTTAGAAAAAACAGGATGATTGTCAATATGAAACCCTATATGAGAAGAAAACTATTTATACCCAGCACACACTGGAAATATTGTCAAACAAACATAAGGTAGGGGTTACATACATATCTGAATATTTATTGCTGCTGAGTGTGATGATACAGCAGCAAGGACAGCAGTTATTAGCAGGACAGTACTGCTATATTCAGTGACATATGCTAGGACCACTGCTTCCTGCATCACACAGATGTTATGGACTTTTAGTTGTACTAAACTTGGAAAAGATTCACACTGTCACTGAGCAGCAACATTTTGGAGTTACATTGGCTTTTTGAGTTTCGTGCATTAATTCATGTCCATCACTAGAGAAAAAAGCAGAGATAAATGTCAGGGTGTCTATTTAATTCCCTTCTTATTTTTTCAGCAAGGTGATTGCAAGCTATAGCAAGGTTTAGGCTAACCTCCTTAAACATTTGAACAAACTTACCATGGTAATATTGTTGATGTTTAAAATACAAAGCAGAAGCTACATAGTAAGATATTTTGCCATTCTTACTGGATTAATTTTTATAGGAACATACTTAACACATATCTGTCTTCCTAGACAGGTTAACTTAATAATCTAGATGTTTGTATATTAGCACATTCAAATTATCTTTAATTTTACATTTATTAGTCATAGTTATTTCATAAACACACAGCAAATTCTCTGATTTGATTATTTGAATTTCTAGGTCCAGTCAAAATTATGAGTAACAGCTGTAATATTGACTTCACGTTTTATTTATGGCATATAAACTTCAGATACAGGATTCATTTTTTTCCCCTTGAAACTGAAAGCAAATGCTAAACTACTGAGAGGTTTGGCCTGTGAAGAACTTTGTAAAGAGAAAGCCAAATTCACACTGTCACTGGGCAAGTACCACTCTGAAACGGTGCTGATTGCTTTCCATCTGCACTCCAAAGGATTACCTTTGGTGGATACCTTATAAAGTACTTCCCATTTATGAAACACAGATAATTTATTTTAGTGAGCCATTGTTCTTATTTAGAACGTGATTAAATGGTCTTAATCCTCTTTTCCACTTCACTAATTCTAAGCTTGCTTAATTTTTTTGCAAGCCAATAGGGTTATGACTTCATCCGAAATAGAGGAATATTTTAAAATATGTCTAGTTTACAAACAAATGATTATTTACAATCGACCAGTTAATATTATTTCATTATTAGGAAAATAACAATAATATGTATGTATTTTAACTTTAAAACTCTACACATTTTTAAGGAAAGGCTTGGGTTTAAAAACAAACAAGGAACTTTAGATCAGTTTTTCAACTTTGTCTTAGATGATCATGGAAGTACAGGCTAAATTCTCCTTAATGCTACCCAATAAAATTATAGTCTCGCAAGAGCTACTAGTAATTTTATGTTGCTGGATTAAAAAAAAAAAATTCATTGCGAAATTAAGTCCACAGATCGGAAGAGCG